>ML677354.1:2675231-2697487 GCA_007922305.1 Dermatemys mawii | reverse complement strand
AAGAAAGAAAGAAAGAAAGAAAGAAAGAAAGAAAGAAAGAAAGAAAGGAAAAGAATTGAGGCAATTGGGAATTTCTTCTCTCACAGAAAGACTGATAGGAGTCAGGTAGAAGGGGAGTTTGGGAAAGCCACAGAGAGTTAGCTCTAGTGGTGGGCCTTGAACCAGAGGCAGGACTCCAGGAGACGCAGCCCTGGGAGTAGGTATTTAACTGAGGACTAGAGCATAGGGAAAGCTTAAGAATGATGAGAATGTGAGTCTGAGGAGAGCTGAAGAAGTTTAAGCTGATCATTTCATTTGGGATTTGTTGGGGGACTCTAGGGGGATCCCTGGGAGCCTCTGCCCTGAAAGAGGGGTGAATCTTGAGAGGTAGGAGAAGGAGGGTTGGAAGGATTAAGAGGTCATGGAGCCTGGGAAGGGGCTGTGGAAAAGGCCTGCAGCCAGGGTGAGTGAGGTAGAAACTAGCTCAGGGAGGAAGCAGGAGGAGTGGGAACAGACAGACCTTACCTGCTCACTACAGGATCTTTGAGTTGGAGCCCAGAGCAGAGGGCAGGCCTGGCTTCCCCTACAGGCCCTGCAGAGGAAGGTGGTGTGGTGACCCCAGAGAGCAGGGGTGGAAGGACTAGTGAGTCTGCCTCCGTCTGAGGCCACTGGACTTTTGTTTGCTGGATGCTGTTACCCAGGCTGGGGAGGACTGTGAGTGACCTGACTGGGGAGCTGAGTCACCGCAAGAAGCAGACTGCCACAGGAGCTGCCTGAAGAGAAGAGCCCAGTGGCCATGGTGTGAAGGGACCCACACTCACCCGGGTCTGAGTGGGGCGAACGAGCTCCTCTGGGCCTGCTGCACACCAATCCCATACCTGTGCAAGGCTTGCTCAGCCTGAAGGAGGAGGAGCTTAAAGGGGGAAAACTTCCCTCAGGAAGGGGTGGTGTATAGGAAGAGCGTTGCTCTGCCATGGAGGAGAGAACTGCGAGACACACCACTCCTGAAGCCATCCTGACTGACAGTGAGCAGTGTGCCCCAGGAAGGTAAACCCTGGGAAGGGGCAAATGATTCTGTGGGACTTACTGGGCTCGGGGCTGCCTGAGAGACTGGTCCTTGTTCCAGTCAGAGGTAAGGAAGGGGAGGAACAAGAGCAAGTTCTGGCTTGTGGATAGTGGCCTGCAGAGAGGGTCCCCCAAAGACTGCCAACTGGGGGGGAGAAGATGGGGTAAACAAAGGACAGAGGGACCTGCAAGGGTCCTGGGAGCCAGCCCCCAACCCCACATACCCAGTCAAGAAGGGATGCGCCCACTATGAGCCCACTCCTACACGGGGACAGCGTTGTTGTCAGCTTTGGGCAAAGGCTCATGGTAAGTAGGAGCAATGCAAGTGATGAATTGGGATTTTGGGGACCTCCTGCAGAAAACAAGCCAGTATGGCCTTCTGCTCTGCAGCACTAGAACCAGACAGAGGCAACCAGTGCTTAATTTGTGCCAGGGCTTGCCAGGGCTGAGCCCCAGCATTTCTGGTCTTGGAAGTTCATAGCCCCAGCACCACTGGGTTTGCTGCATCGGTTATGAATGAAAAAAAACTGCTTGCGGCCCGGCACCGCTTTCATTACAAATTAAGTGCTGTCTGAAGGCATCTCCCCCAAGCGGTCCTCATTGCAGCAGGACGCCCCTTCTCTCCCAGCAGCAGCTTGGGTGAAGCTGGAGCTCTTATGCTTGAGTGTTTGCACCAGCAATGGCATATTTTGCAAGGGATGAGGGGCCACTTGAGCAGCACCAGTTCCCCAACCAAACCCCTAGCTGGAGTCCTGGCCCTGAGGCAATTAAAGAGTCAGTTGAGGATCTGACCAGACCCTTTGTATGTGCGCATGTGGAATTAATTATATGAATGAGACAAGACAAAATTAAACTCTGCACCCAGACAATTCATCTGACAGCAGCTCAGTTTTTATCAGAAGGATGCCTTGGGCAAATGCTTGGCAGTCCAGAAAGGAAAAGGTTTAACATTATATAGAAATCCCTAATCCCTTTATCTGTTCTCATTCCCCGAGCTACTCAAAGCCCCAGTGGTCTCATCAAGCCTCCATTCCTTGTTGCTGAAATTATGCTTATCCAATCAGGTAACAGAAAACAGGCCGTGTGACTTATGTGACCAACCACAACTAATGTTGACTACTGAGTAGCAAGTACTGAGCAGATATACCTGTAGCAGGGTGCCCTGGATTCGGCTGAACATTATCTTTGCCCTTACTCTACAAAAGGGCCATTGACATTGGGCATTATCCATCTGAGCTCAGGCTGCAAAACCAGAAACAAGTCAGTGAACAAATGAGCATGGAAACCCATAGACAGTGAATCCTAGGCACAAGAGGCCAGCCTCCTGTCTTCTGGGACTGCCCTGGAATATCCTCAAAGACAGATTCTGCTGCATCTTTACTAGAAGACTTACATCCATTAAGTAACTGATTATGGGCAGTCCCCTGAGACATCCCTTAAGACAGATTTCATGTCTAAGTGTCCAGCCACTTGAGGGGGACAGGGAGCCACACTGCGTAAGCAGGAGTTCCGTGTATAGCCCATGTAATAGAAACCTGGAGGAAAAGAACTTCCTTTGTGCAGGCCCATATATCATCAGATGCACCCATGTGTGCGCCCATAAGAGCTTCATGCCACACTCCCACAAGGCTAAATCCTGAAGGGTGCTGAGCACTTGCGTCTTGATTTCAGATGCTCCCTACCTCTCAGGATTTAGACCGACACAATACAAATAAATCCATTAAACCCGAGTTCTCCTTGTGTACATTGACTTACAAAATGGGTTTCCATGAACATTTGGGAGGGAAGGTGTGAAATGGCTGTATCAGCTAAGTATCCTGTGATTTACACATGGCTAGTATTTATGCATCTGAGCGAGAGGCAAACATAACCATTCTCCGTGAAATGACCTTTACCAGCAGCCAATACATTTACATTTAATTTAGAATTACAAATATCAGGTCAACTTGGGAGTGAGTGGAACTTGAATTTATTGACAATTTAGAAAGGAACATTGGTCTTTCTGCCCTCATCTTGAAAGATACTGTTTTCCAGTCTTAAAAGCAAGCAAACATGAGCCAGCATGGGGAGGTGAGCAGCATCCCAGATGTGCTTGAACAGAATTTCTTCTGCTCTTTTGTTGGAAGAAAGTGCCATACAGCTGGAAGCGTAGGTCTGAGCCAAAGCCCAGAGTAGTCAATGGGAGTCTTTCCATTCACTTCAGTGGGTTTCGTTTGCATGCATTAGCAACAAGAAAAGTGTTGGATGCTGCACTAAGAGGAGAGGCAATATGGTTGTGTGGGTAGAGTGGGCATTGGAAGAGCTGGTTTCTAGTCCTGGCTCGGCCACTGGCTGACAGTGAAGCAAGGTGCTTTGTGTGTCTCCTTAAATTGTAAGCTCTTTGGGGTGGTGACTATCTTTTACTGTACTTGTACAGGAAACCTCTATATGTGATGCTACAAGAAGAGTGATCATGAGCAATCTGGAATTAGCAGCATATGTGGCTTTGAGTGTCTGGTTTCATACCAGCAGGAGTATATTAGCAGAGTGGGGATCTGAAGTTAAAGTTGTCCAACAGCAGGCTTCCTTGTTACCTTCCCTGGGGATTTGATCCTGCTCCCATTGGAGCCAAAGGCAATTCTTCCACTGACTTCAGTGGGAGCCCAGTCAGGACCTGGGGCCTGATCTGGATGAGGTAACAGCCTAGCCAATGCTGCACTAAGCCTTTCCTTTGCCTTAGGGTAGTCATGATGGGCCTGGTCCTCTGTTGTCCTGCACCTTGTGCAATCACTCCAGTGCCCAGTGGGTGTGGGGATCCCACCATTTTGGAATGGCACTGGCACAGGTCCACTTTGCACTAGTGCAGATGTCTGTACGTGGTGAAGGCACTGGACAATCAAGCCCCTGGTCTTCTCATTTTCTCCAGGCTGGGATTTAAACCTAGAGGACACTGGCAAGTTCCTTCTGCACAAAGCATGTTTCTTCTCTGCAAAGTGACAATGAACAAATATCCTCTTTTCACTTGGAAGATCTGCTCCCCGGGTGTGTGTCACAGGCACAGCTGCTGATGTTGACACACACATTAATAAGGTTTTAATGGTTTTCACTTCTGTAGCAATGTAGAGGTAGCATCAGAAGGTAGCATAGGCCAGTGGCAAATGCACTGATCCAGGAGACAGGAGACCTGCATTCTATCCTTGCTCCAGCCATTGACTTGATCTGTGATCTTGGGCAAATACTTGGCTCCAAAGTGCCCGCTAAGTTGGGCACCTCTCAGCTCTAACCCAGGCTGAAGTGCATCAAGTTCTCATTCTCTAGGTGTTTACATGGCCCCATCACCTTAGGACCAGAGCACCTCAGGTACCCCAAACAAGTGGAAGATGAAGATCTTGCCTGCTATGTGCCTCAGTTTCCCCTTCTGTCATAATGAAGATACCCTTGTAACACTTGGGAATCTACATCTGGAAAATTCAGTGGGTATTGCTGTAAAAGCCATCAGAGGGAAAATGAGCTGGATATTCTCATGCATCATCCAGATAATTGCTACATTCCAAAGGCAAGGCCAAATCCTGTCCTCATTAACACCTGCGGCACCTCATTAACATTGCATGGGCCTCATTTGAGACATAGCTTGTAGGCAGCTGGGCAGCCCGGGCAAAGTTTGGCCTGTCACCTCCCAGACATTTCTATTAGTGGTCTTCACCATCATCACTAAATAGATTTTAATGACACTGGTACTGGGGTTTTTTGAGCTAGACAAGACTGGAGTTTGCAAATAACATTTGAAAGTTAAAAAAGCAACTTCACTTGTAAATGGAGCACACTCATCTCATGACTCCAGATCAATAAACAGGGAGCCCCCAGGAGGCCAATTTAAGTCACTTTTCAGAGTAGAAATACATTTAACCCCTTAGGGTTCTGAGACCAAAAGATGCTGGTGGATGCTCTTGGCAGCAGACTGGGACTCTTCTCTAGGATGAGTCCTGATTGGTCCCGCTTCCCTCTGCCAGGCACCCTGCCCCCCCCACCCCAATCCAGCAAGCACTCCCAGCACACACTGCTCCTCCTCAGACCCAGAAACCAGGAGGGCAAAGCCAGGACACATCAGGCTGCAGTGGAGCTGGGAAAGCGAAGGAGACGGGTAAGTGCTGTAAAAGGAAGCAGGCAGAATTGGGCCCTTGGAAAGGAGGGTGAGATAAGCTGGCACTCAAAGGGGTGGGGCGATGAGGGATAGCAGGGATTTGAGCCGGAAGAGAGGAGTGGGGAGAAGGTGGAGCGATGAGGAACGGATGGATTTCCAGGTCTGTCGGCAACCTGCTGGGCCTGGTGAATTAGCAATGTGCACATTAGAATGAGCAGCCCACTTCTCTGAGACTCTCCCTCCTTCATTCATTGGGCCATTCACCAGCAGACTGCCCTGCATACAAGTCTGAGTCAGACAGGTGGCAGCATACAGCATCGGAAATGAGAAGGACGGGAGGGCACTGAGCCTTCCCTTCTGCCTGGAGAGGGGCATGTATTAGGGATTCTCTCGGCCCATCCAGGGAGGGGAAATTCCGGGCCATGCATTAGAAGCAGATGGCACGTCTTTTGCACACCCCACCATGTTGCCACACACAGTCACGGATAGGGCTGAACAGGCATATTGCTTGTGCAGTGCCGGTACTCCACACCAGGGGAACTCTGGGAGGCACAGTTCCCTTTCTAACGCAGAGACAGTGCCATGTAGCAGCAAGGTAAGCTTCTGCATGAACCCAGTGCTTCCTTGTCCCTTCCTGTCCTTTGGCACCGAGCCTCTGCAGCTAGTGCTGGGGTCCCTTGACTCCCTGCCCAGGGTCAGGCTTGGTTTCTGCCACCTCTTCCCTCCCCTGGGCACAGTGTGGCTCCTGCTGCCCTCTCTGGATCCGAAATACAAGGCCAGTTACTAGCACAGTCCGTAGCACCTAACTGTGATTGGGCTGAACTCCAAATCATGGGGGGTGGCTCCTGGCCATTTGCCTCCTCCAGGCAGGCTTTGGGACAATTATTTGCCCGAAGCCAACAGCCAGAACTTGGCTGCCAAATCTCATTTGCTCCCTAGTTCATATGGAGATTTTTGGTGGCTCTGAGTTGGAATAACAAGGCACAAGAACAGCTGGGCTTCGCCCAAGCACACGGCCACTTGCATATGTGTGCACCAAGCTGCAACTCTCACAGCTCCTTTTCTTCAAGGACGTGTTAAATGAGCTGGAAAAAATGACTTTTCCCAGGGACACCCCAGCATCTCCCTCCCTATTCTGTGCTCCTAAAGAGCTTTGCAGCAATTGGGAGTTTCGTGGTGGATAATCTGGTGCAAATGCTACAGTACTATGAGGAGATGCTGCACAGTATGGGAACAAACGTGAGCCACAGCCTCGTACACAGGCACCAGCACTTTGAGTGCAGACCCAACCCAAGATTCATGTGGCTCAGGCAGGTGTTTTTAGTGGTAGTTACTGGGACCGGTCACTAGAGGAAGACGTAATCACATGCACTAGGCAAAGTGTATGTCATGTGCATTATGGGTCCAATCCCATGAGATGCTGGGTTCTTCCTGTACAGTACTGGGCATCCTGAGCTCCCACCAGTCTGTTTGAACCGAGGGCACTCAGGATCTTGCAGGATCAGTGCAGTTCTCTGAGAATGATGTACAAATCAGTGCTGCCATCTCGCATGTGGAAACAAGTGAGCAGCACTAGCCCCAGGGGACGTGGACAGTGCCAGTGTGCTCCACACTGAGAAGAATGGGTTGCTCCCTGCATAAAAGCCGCATGGCCAGGAGAGGCCAGATGATCAGTGCACTGTAATTGGAGAGATGCCTCCTGCTAATGGAGTCCAACCACTGTTCATTGAGACATGAGAAAAAGAGGCATGAAAGCGAGTGTTAAACAGGGAATTGCTGTGAAAAGCAACTTACTATAATGCTGGCATCTGTGATGGATATTAACAACTTAACGAGCTGTTAATTAGATGCATTCCACCTCTCTGCCTCGTGGCAGGAAACTGAACTAATAATTACAGAGTGCGCCATACCCAAGAGAAATCCGCAGGGAAACCACCCACAGTACAGTGCAGGATAAACTGGAGGCAGTTAAAGCAGGTCTGCAACATTCACAAATTTGTTTTCATTCTGAATAAGAACAAAACAGATTTTCAAAACTTCTCACCAAACCAAAGTCAGATTTTCTCATTTCAAATTCCTTTCACAGGAAATTTTGTCCAAAATCAATAAAATTTTGCAAGACGTTGCATTTGTCAAACCAGCTTTTTCTGACCAAAACAACCTGTTTTGACACTAGTTTTCTAACCAGCTCAACCAGCAATGGCCTAAGGTAGTCTGCAAGGGTGGTTTAATGGAAGGACTGCTAATCACCTTTCACACTCCCAGTGCCTCCCAACACAATAATGCACAATAAGGTTCAATACCATTGACTCCAGCAGTCTGTGGATATGGTTGCAGGATGGAAGGGGCTATTGGAATGGTCTTGTTCCTCTCTGTCTAAGAAGATCCACAGGGGGTCCTGGATGGAGGCTCAGGCTCACCTGTTATGAGGGGTCTCGCAGAGGCGGCGAGGGGGAAGGCAGCAGATTCTGTCTCATCACTCCACCTATCAAACATACCTGTGGGGCAGCTGGGAATGTGATGAGGTGTGGCTTGTGGTTTCTCCAGGATGCTGAAGGCACTCAACTCTGTGACCTTGTTTCAGCCTCTCACTGGAGTGGGGGCTTGGATGAGGGCAGGGTCACTGTAACTCCATCCAGGCAGGACTGAGGTTACGCTGGCTGGGGCAGCAGGAAGACATGGCACAGCTAATAGCAGCAGCAGCAGTCTGGATCACTTGTTTTCATTTGTTCTTGACTGGCAAATTTCCATTGCTTTGCTCAGGTGTGGGGCCTCAGCAGAGTGGTTCAGGCTTTTGTCGCCTGAAGAATGGATGCCTGTAAAGTGCTCGGCATAGAAGATTGCTTGGAAACTTCCTCTGGCACCAAAGGTGGTGGGCCTTCCTGGTGGACTAAATGCCCCATTCATACTGTACTTTTCAGGAAGGACTGATACAGTTAATCTGTGTAAACTGTATTAATCACACAGCACAAATACAAGGGGACACAAATTACAGCCTCGGAAAGAGAGACGAGCCTGTGAAACTGAAAAAGAAAGTTAAGGTGGTGAATGAAGCTCATCTAGATAAAGGATAATAAACAGATAAATCACACAAGTTACTTCGCTGCACACAAAGGATAATTAACTAGGGACCTAGAAGGAAAGAGCATCAGTGGTCTCATGACAAAGAAACAACAGCTTGTGGCAGCATGGAAAGGCCATGCCATGCTGTACACAGTTGTTAGAAAGTAGTGACAAGCTCACAAAGAACATACACCTGTAGCCCCAATGCTGTGTCCTTGGCTGGCTTGGCTGCTTGTTGAGAGAGGTGGTCTTGTTTTCCTGGTTTGTCTTGGTCCCCTTGGTGTGCCTGTGCATGACTTATTTATCCAGGAAAGTTCATCTCGGATACACCATCTGCTCTTTGAGACTGCCCTGCCTTTGCCTGTGCTCATCTGGCAGATCTGAGAAGGTAACAGGATTAGTCGCCAGCCAAACTACTGAGTAGGGCAGATTGGATAAACAGGCACTTCCTGACTGCCAGTCCTTCCAAACAATCCATGCTGTAGATTTATTCAGCTTTGCTTTCTGTCCCCTTTTGTAGTTACAGAGAAGTTCACCCGGAGTTTCTAAGAGTAACAGTTATGATGGATTTGGATCTGCCTGTGATAATTAGTTCTCTCTTTGTGGCTTGGCCCTCTGGCCAAGTCACTAAAATCCTCCCCTCCCAGGGTATCAAAATCCAGGCAGTCTTCTGCTGCATTGCCCAATCTGCACCTCTTTCTCCAGTGGCTGGTAGGGGGACCCGGGCCTGCCATCTACTCCAGGTTACAGTCCAGGGACCCTGTGTCTAGCAACTGTGGTCTGCTTTCTTTCAGACCTGATTTTTCTTTCCCTAGACTTCTTCCTATACCTTCTGGCTCCCCCTTCTGGGTTTACCAGCCCAAACTCACTCCACCCACATGGTACTCACAGACTACTTAACTCTGTAGCCCCAAACACATCTCCCTTCTCCCAGAGGGTGTCTACAGACTAGTTCTCCTGCAATCCTTTTCTGCTGCCAATTTCCTGGCTTTATACCAACCCTACCAGTTCCTTCTCAGCTAGGCTCCATCATGAATCAGTCTTTCAAGCACTGACTTTCCCACAGGTGCAGCCTATAAGAATAATTATCCTAATTTAACCTGCCTTGTGTGGGATGAAGACCCCACCAAAGACCCATCTTTTTGGCACAGTGCCAAGCACCTCGTCCATGACTGGGGCTGTGAGGCATTATGGTAATTATAATATTAAAGAGGGAGGTAGCAGAAATGAGCAACTGGGGAGAGCAGCATACGGTGTGGTAGTGAGGATGTGGGAGGACAGCAAAGTTTTAGGTGTAAGAGGGATGGAGGAAGTGGTGAAGAGAACAGAAGCTGTGGATGGAGCGGGGGAAGAAAATGGCTGACAGAGTCTAACCCACTGGCCAGGGTGTGTCCCAGGGTCCAGGTTGGTGCCTGGTCTACACAGGAGGTGAGTCTGGTTCAGCTGCAGCTAGGGAGCCCAGCTCTTTAACTCGAGCTCTAGCACTTGGTGCTTTTAGCTTGCATGTGTTGGGGATTCCCAATTCAGTCCTTGGTGTCAGCCATGATGGTGGGCCTCCCATGAGAAAGGGAGAGAATAACGAAAAATGGATAAGGGAGAGAAAAGGAATGGAAGAAAAGAACGGGGGAAACCGCTGGAAGAGGAGAATCATGGAGTAAGTGGATGAGGGAGAGGAAGAGATTAGGAGTGAAAGGAAAAGAGGAAAATAAGGGGGAGGGGGTTGATGGAAGGAGAGAAAGGAGGATGGATGGGAGAACAAGAAGCGAGTGTGGTTGACGGGGAGAGATTAAGTGGATGGGAGGCAGTTGCAAGCGCTAGCCCATTTATCAGCTGCCTCCCTCCACTTATTCCTATCCTTTTTGCCTTGTCTTGCTGATGTAATCCCTCTAGACCAATGGTCTGCACACTGGGGTGCGCGCACCCCCTGCCGCGATGCCCTGGCCCCAGGAGCGGAGCACTGCAGCGGAGACCTGCCCTGGGAACTGGGCACCGCGCCAGAGACCCGGCCCTGGGCGCTGCAGCGGGACCGGCCCCAGGGGGGCAGTTAGGGGGCAAGGACAGGGCATTCTGAGGGGGGCAGTCCAGCGGGAAGTGGGAGGGATGGATGGGGGCGGGGCTAGGGCAGGGCTGAGGCGGGGCTTCCCCCGTGGGGGTGCCTGCTCAAAAAAAATTTTCTTATGGGGTACGCGGTCAAAAAAGTTTGGAGACCCGTGCTCTAGACCCTTAAGGGCAGAACCATGTTCAGAACTGAGCTAGCCCAGCCATGGCCACTATGGAGAACCAGACAAAAAACCTATCTACTCTACACTTCCTCTCAGACCTGCAGCATCTCACCAGCTGTCCATAGCGTTAGTGAAATCTGTGCAAGGGGAGCCAGATCTGCCAACACGGAGCTCATGCCACACAGCAATCCCCTGTGCCCTCTCCCAGGAATAACGGGAGGTTCAAAGTTCAGATCCAGAGGCACTCAAACTTTCTCCAAATATCAACGGGTTTGATTCAGGGCCCCCTGTAAGCTGGTGGAATGACCCCTTCCCCACAACACAGAGCAGCCATCGGCAAGGTCTTTCCTCAAAGGTTAGTGTTTATAAGAAGGTAAAATTAGGTAGCATCAGAAAAGCTGCCAGTTTGGGGAGCTGGAACCCAGCCTTCCAACCACTAGCTGTGGAGCCTGCCCTTCCAACACACACTCTTCTTGTTTCCGCCTCCTGGGTGTATATATATATATATAAGTTATTGTACCTCACTCATTGCCATGGTACCTGAGCACCAAATATTGATGAATTTATCCACACTGCACCCCCCATCAGGTCAAGAAAGATTATTATACCCATTTTGCAGATGGGGAAATTGAATCATAGTGAGGTCAAACCTTTTGACCAAGGCTACACAGCAAGCCTGTGGCAGAGCCAAGGATTACACCAAGGTCTCCTGTCCCCTCATTTATTGACATAACCACTAGGCCACCTGCCCTGCCAAGCAATGAGCCTCATTGTCTTCCTCTGAATACCTAAGCAAAGGGAAGAGGAAGCTGAGATAGAGTTAACCCCTTCTTTACTGGGAACCTGAAAGTACCCTCATCCCTTTTCACAGGTCCTTTACAGACTTTAGGGCAGCTGAAATGTCTGGCTGTGGATTCAAAAATTTCCCAATGTTTGGTGATTTTTATTATTGTTTTGTTTGGGCCCATTTCTGGTTAGTAGCCTGTCAAGACTGATTCCCGACTCTGGCACTTCGACTGCAGACAGTGGGGGCCTGCAAGGACTCTACAAAATAATGCTTGCCACTCTAAGCTTGTATTAAACTCCCAAGGTTACAGCTTTTCTCTGACCTTGGATGGTAGATGCTGCCACCACCCAAATGCAAAACCCTTTTGAGAACCCAGGAAGGCGCACTTAGGAATTCCTTCCTTTGGGGTACTCTCAAGCTCTTTCAAACCCTCCCCCGCCCCCCGGGAAAGAGCTGAGAAAGGAAAAAAGGGAAATCAGCCTTTGCCACCAGCTAATTGAACATGTGCACAAACCTCCTAAAACACAAAAATCCAATTCTGTTCTTTAAAAAGATAAATTTTATTAATAAAAAAAGAGAAGAAAATACATCTGGGTATTCAGGCTTTTGCTAGATTTAAAAAAAAAAACTACAAGGATTAAGCATCAAGAATAGGCTACTCTCTTGAGGTCCAGCTTAAAGGTTACAAGCAAAACAAAAGCAACTGGGGTTAGCACAGAGGAATCCACAAGCCATAAAGAAATAAAAGGGATAAACCTAACTGCATCTTGCTAGACATTTTCTGATCTACTTACATATATGGGGTTTTATATGAGTAGTTTCTAGATATGATACTGAAGACTTTTCATACTGACCCAAGCTTCTCAGCATAACTGCTCCCTGTCTGCCTCTCCCTGAGAACAACAACCAACAGACAAAAGGGGAGTCTTGTTTCAATTTTAAAAAGTTCTAGCCTTCCCATTGGCTCTTTTGGACAGGTTTCCACTCACTTCCTTTTACCTATGCATAGCAGTAAGACATTTTAACCCTTTATAGGTAGCGCAACTAGAGAACAGCTACTAAGGGGGATTTTATAGCTACTGGCTGGCTGGGTGTCCATAAAAGGGAGCATTCCCCTTCATTTATCACATAACCAGACATGGTCTAACCAACAACAACATTTTGTTATTTTAAAAAAATCTGCTTTAGGGCAATATAAGCCCAGGATGCCCCCAGGGCTCTAAATGACCTTTGGGCTTTTCCCACCATCCCAGTGAAATCCCAAGAGCCACTGGCTGCATTTATAAATAATGTTACAGGTTGAGTTAAACCTCATTGAAACTGAAGTAACAGCCACACTTCATTACTGATAAATGTCAGAAACAATTAAGTTCCTTTATGGAACCAGGTAGCTAAAACAATAGTAGCCTCCACCCAAAACACAGGTAAATGTCACCACCCAAAACACAAGGCATAGGTAAGGCACATAGTGTGAGGGTTTTGCTTGGTGATGTTTTAGTAGAGATGTGTGTTACAGAGAGAGAAACCATGAGAAAACACCACAGAGACAGAGAAGGGACAGAAAGCCCATCTTTACGCAACCTGAACAAGCACTGAGAGCATGGCCCTGAGAAAAGTGCAGAGACCGCTTTTTTGGGCTGAGTGCTGGCTGAAAGAGGCTTGGACCTGCGCAAAGAAACTGCTTCCTGTTGTTTCATTCCCACTATGTTCAGGGAAACAGGACTAGGTACATTCTTTGTAAACCAACAAGATTGCATCAAAGAGACTTGACTCCATCATCAATTTCTCATCCTAACCAAAACAACCTGTTAGTCCCCCGTTTGGCTAATTGCTTGGGTCAAAACAGGGTAATAATATATTTGAATCCTGAGTGACACTATTATTTTTAAAAGTGCAAAGAAGGCAAACACAGAGCTTAGTGCTGGTGTGAAGTTGGCAGCACTGAGGAGGAAGATATTTGAATATAATGCTAAATGATGTGTGACTGACAGTCATGAATATAAAGACAGCCATATCCCCAAAGAGATCACTAAGATTCTCTTAGAAGTGTGGAAACCATGCCCTAGAGGAGTTGACATAAAGACAGATGTGAGCACTCAGTTATATTATTGACCTTCATCCACGATCCTTTGATAGAGCTAGGACAAAATGCTCAGTGGGTACCAATCAGCATAGTTCCCTTGCCTTCAATGGCACTATGCCGTTTTACACCAGCTGAGTTTCAGCTGTGTAGAATTCAGCCCCACTGCACAATATCTTTTCCTTTATTCCACAGAAAGGTGTAGAGGTTTTTTTATTATTTCGCCCATGGAAATTAAGTGTGTGATGAGATCGAACTGATAAAACTAGTCACTGCACCGATAAAACTCACTCAGGGATTTTTCTTATAATGGCAACAGTAAAATCTCCTGGTAAGAACCCAAAGAGATGTAACAATTTCTGGCTGAGTCTACAGGAACAGCACACAAAAAGAGTTATTACTGGGGAGAAGTTCCAGACCAGCAGCCCTAGAGGCTGAAGTCCTTTATTTAGCCACAACAGGTTCAGGCCAAACATCCTCACAGTGATCTTCCCAGTAAGCCTGGCCATGACCTGCATTCCACATGGCCCATTCAGCCCCTAGCCTCATGGTTGCCAGCAAAGAGTCCCATGTTACACCAGCATGGGGTGGGTTTTGTTACATGGATCTTTGTCCATTGGGAGCTAGACTCAGACCCACCAACACATTGCACAGAAGCCATCAAACGACAGTTGGGTGGTAACTTCAGTCACTTTGCACATCCCCTTTGGCTCTTCTTTTCTGCATTGGGACCTAGCAATCCAGCCAGCATAAGGAGCAGTGTGTAGCAAGGCGTGAACTGCCACCCTTTATTGCCAGGGGGAAGTAAGCCATGCCAGGTCCTAAGAACAGGCCAGTGTACTTGGGGGTGGGGAGGCGGCCCTTTCCGCCTACCTGCATGGGATGGAGAGTAACTACCTCTCTGGTTGTTCTACCCCTGTTTAGGCTCTGGAGCTGTGGGAAGCCCCCCCAATGGGCTGTCAGGAGGCTCCTTATGCCCTGTTATGCCCCGTGGGGGTGAGGAGGGGCCTACAATTGAGCTCTTCATGTGGAATCTCAGGCAAGGAATCTGTCAGATGTGTCATTTGGAAGGGAAGTGTCAGAGAGAAAACTAATCTATTCTTACTGCTTTTCAACTTTGAGCACAGACTTGAGTGCCGTGATGAATAGGCACCGCTCACATCCTCCTGTTAGAGACAGGAGAGAAATCCTTGGCTTGCACTTGCATTGTGTATTGAAACAAGATGAAAGGAGGCTGGGATATTCTGCTTCAGTTCCTCTGGAACATGCTCCCTGGTCAGCCCTCCCTGGGATCTGTGCAGCCGGTTCCCATCTGCCCCCCAAGATGTCTTGGCTTTGAGCCTCGTCCATTGGACCTGGCCCCGGAGTGTGATTGCTCTGTTAGGGGCAGCATTATCTTGCTGTGAGAAGTATAAGTGCTTTCCTTCCGAGTTGGGCACATGGTTATTGGTCCTTCATTGTTCGTGAGTGTTGTGATCATTAGTTTCACAGTAGCACCTATAGGGGCCAGCCAAGATCTAGACCCCAGTGTGCTAGGCACTGTACAAACGCCAAAGAGCTCAAAGTCTAAGCAGGTAGGAAAACAGGTGTTGAGGGGAGCAGTGACCTGGCCAAATTTACACAGCAGGTCAGTGGCAGGACCAAGTCTCCTGACTCCCAACCCAGTGCCTTGCCTACTGGCCATACCTTTTCTCTAGCTAAGGCTCCAGACTGGCAGTCCTGCAAGGTCTTTGCTCATGCACAGGCTGCTACATATATGCCAGACAACAATAGGGTGAGCTTCCCTCACACACCAGCTCCAATCATGTGCTGATAGGGCTGGCGGGGATGGAGGAGAAGCGTGATGGGACTGAATAAAGGGATGAGTTCCCTGTCCACATTGTGTCCTTACTCGCAGGAGCATCTAATGACCTTTAGCTCTCTCCAGGGCAGAGGACCAGATGCAGCAGGATTTTCCCTCACATACCCCTTGGCTTCCTGTGCTGGCCCACCCCTTGCATAGCTGTGGAAGGGGGCCCCCTTGAGTTGCAGATGGCCCCACAAATGGTGACATAGTTGTTTCCCCCTCCTTTACCCTAGAGCTGCAGCCCTCCCCACGTAGTTATGATACCCCCACAGAGGTGAGCCTGCATCTGTGAGGATCTCACACGCAGCAGCTGGAAGGAATTGTGCTGCTGTGTTCCTGCTCTTGGCATGTTGTCTTTCTCAGAGCAGGTTTCTTCTGATTTCCGCAGTAGGCGTGGCTCCCCCTGGCTCGCCCTTTGCTCTGTTTCCTTGCTAGACCTCAGTTCAATCTCAGCCTGGAGGAGCGGGGGCCTTTTCTTCCTGCTCCTTCCTGGCTGGCTGTGACAGGTACATTGCCTGTTCGCAGCTGGTGTCACACTTGCCTCCGCAATCAGCATGTGTGTGTCTCATTTAATATTAACCTCCAGGGAAAAATCAGATAGGCACCTAAATTCCTGTATTACAAATGGCTCCTTCAGTCAGAGGCAGCACAGACTAGTGGGCAGACTTCTAGCCCTGGCTGTCACCTACTGTGTGACCTTCGACACGTCTCTTCACCTCTTCCCCACTCCCCTCTTTCTTGGTCTTGTCCATTTAGACTATGAGCTCTCTGGGGCAGGACTGCATATCACTCTGTGTTTGTACAATACCTAGCACAGTGGGGTCCTGATCATGTAGTCTGTGACATACATAACCATTAAAAGGGGAGAAAGTTACAGGATGGTTTTCCTTTTTCACCACCGAAGCTGGTTGGTTACATTATGCTTTTCTACCAGCTTGGGCAGTGAGACTAGAATCATCGCATCCAAGGTCAGGCTACTGCAGGAAGCCAGACACCAGACGTGATCTGCTCTGTTCTGGCAAAATCTGCATTTGTAAACTAGGTGCAGCACCCAGGGCTCTGTTTTCCTGCAGCGATGTCTAGTAACGCCCATTAAAGTCAATAGGAGTTACCTGTATCCTGCAGCTGGAGAATACAGATAGCATGGCAATCAACCAGTACAGGGACGTCCTTAGGATTTATGAGGCGCTACACAGTATTATTAAATTGGTGCCCCTATGACCAACAGCAGCCCAAGCTCACAGCCCAGTGGGGAGGGACGTGACAGCAAAAGATAACAAGACGCCTGGCCCTCACAGTGGCAGAGTCACAGTTCCCCACAGAGACCCCCGTGCCCTCTCCCTCCTGCAGACTGGACATGCAGAAGGTACCTAATCAAAAGCACTAAACTTGGGACTAAAAAAATATCAGTCATAGGTTTTTTGATATTCCTGGAAGTTTGTCAGACATTTATTTGCAAAATCTTTGTAGTAAAGATGAGTCAGCTGTCTTGCTGAATACAACATTAAATATTATGGAAAACATGATGCAGTTCTTCTGTTTTACATTTTCTTAATCAGTATTTCTAAACTGATTTTATATTTTAAATGTACTCTTAAGCCTACATAAAGTAATCACTCAAGATTAATACATATTTAACTCACTGAAACAAAGACATTATCTTAAATTAATCACTTACAGAGGTTTACTGTGTTCATAACAATGTTCATTGCTTTTAGAAAAAGGGAACACTAATTTACTTTGTGTGATCTCCATAACAATAGACATGATTATGAAATTTCACCAACTTTCAAAAATACTTTTCCAAAGATTTTAGTTATAACAAAGGATTTTATATCTTACTAAGATACTGATCTTGCTGGAGGGTTTTCTTAAAACTAGTTCATCAGATAGTCAGAAGTAAAGAAAGGAAAACTCTTTGTCCAGCTATCTGGAAGGAAAGGGGTGTTGTCTCTTTAAGGTTCTCTTCAATGGGGGTAGAAGTGGCGGGAGGGGGGTGAAGGGACAAAAAGATGGACAGAAGGGACAGGAAGACTTTGGAAGCAAGTTTTTTTTACTATAGTAATTAAAATGTGTATTTTAAATAAGTGGGATCTTTTGAAGAATTTATTTAAAAACCTATGTATCTGAAGACCCAAGCATTTAAGGCTAAAGATCATTATGCATCTAAAAATCTGTGCAAGGATTTTTTAGAGATGTGATTTTATAATCATCACCAACTCACAAATGAAATATTTTTAAAGCAAATTTTAAATTAAGGTCCCGTAGACTGATATGTCTGGAGTAAAAGCAGATTGTAAATTTTATTAAAGTTAATGTTTAAAATCAAATTTACACAAATTAAGAAGGAAAGTACTGGACATCTGGGATCAGGCTTGGGTTACGGGGGATTGCAATTATCAGTTATAAGGTTTAGGAGGTACATACATATCACATAACCAGCACAGATCCAGATTGGTATGTGGGAGTTTTTAAAGCCTCAGTGGATACATGGGCTCAGGAATGGGCTCAGGTACGCCACCCATGGAATGTATTAAGAGTCCAAGTCAGTAGTGGTACATGAGTGGGGTGCATCCCTCAGTTCATTAACAACTGTTTTTGTCAGTAAATTCAGAAACTGCTCATAGTATATACCTGGGGTTGAGCAAATGCCTGTTAAATGACTTCATTACTCCTTGAATGGCTCTTTAACAGTTTCAATGTTATGCTAATAGGTCTTGCAGGCTGGAAGGCTTTTTCACTTTTAACTAAGAGATCTCCTCCCAAGGAAGACTCACCAGGCTGCAGCAGCCAGCTGTGGGCACCTGCAGGAAGTGTCAGAACAGGGATAGGAAAACCAGAGGGTTGGACATTAAGACCCAGTGGTGCCCCAAATGTTCAGGTGCTCTACGCAACTGCCTATGCCTAAGGACGTCCCTGAACCCGTATCATCCACAGTATGCCTCAGCCCACCGCTCAGCTGAAAAGCACCTTTGATTCTGGTCTCTCCGGTGCCTTTACAGTACAGGATGCCTGGTGGCTGCATAATGTCACAGGCACTCTAACCCTCCCACCCAAGGGTACTGGGGATTCACTGTGATACATGGTGAACAGGACGCACTGTCATTGTCATCTCCCATTCTCCCGGTGCGGCTGAGGCCCCTTGCAGGAGATGGAAGCCAGGACACTCTGCTATAAATGGGCTTCAAAAGCTATTTCTTAATATGTTAACGCTCTGACGCATCTGGCGACTGCACTGGGCATCTGCCTCAGTCACCTGGCTAGTCACTTAAGACCACGCTAAGCTTATCAAAGGGCTCTTTGTGATGAGAGAGAGCACAAGGGGCCAGAGCCCAGAACATTCGCTCTGCTCCACTGCATTCTAGGACTCCCCTGCCACTCAGCCAGGCGTGATGAAAGCTGTGCAGCAGAGATGCCTGGCAGAAAAAGTGCAGATTGGTCATGGGCGGCTGTTCTCGGCAGGCAGGGGGCACACGCACACACACACACACATACACACACCCACACACACACACGCTTGTTTCTCTGCCACCTATCTGTACATACTCAAGCAATAACTAATTGAAAGAAACATCAGACCAAGCAATGTGGAGACTATGGACAGCATATTGCTATTTAATCAGACTGGCGGGCAAAGATGCACTCGCACTTATTTAAATCCATGGGGATTTTATTTTAAAGCATGTTGTTATGCTGCAAAGTTTATTGAAGCTGTTTAAACACAGTCCAGAGGAATTTACCTGAGAAGACAAATTCTGCAATTTGTGGAAAGTGTCAGGACTTGCATCTCAAATTCTCTAAGATCAAATCAACCTCTAAAACTTAGTAAAATTTGTCATCTCACTGACAAGAGCCATATCTCAGGATGACCAAATAAAAAATCAGCAACCTCTGTCTTTCCTACATAGGATACTCTTCATTCCTATGATGTGCTGAAAGGACAGATAATTTCCTTTCTGTGCCACCAGCATCTTTATTCCAATTGGGATGGCTGATTAAAGTGCTGAGGAGTTGCCATAGAAAATGTAATGCTGTTTTTTCCCCAAAAAATCTTGTGGGCTTTTTGTTATTATTATTGACCTAATCTCTGCTCTCAGTTATATGGATGGAAATTCAGAACAACCTCAGGGAATTCCATGGAGTTACTTTGGATTCTGAGAGTAGGCACATGACCATGACACATTAATATAACATCTCAATTTTGCATGGTGCTTTAGACATATTATTAAATAATTAAAAAAAAACAAACAAAACTCGTGCGGCCTGATCCAAGCCCAGTGAAGTCAACGTCAATAGCTATTGTACCAGATCATGATCAATGCCTTAAATTCAAGCTTCTAATCGCTCCATGCCTCAGTTTTCCCCTTTGCAGAACAGGTGAAATGCCACCTACTTTGCAGCAATGCCGTAAGACTTAGTAAATTCATGCTTGCAAAGTGCTTTGAGATGCACACCTGAAAAACATTATTTTTGCAAGTGCTTAGAATTGTTACGTGCGAGAACCCGAGGAGATAAGGAGAAAGGTCTGGGGGAAAGAAGGACAATGAGTAATAAAAGCATATGGCCAGGCTGATGAAAGATGCTTATCCGAGTTAAGAGGAGACCAGGAACTGCACTCGTGCCTTAAAAATACATCTCACAATGAATTTACATGGGGAAAACAAATATCAAATAGCCCGTAGGCTGACATCACATGGCTTCTATGAATTAATCATCTGCTCATGGTTCTGGCATGCTGAGGTTCTGAAGTTCAGAGACAGCATGGTGGAGAGAGTGCCAGGTTTCTAAAAGCATTCCTCACCATTGCGAACACCTGGGTAGCTCCACTGTTAGCAATGGTGAGAGCCTTAACGTTGACAAGAGACTGGTATTTTAACCACAGTGTTTTAGAGACCTGTCCTAATTGACAGGAAATCAAAGACACCATGAGTGATATTTCCCTAGCCAACTACACCAATGCTCCCACAGTTGGTGCCACTGGGGGAGCTGCATTGATGCTAGGGCAATGGTGGGACACAGCCAATGAGTCTAGCACAATACCTGTTATCATGGGTGTATGGATTGGCGCTGGTTGAACTAGCAACTAGCCTGTTTGCAACCCGCATTGCAGCTGTGGGAAGCAAGGAAGGGCCATGGTTGACCATTAGTAACCAGGGCCCATTCTCCAGGTGCAGTCATTATTACAAAACAATAACCCCAGAAGGTGCAGAGACTCCCCACTCCTGTCCAAGCAGCACTGCACCCTGCAGGACTGGGTCCTAATAGAAGGGCTCTCTTACCCATTTCATCTCAATGAGGAGTTAACTGTGAAGTTTAATTTTGACCACTTATCACTGTTAACCATTTCACTGCTGATCATCATTCTGATACCATCCAGCTGATAGACAGATGTTCCTTGAACAGAGCCGGATGCTCTTGCATCAACCTATTCTTCTGTTTATTTGTCAGGATCCTCTGTATGTATATAATATTGTATGTCCCTGAATGTTTTCTTGTGGTTATTGGGACAACTGGGACTTTCAATGGTCCTTTAAAATTAGGGTAGGAAAATGGCATTTACAGTGTTGGACTGCCAGCATGGTGGGACCTTGGGCCAGCATCCCCTTTCGGAGCAGTAAGCTAATGTATGTGTTGTGAAGCCCTGGGATAGAGCCGCCTGATAAGAAGATGCTCATGAACAGATGTTTGGTCATGCAGGGACCAATCTGCCGCAAGATGTCCCATTGGAAGGCGCAGCAGCAAGGCTCAGCTAGTCCAGTGTTAGTCCAAACAGCCCAGGTGGTAAACATGACTCCTGGAGAAAGGGAGTGGCCATGTGGAAGGAGCGATGTTAAGGACGCTGACAAATTCAGCTCCACGTGCTTGTTGTGAACCCCATCGAGGCCAATGGTAAAACTCTCCTTGGCTGCAATGGGTTTTGGGTCTGGCCCAAAGCAAAGTGATTAAACAGCATGTGGAGTGCATATCTTTGACAGACTGACTGGCTGCCTAGGCCAAAGGCAGAGCTTCCTCTGCAATAGCAGGTCCCCCTCCCTTCCCAACTACTTCTGAAAATGTGAAACAAATGAGGTCATGCAGCCACCCGAGTGTTGTCAGCGTCTCAGCTCAGGCTTGTCAGTCAGCCCTGGTAAATCAGACATGACTCAGAGGAGTGATGTTCCCCACTGCTTCGGTGAGCAGATGCCAGCACTTCCATTACTGTGCCCGTTTGAAGACTCCTCTGGCCCTAAGGTTTCCACCTGGGAGCAAAATTTTGTGCCAGTAAAACTTGTCTCTCTAACTGAGACATGGCACCAGGACAGTAGGGTAAATAAAATATATTTTAAAAGTTTTTTTTTTTAAAAATTACCTATATATTTCCTTAAATAGATTGACTGGAAAGGCTCCAGCTGACCCATTAACTCAGGTAAGTACTGCACTATCCAGACATGTCACTTTTCTGCCTCATAATTTTTTTTTTAAATGTATTTACACACCAGACCATCTGAGCAGTTCTGAGGATTCCTGGAGTCCCTTTCCACATGGTATAGAACACCCAGGAGAATATTATTTTAAGCTAAAAAACAGAACAGCGAAAGGTATTTAACTCTGTTTCTGCAACATTAACCCTTCAATGCTGATGTGTTCCAGACTACCACTCCAGTTATACACACACACACACGAGTTAGGAAATGCCAGAATTAAGGTTGCCAATGCTTTTTTAATTTGAGTCCTTGTGCCTATGCATTGTGATACAGTCTTTAATTACATCCTCACATGCTGTTTTATTCATCCAACCTGTGCTTTCTTTGTTGCACAGGATTGATCTACTCTGATGATGACTCAAGGCTATAGGACTTTGTGACTCTGTTTGCGCCGTGTCTAGCACAATGAGTTCCCATTCTTGCTTGGTCCTTATGCACTACTGTAATAAACATGATTAATAATAATTTGTCGCAGAAGCTCAAAAATGTGTAATGACTGTGGCAGAGGTTGTACAAAGGAAAAGTAGGTTCTCCATGATTAAGGCTGTTGAATGTTGCCCTGGGGAAATGAATTCTATTCCTGCCTCTGCCACTGAGCTCCTATGTGATGCTGGGCAAGTCACCTACGCC
>ML677354.1:2564732-2675221 GCA_007922305.1 Dermatemys mawii | reverse complement strand
AGTTCATCAATAGTTATAAACCACTCAGATACTACAGTGAGGGAGTGCCATAGGAAACCCAGGAGTATATTAGCGCAGGGTTTGAATAGTGTAGGGGTCACACACTGAACAACAAAAAGTAAACCAAATATTGAATAGCTGCTCATTCAGGGAGCACCATCCATCCTGTGCACTGAATGAAGTGGGGGTCCAATGGAAAAAATAGACTATGATCATGTAATTAAAGACTGTATCATAATGCACACACACTAGGGAGCTGAATTAAAGTTGCACAAACTACCTTAATTTTGACACTTCCTGATTTTTCAGTCCTCGACTTTGCAACTTTAACCTTTTAATATAGACTTTCCAAAGGAGTCTAAGCGAGTTGGGTGCTCCCTTAGGTTCCTTTGAAACTTCCGGCCATAATTCATGCCCCCAAAAAAGTAAAGATAACCATCACTTCTATAGTCCCCAAAGCACAGTGCACACTTCACACCCAGACTCAAATGGACTGTCTAACTCCGGTCCTTCCAAGTGCAGAGGGAGTAAAAAGGACAATAGAATTGGTGTGGCATCAGTCAAATACACATGGTCATCTCACAAACTCATGGGGCTTTTTGACTCGAATCAGAGTCACATGTGCAGCCAACAAGCCCATGGGCTGTCCCTGCCTTTGTTAGGAGTACCCTTGAACAGTGGCTTTTGCAGTTGGACAGAGGATACTGTGTGCTGGGAGGAATTTACCGGTGGGGCAGTGCTGGGCAGGCCCCCTGTGATCACCACAGTGCAGGGATGAATACTTCCTCTTTCCCACTACCTCCCCACCCCCAAATGCCAGTAACACATCAGAATGGTGATGCAGGGAGAAAGATCTCATGGGAGTAGAATAGCTCTTTGCCAAAAGGGGCAGGCACAGAGGAGATCCAGGGGGCTGGGGCATCATGAAGGAGGAAGCAGAGACAGGGAGGGGAACTTGGAGGAAAGGGCAGGGAATAGATTCAGGAGAGCAGGAGCAGGGGGGACCTCAGAGATAGGGAAGGGGGTGATTTTGCAGCCGGGGGTGGCTTCAGGGGGTAGGGGCATGGGGGATCAAGAGGTTGGGAAGATCCAGGGACAGGGAATGGAACCCGGGGGCAGGGGCAGGACTGGAAAGGCAGGGTTCTCCAAATCACATTAAGCAACATGGCTTTTTCCTGTTCAGCAAAAGAAATGACAGACCTAGGAGGAAGCAGCAGCAGAAAACCTGAGCCAATCACGGTGAGTGAGCAGAGAAAATCTGCAGCTCAAGGCCTCTAAGGCCTAGCTTTAGCAGGGAAGCCTCCTCCGCATTCCCCTTTGTGGTTATCCTTGGATGTATTCCGATTGCTTCTGCCTGAATCTCTGGGACCCTGGGAAGGTGGTGGCAGGGCACTGGGGGTGAGGCGCCTGTCTCCCGGCGTCTCGCTCACTCTCTTCCCTTCATTGACCCATTCTCAGGTCACCCGTGAAGCGGGAACATTTCACACTACACGCCAGGCACTGATTTGAGGAGAAGATGTGAGTGTAGCCCCAGGGCTCCTCCTCTGCACTCCGCCTGACTTGCTGGAGGCATCAGGAGTTTAATTTCAGATGTATAATGAGGAAGAAAAAAAATAGATCTACAAGTGAAGCAGCAAAATACGCAGTGAGGAGAGTGTGTGCAGGAGGGAGATGCAAACACACTGAGCCAGATCCATCCCTACACCAGTGTGGGAGCAGTAAGACCCTCAGCATGGACTAGGGCATCCCCCTTGGCCTGTACCTCTGCTTCAACAGCCCCTAGGAGGCTGTGCCAGGACACGGAATTGGCAAGGCCCTGGCCATGTTCCCTCAAGCCCTTTTCCTCTTCCAGCCTGCCCTTTCCACCCTAGTAACCTCTGGCCTTTGGGGCTTCAGGGCCGAGTTATAGGAGCCCCCTGCACTAATGCTAGTAGTGCTCCCTGGGATGTCTTTACCCCTGTCCTGAGGCCCCATTAGCCACTCTTGCTGGCCCAAAGGGGCTGCAGGGCAATGACGAATCAGCCTTGCTGCCTGTTTGATTTCACTGCTAAGGGGATGGAATGGGAGAGAAACACAGCATTCCGTATTGCCAATTCAAAGGGTACGTTAACGTTTATGAGGGAAACAGGACACGGTCAGGGAATCTGGACTTTATCTAACAAAAGATCTGTGCAAGTTCAAGAGGCAGGGGTTGCTCAGAGGGCACAGAGCAGTTCAGCCAATGTGCTGTCATTTCACAGACAACCCAGGTCGGCAATAACTGGTAGCTGTTGGTACAATGGCTACTTGGTCTGCTTGAAATGAGTTGGGACTATTGGTCCAGTTGTCAATGGACAGGTAGCTATAGCACAAAAATGATTGCTGCTCTGTAAATACAATAGATACATCTTTGCCTGGTGCCCCTAACAGAGTTTTGGGACTCCATCCTGTTTTGGGCCTTTGGGCTATACTGTACAATAGCACAGAAATAATAATCATTAGAACTGATATCATTAGAAATAATCATCATTAGATTATTAATCATCATTAGATAATAATGATAATCATTAATAATCATTAGATAATAATAATCATTAGAACTGATATCATTAGAAATAATAATCATTAGAACTGAGCATATAATTCATTTGTCAGTTCTCTGGCCCAGCTGAAAAAAGCACCCCAAAATGTGGTACATTTTGAACTGAAACTGATTTTTTTCAGTTTTTCTCACCAAAATGAAAAAAAAAATCATTTGGATCAAACAAAATGTCTCAAAATGTTGATTCAAAATGTCAGTTTGAAATGAAATGTCAAAACAGTTGGTTTCAAAGATGTCAAAACCAACCATTTTGATGTTTCTGACTTTTCCCGGGGGAAGGAGAACTATTTCCTGAATTTGACTCAAATTCACAAACAGTGTCAGTGTCCTGAAAAATGCATTTGCTGAAAATTGTTGCCCAGCTCTAACTAATACTATGAAGGATAAATTTACAGACAGAGCAGAGGTTGAGTGAATCATGGACCCTGAATTCCTCTCCCAATCCTTGAGGTGGCCCTTGTTGTAGCAGAATGGGAGACTCTTGCACCATCACTGCATGTAGCTAAAGAATTTCAGTCTACAAGAGCAGACAGTCTCTGGATCCTTTTATCAGCACTATGTCCATACCAATATGTTTCAAATAAATAGTAGAGATCTTCCCAATAATTCAGTCTAAGCAAAGACTGCTACAGAAAGTCCAACTGAGCAGAAGAGATATCTATGGTATGATGGGACTGAGAACTAATAAAGGTTGGAGATTGGACAGATAAACCACTGCATTTCACAAGGCCTGTTAGAGCTAAAGAGATTCCATTATAAGAAGACTGTATGTGAGCAATAAGTGTATTGTGGAAGAGAAATAATCTTCTTATGATTTAAATTTAGCCACCATTTCTGGTTTTGTGAAACTGGCAAAAGATTCAAAGGAGCATAAGTCCGACTGGACTTATTTCAGTTTTTTATGTCAACTAGAAAATCTAAGTAGTAGCATCAAATCTGCAAAAGAAAGACACTGGATCCCTGACAGAGACAAGCTAAGTTCTCCCTTTCCTTCTTTAGCGTAACAAACAAGATCTCATCCCTGGAGGAAAGGTATGAAAACAAGGAGAAGTGGTGACTCATGGCACTGCTGGTGAATCATATAATGATATTTAATCATTCCTTTTCTGTTACGACTCAGAGGAAACCGCGGGCCACTGCAGACAACAAAGGTTAAATCCAGTGTCCTTGGAAGATTCTGCCATTTCACTGGGCTACAATGATCTTCATTTCCTGTCCCAAACTGCCGTGGGTATTGCTGTGTGCTGGCCTACAGTTGCTGCGGATTCACTTCACAAATAGTGGAGATGAAACTAATCACTAGCAAACATTTCCAGATCCTTCTGGAGAACAGCTCTATAAGGGTGCAATCCTGCATGGAGCAGAGCATCCTCAGCCCCACTGACTTCAACAGACTTCCAGGGCACTCCACAAGCCACAGGATGTGGCCCTTAAAAAAGGAAGCATGGGGGAAACATTGTCTAGTGGTTAGAGCAGAGGGCTGGGAGTCAGAACACTTTGGTTCTTATTCCAGCTGGGCTGCTGTCTCAAAGTGCGACCATGGGGAAGATGCTGAACCTTCCTGAGCTTTGGTTTCTCCATCTGCAAAATGAGGACAATAAATAATGATTACGCACTCCCCATCAGAAGAGAGGAAGGATGGTGTCACCAGCCAGTGCTTCGCCGCAGCTTTCAAACACTGACTGCCACACCCATTCTCCTTCATTCTCTTAAAACAGATAGAAAACAGTGTCTGATTTCTCCTTGCCTCTCAGGCTTTAGACCCATCTCACCTGGGGAGCGGGTCTCTGGAGCTCCTACTCCGGGCAGCTTCAGAGGCCCACCACTGGAAATAGCACCATGGGCTCCCTTCCCCCACACAGGTTGTCCCAATCACTCTCTCTTCTACCACCCATTTTGTAGGCCCAGGTGTAGCTCGGCCGCCTTTAATTGGCAGGATGGGGTTCACCTGCTCTGACAGAGGGGCACTGGGCTAGCTCTGCTCACATGGATCAGCTCTGCTGTGATTGATGGCCTTGTGATTGAGCACTCAGTAAACCTGGGCTCAGTCTCTGGTTCTTCCATAGACTCCCTGTGTGATCTCGGGCAAATCAGTTAATCTTTCATTCCCCCAACCATACAAGGGTGGGTAATCATACTTGCTTTGTTGGTCTGTGGACAAACTGGAGAGAGTCTAAAGGAGAGCAAATGATCAAAGGTTTAGAAAACCTGACCTAGGAGGAAAGGTTAAAAAACTAGGCCTATTTAGTATTGAGAAAAGAAGACAGGGGGAACTGATAGTCTTCAGCTATATTAAGGGTTGTTCTAAACAGATGTGATAAATTGCTTTCCAGGTCCACTGAAGGTAGGACAAGAAGTAATGGGGCTTAATCTGCAGCAAGGGAGATTTAGGTTAGATATGAGGGGAAACTTTCTAGCTATAATGGTAGTTAATCTCTGGAATAGGCTTCCAGTGGTGGTTGGGAATCCTATCATTAGAGGTTTCTGAGAACAGGTTGGACAAACATCCATCAGGAATGGTCTAGGTTTATTTGCTCTGCTTCATTGTAGGGGGCTGGACTTGATGACTTCTTGAGGTTCCTTCCAGCCCTACATTTTTGTGATTCTGTGTAAATTTTTCGAAATCCTTAGGTAAAGAAGCTATACAAGGACAAAGTATGGTAACTGTTATTGTTACTATTTATAAAATGTACATTATTAACAATGTATTTTATTTTATTATTATTTATTTATTACAGACAGAAGCCAATTTCTTAGTGTCAAATGGTAACAAAACAGGGCAGCCCTTATTCAGGCTAAATCACCCTTGAATCTTCTATAGGAATTTTGCCTGAGTAAAAATTGTGCAGGAACAGGCTTTGGCCAATTAGTAATAGAGGGACAGAACTAATTGCTCATCATGCTACAAAAATAATACACACAAAAGTGAACAGCTTTCTCTGAACTGTCAGTCAGGGGAAATATCCAGAGCCTCTTGTTGTTAACTTCGTAAATGCATAGTTTAGCCATCTGGAAGTGAAGGGAACTTCAATGACGGGAAATGCATGCAATTTAAATCCTCCCTTGGATGAAATGAAAGAAGACTTTTAGGAGACAGGGCAGATTGCACGACTGAGGGAAATTAATATAATTAAGATTAACATTTTAACAAAAAATTGTATTTTTTTATTTCTAATTGCCTAGTCCCTGTGGTTTGTCTCAGTTTCTTGAAAAGTTAGAATGTATGAGCTTCTCAGTTTAGCTGCAATCATGGGATTCCCAGACTAGACAAAGCAAACTGAGGGTCCATCTATGGAGCTTGTTCTCTGATTTAGGTTTCATCATTACAGGCCAATGAGACTTGTGAGGACGGACAGAGAAGGCTTCATAGTAATAGATCTGCAGGACAGGAGTTACTCAGTGTTGCTAATTCAAAAATTCTGAGTTGGCCACCACCCCCAAAATCATGAGATTATAAAAATAACAATACATTTTGGGTTCTTTTTATTTACCCGCTGGATCTGAACCTTTAAAGTACACTTGAGTCAAGTGTTAAAGTTTTCTCCACAACCATGAGGTCTAGAAACCTGCTTTTTCTTTTTTCTTTTTAATGAAAGCTGAAAATCTCATGTAATGACAACTCCTGGAGCTGGGAGTTTAAGACAAATACCAAATATTGAACGATAAATTATTGGGAACATGGGGATCATAATGATCATCTACACTGACCTCTTGTGGAGAATTTTACCCACTGAACCTTGAATCGGGTCCAATAACTAGTGGTAGAGGTTGGAGCATCTCTTTTAAAAAGACATCTAGTCTTAATGTAAAGACTTCAGGTGATGGGGAAGACAAAGGAGCCTTGTGAGTGCAAAAGCACTGGTAATTAAAAGTCAGAAGGCATTGTGCTGTGCTGCAGTGGGACATGGAGTTGATTTACCAGGGGTCAGTAACAAACACAGGTCAGAACATGGGTGCTGGGGGAGGAGAGGCATGGGGAGGCCTGAGAGCAACCCCCCAGGCTGTGTCCCTGCCTGTCCAACCCAGGTCAAGTGGAAGGTCCGTGGCTCCCCACAGCTGCCTGCGCAGCTCTTACCCAGACCTGGCTTCTGGTCTGGCCTGTCAGCGGGGCCTAAGGGGCTGAAGAGCCACAGTCGGGCCTTGCTAAGAGCCACCTAGACAGCTGTGGGCAGCCGCAGACCCTCCATCTGCCCTGGGCGGGGTGGGGGTGGGGAGACTTAGGCCACGGGATGCTCTCAGCCCCCCACCTCCTCAGCAGATGGAGGAACCAGTGCTGAAAGGGGTCACCAGTACAAAAGTTTAAGAACCCCTGGGTTAATGGGTACGGTTGGAGCATCAGAGAAGCAATTTTTGCCTCAGATCAGATTGTTCTAGATCAGATATGCAGTGAGCTCAGATTTGGAGAAAGGCCTGATGGGGTAGGAATTTATAGTTTTCTTTCTTTCAAATGTTTTTCACAAATTGTTGTTTACTGAATTTTTACATATTACAAAAGCTAAAAGAGAATGAAATGTCAGTGTAGCAGCTCTAGGTGCCTTTCAGCCAGGATTATGCTTATTGAAGCCCTGCATAAGTTACATTAAACCCTGTAAAAATGAAAAGCTTTGAAGATCTGGCATCTGAAATGCTGGCTGGCAGGCGCTGCCTGCAAGAAGCTAGATTGCTACGCCATACAATGCAATATGGGTGGCAGTTCCTCAGACTCTATTTATGAATCAGTATCACAGATTTTGAGCACTGGAATATCCCAGGCCCAACATTAGTGTTACTATGTTTTCCAAGTCCCATAAAACTAAGTTTGTTGTATGTTGATCTGGAAGGTATAAAATGATGTGAAGTAGAAGTAGCACAGCCAACAATGGAGTGGAAAGAGGAATTCGCACAGTACAACGGGTGTGAGAGAGCCTGATTGCTATGTGAAAAGAAAAAGGAGTGTGTTCACTCCTCTGGAAGTGTTTAAGAGAAAGTTTGTCTGGGGCCCTGGTGATGTGACTAAAGAAGGTAGTTACTAAAAGGGCAGGCAATGGGAATAATCCCAGCTACACTCAGGAACTCCATAGAGCAGAACAGGACTGGGGTGGGGAAGCAGCTTTGCAGCTTAGAATTTTATTCTTGTTAGAGATGAGCACAAAACTGCGCTACACATCCCGGCATCCAGCTCCAAACTCTCAGGAAATTCAGGGCAACTTGAACTGGGATTTGGTTTTTGGATCCAGGTCTGAACTTTCTTCAAATTCAGAGGAATTTAAATCTAGGACGGGGTTCTCAACCTGATGGTCCCTACTCTCATGAATAGGTGCTTGCCCAGCATAAAGACAACAGAAAGAACATAACTCCCTTTTCTCCTTAGAGACATTGCCATGGACACAGACAACTCAGTGGCGGAGCCAGAAATAGATTTTAGGAGTTCTGATCCCTTGCTCCATCCTCTGTCTACACATCTGGAACTATGCAATGTCCAAGCCAGACCACACATACCTGCTGCCACCAGCCTGGAAGATACGTCTTAATCAAAAACAAGAGAGCAGCTTACTTCATGAGTCCCTCCTGTCTCACAGTGGAACCTGTTGACATATCCACTGAAGAATTCTCTGACTGAACTGCAGTTTAATTATGCCCCAGCTTTGGCTTCATTTAGCTGTTAACATCACAAATGTATTGTAGTGAGCTGAGAGAGGCTTGGAAGAGGCAGTATCACCAGTGCCGATGAGTTATTTGCTAGGTAAACAAACATGCAATCAAAACATAATATACTAAAGAAATTGGATAAAAACGATACATGCATATAAATAGGATAATCATATTCAGTAAATCAGAATCTTTTCATTGATATGTCACATGACCTATCTTGTATAAAATACATTATAGTTATGCCATAATCATATCATAACAATATCGTTATGAAGAATATGAGGGTGTACTGTCACACATGGCACCCTAACATCTTGAATACCATTTGCAGACGTGGTCATCCCATCTCAGAAAAGATATTCTGGAATTGGAAAAGGTTCGGAAAACTGCAACAAAAAATATTAGGGGCTATGGAACAACTTCTGTATGAGGAGAGATTAATAAAACTGGGACTTTTCAGCTTGGAAAAGGGACGACTAAGGGGGGGTTATGATAGAGGTCTATAAAATCATGACTGGTGTGGAGAAAGTAAATAAGGAAGTGTTATTTACTCCTCCTCATAACACAAGAAGTAGAGGACACCAAATGAAACTATTAGGCAGCAGGTTTAAAACAAACAAAAGGAAGTATTTTTTCACATGATGCACAGTCAACCTGTGGAACTCCTTGCTAGAGGATTTTGTGAAGACTAAGAGTATAACAGGGTTCAAAAAAGAATTAGATAAATTCATGGATGATTAATCCATCAGTGGCTATAAGCCATGATGGGTAGGGATGGTGTCCCTAGCTTCCGTTTGCCAGAAACTAGGAACGGACAACAGGAGATGGACCATTTGATGATTACCTGTTCTGTTTATTCCCTCTGCGGCACCTGGCATTGGACACTGTAGGAAGACAGGGTACTGGGCTAGATGGACCTTTGGTCTGACGCAGTATGGCCGTTCTTATATTCTTATTTGGCCCATAGCTGTGCCAAAGAGATACAGACACATGCAAATCACATACATAGCATGCACTGGCCATCTACACGCACACGCACACACACACACGCTCGCACACACACACACACACGTTCCAGGCACACACACAGACACATGCCACACTAACTTGCATGCACATGCATATGGTACATGAATACAGCAGCTACATGTCCATATAACACATTTCCACAGAAGCATGCATAAGTCCCTACAAAGGTCCTCTCTGTAACTGTTGCTCTGCCTACTGCTTTAAACAGTACAGCACTGCTGGTGGATTTGTCTCCCAGCAGATTTCATAACAAAATCAGGGAAATTAAAACTTGATGTGCCTGATCCACCTCCCCCCCCACAACTTTTACAGCATTGCTCCCCATTTACATGAGTGTGAGCAATATCAGAAGCAAGCCCATAATATGCAGGCTATGTGCATGCAGATCTATGTTCAGAGAGCAGAGATCAGTGGCTCCTCCCCTGGGACTTGGCAGAAGTCCAGGAGATTTCGAGAATCCACAGACTTCAGTGCTTTCTGGCTATCATGTTTCTGAAGTATTTTGCTGATAAATGCATGCTGCTTCCTCATTCCAGGTCTCTGACTGGATTAGAGCAGCCTCTGGCAAACAGCTACTGGAAACGGGCTCCCACCTGCAGCTACAACCAGGGACACTCAAAAATCCTGCTAGAAATTGGGAAGCATTTGTTTGAGTTTCCCAGTAATTCAGAGAGGAAATTGTGCCCCATGGTAGAGGCTCCATTACATTGCAAAATGCTTCTCACTGTCCACCTGCAGGGCCAGCCAAAAAGAGCAGGAAAGTTTGGCAAATCCTCAGACTTAGTCACTTCACACCTGTAGGATCAGGTAGATCAGGGACTTTACATCACCTACTCTCAAGAACAGCCCACTTGTGAACTTGTTTTGTGAATGAATTCTTTTATATGGTGAGACATAGAACATGTGAGAGACGGACGGTGTGCGGATCTGTCAGCAATGCTGCATTAACAGGCAGACGAAAACATTGAGGGAACAATTCACACTCTGCATTCTCAAAGCGTGAGCAAGTGGCCAGCTGGCATCAGTAAGAAATCCTGTTCCCAGACCCATGGTATAAGATCACACAGAGCAGTACTCACAGAATGCACCTTTCCTCTGAAGCATCACAACTGACTGTTGTATGAGATTGGGTACCAGATGGACCCATAAACTTTCCCAGAAGAAACTCTTCTGTTCCTGATTGGTAATGATATTCTGTCCAGGCTGTGTCTGGTTTTTCCAACATTGTGGGAAGGGACCCCGCTGCTAATTTGGAAACACAACTTCCATCAAATCAAATTCTTCACCTTCCTGTCTGAGCATGATTTTTCCTCCTACCTAAATTAGCCCAAGGATCATACTGCTTACCTTACGGCACCACTTCATGGTACTGCAATTAATTTGTTCCCAAGAATCCAGTGCATTGCAATGATGATAGCAAAATTGTCATGAACTGTCTCTTCCTCCATTCTTGTAATTGATTGTCTCCTTGATATTTGGAGGCTTATTATTAGGTCCTAGTAGGACACTTCACTCTCTATCAGAGGTATTCTGTAGGGGGGGAAACCTAATGATGTAGTTAAAGAGTTAGAAGAGTGCATCTGATCAACGGTGGAAACTGGATCTATGCTGGAGAGTAATGAGATCATCCATTTGTTTAGAAAAGGTATTACAATCTTTTGTACTGCACTATTTTGATAGCCTGGCTATCTTCAGTTTAAGAAGGGCATCTCTGTAGGAATCTGATTTTCACTATCAAATACCAGTCCCTTGGTGGAAAATACTAGAAGGAAAAAAATGGTTTTCATTTCCTTAATTTTCTAATTTCTCTCTTGCTCATCTTCAGTTTTCCAAACTTCCCAACTAGTGATGATAGCTAACGTCATGTGCCAAAACCTGCTTAAATCAGACAATGGTCAGAAACGGAAAAAGTGACAGGGTTTGTGGGTCTGTCTTAACAGCAGAGTTAACTTCAGTTATCGACTTATTGCTCTCGAGTTGGGAGCAGCCACATGGCAAAGTAATGTCCATGCTGCACAGAGTAATTGGATTAGCAGCACAGTCTGGCCGTGTTAGTTGTGTTCACTCAGGCTGTAGCCTAAACCCTCTGAGGGGCTGGCCAGTTCAAGTTAAAAGCACCAGGATGCTCAGGTGATAGGATTTTGTGTGTGTACAGGACTCAAGTTAGGGGCACCTCTTGAGTTCTAGCTCAACTCTGTGCTGAGGACAAGCCCTGAGTCTCACTCATACTCACACCCCTTTACATCTATCTGGCAGTGTAAGGGGCCTTGAAGTGAATTTAAATGGCCCCTGAGAATCCGCACTATGGATGAGGCCTCCTCAGCCAGTGTGAAGCTGGTATAAGGGCTCTGCGTCAGCCCTGCTCCCAGCCACTGGCATAGAGGTGGATTTGGGCACGTCAGGGACAGGCACTGGGTTATTCCTAATCTCTGTTTCCAGGTTCCAAGGGGGCTATAGGAAGCAGAATATAATTAGAGCAGCCCTGAGGCAGCTGTAACATTCACTGGGAGCGGGGCAGACCCCTGCACAATCCCAGGATATAGGGAGTGCAGAAGTGCCGTAAACCACATCTCCCTCCCACACCAGTCCCTGCTCCAAGCACAGGAGCAGTGACTGCCTGACTAGCTCTCTGACTGATGTTAAGTGACTGGCTCCCGTGGCTCTCTGAGCGATGTTAAGATGCCTGCATTGCATGCATTAGAGCAAATGATTTTAATGCTGGCATCTAATTTTGCCCTGCAGTTTTGCATCCACAATCCATTGTGGGTGCAGTTTTGGGCAGGCACAAGTGATGGCCCTGAGCTTTCTGCCTGCCCTGCCTGCTTCCTGAGTTGGTGCCATTAGCAGGCTAAATACAATCATTTGTGCCTTCAAAATGACATCTGAGTTGCAAAGGGTGCATAGCTGTCTGGCATTTGTGCAGGCTGTAGCTCGCACATCACACTGGGATACCCTGCTTGCCTTTGTCCTGTTCAAGTCCAACGCCTGCACCCATTGCCATGGCACACTCTGCCCTTGGCACAGCAGTGACTCTCGTGCCATGGTCTAGCCCCCTACCCTTTGTCATTTTCTCCCATGCACTTTTTTTCTTACATGTTTTCGGCTCCTTCCTGCACTCTGTGCACCTTTGGGAGAACTCTGCTTCCATCACTGCACTGTCCAGATCCCTCTCTTCTTGCTACATGCAGGAAGACAGGTAGGACCCACCTGTTCATCAATATCCGTCATTATGTCTTGTCTTCACTGTTAGGGCAAGGACATCGCCTCTAGTTTGTTTGTATAACATCATGCATCTTTATGGCCCTAGAGAAATAATGACATACACAGGAATATAGGAGCTGCTACCTCAGAGCAGAACAGTGCTTCATCTAACTCAGGTTCCTGTTTCTGACAGTGGTCAGATACCTCAGAGGAAGGTGCAAGTAGCCCTAAAGAAGGCAGTCACGGAATCACCTGCTCGCAGGGAAAGAATCTTCCTCTCCCTCATGCGTTAGCATTTGGCTCAAGCCTTGTATCATCAGTCATCATCATCATCATTCTTTCCACACCTTCACATACATAAGGCAGAAGTCAAATGATACCAGTCATCCGTGTCCTGGGCTCGTGTTTCCAAGTCTTTTATATTCCATTGTAATGCTGCTTCATCCATTATTGTGCTGCAAAATCGGCCTCTTCATTTCTTGCTCTGGGGGTCACTATGGTGAGCAGATAGCAAGTGTGAAAATCGGGACAGTGGTGAGGGGTAATAGGAGCCTATATAAGAGAGAGACCCAAAAATCAGGACTGTCCCTATAAAATCGGGACATCTGATCACCCTAGGAGTCACCAAAGACATGCTATGATCAGGCATTCTTAAAAGGTATCTGTAGGGAGGCAGCTTGGCTCCCTGGTGCCCCAGAGGAGGACGAGGTCCGCTGGACATCAGAGTGCGGAGCCAGAGCACTACAAGCCTGCCCCCCGAAGGTCAGAGGTCGGACAGGAAGTATAAGAGCTCAACCCCAGAGCTCCCTTGAGAGGCACCCACTGGAGAGGCCAGACACCTCCGGCCCAACTCCCACCAGGGAGACTCCAGCCAGGGCCGTCCCTAGCTATTCTGGGGGCCTATGCAGGGCTAAGCCTCAGGCTTCTACAGCAGAGGTGGGCCCCAGGCCTCTGCAGGGGAGGGAACAGGGAGGCTAGCCCCAGGCCTCTGCAGGAGGAGTGGGGCCCAGGCCTGCAGAGGCCTCGGGGAGGGGCTGACTTGTGGGGACAAGGAGGAACCACTCCCCAGCACTCACCGGTGGTGCAGCTGGGGCTGGGTTGCTGCACTTCCCGTGGCTGGTGAGTGCAGACCTGGCCCTGTGGCAGAGCTCAGAGGAGTGGGGGTGGGGCTCGGGTGGAGCAGGGGTGAGAAGAGGCGGGTCTGGAGCAGGGGCCCTGGGGGAGAGCCGCAGCTGCATGCAGGTGCGCCGGGCACCAGGAAATGTGGTGCCCAGCTTGCGTACTTTGCACACGGGTACGGACTGCCCTGACTCCAGCAACCAGCGGTGGACCTGGAGAATGGCCTGACCGGCCAACACTCGATGCAAACCAGCGTGTGGGAGAGTTGCTCAGCCTACCCCTCGCCTGCTATCCCGAGGACCCAGTGGTGATCAGCCCCCCTGAGGACACCACCTTGATCCAGGTATCTTCAAAAGGGGAGTTAGGAAGTAGCCTGGGGGCAGCCGACCCTAGTCTGGCGGCAGCACTGCACTGCCAGAGCCTACGTCAATGTGTTGTGGTCAGGATCCCACAGCAGCAGGCTTTTTGCCGTTGCCAGGGCCCCGGACTGGGGTGCAGTGGAGTGGGTGCGCCTGTGTCCCCACTGCCACCCTACCTGTGCGTGGCAGCCTCCCCCTGTCCCAGGCCCTTCGGAGCCAAGAATCTGGACTTGCTGTTTCCCTGTTTGCTCAGTCCCTTACATGAGGGCCTGAGACACTGACTCACTGCTGCCCCACCCTGACCCAGGGCCTGGGCCTGCTGACTATATAGACTTCTGCTCAGCCCCTGCCCGAGGGACTGAGTCTTGGGCTCTTTACTATCCTGCCCTAACCCAGGGCGTGGGATTAACTGCTAATTGTTCCCAGTGTTTCTCAGCCCCTGCCTAAGGTCCTGAGCTGTGACTCTTTGCTGCCCCTTCCTGACCCAGGGCCTGGGCTTGTTAACTGTTAATTGTTACCTGTGGGCACTCCGTCCCCTGCCAGACCACTTGAGCCCAGACACCTGCTGCCTGATTGATTCCCCAAGAGACCATGCAAGGACTAAGGAAGGTGGTGTGGTTCCCTGCTACCCCAGAGAGGGACAAACCCTGACTAACTCTCTCTACTAGGGTGACCAGACAGCAAATGTGAAAAATTGTGATGGGAGTTGGGGGGTAATAGGAGCCTATATAAGAAAAAACCCCAAAATCGGGACTGTCCCTATAAAACTGGGACAGCTGGTCACCTTACTCTCTATAGTGTCCCAAATATGTCCATCTCTTCTTCCATACAACAGGTACTGTTGTAGGAAGTGATGTCTATTCTAGAATCTGTTCATATACTGATTCTATCCGTCCATTTGACTTGGAATATTCTATGCAGACAACTGCATTGAAAGCTGTTTGATTTGTGTTGGATCAATTTAGCATGTTTTCCAGGACTCTGCTGCATAAGGAGGACTCTTAGGATGTTGCTTCTAAAGAACTTAAGTCTGATATTTTTTGCTAATCACATACTGCATTGAGTTTTTGAAAAACAGCACTTGCTTTACTTATTTTGGACCGTGCATCAAACATGCAACCACCAGTCTCATGAATGATGCTCCCCAGATAAGTACATTTATTAATAGTTTTCAAGGCTTCACCTTCCAAGTCAATAAAATCATCAGTAGGTAAATTAATTTTCATAACTTTCATCTTTGATATATTAATAATAGGACTTATTTGCTTGGCAGAATTTGCAAGACCATCTGTCTTCCACTGCATATTTTCGATTGATTTATTTATAAGACAGATGTGAACTGCTAAGTCTGAGTCTCCAAGCTCGCCATCTATCCATGCAAGGCCTGTTTCCACACTGACAGTCTGTCACATAACAGAGTGAATAGCGACTCGGAACAAGATGGGGGACAAGATACAATCTTGCTTGACACCATTGTTAGCATTAAACCAGAGTATTAGTCCCAAGGTTTATCTGAATATTGAACATCCTAATACAAATGTTTAATAATATGAATGATTTTGTTGGGGGCTCCATAGATGTGTATTATCTGCTGCAGTCATTCTCTAGCTACACTATCAAATTCCTTTTCGAAATTTACAAAATTCACACCCACTGGCAGCCTCCATTCATTGCCCTGTGCTATAGTATTATACAAGATGAAGAGCTGATCTACACAGATTGAGCTGGGTGAAAACCAGCTTGTTGTTCTCTAAGGCAGTGGTCATCAAAGTGGGGTGCGCGCACCCCTGGGGGTGCGCGAGACAACCCCTGGGGGTGCACAAGACCCCCGAACTCTCTGTGGCATTTCGGCAGACATGCTTGTGCCGCCACCAGATCAGGCCGGGACGCCGCGGAAACAGGAAATTCTATTTGTGTCCCGCCGAAATGCCGCCGACCGCGGAAGCTTTGCAGTCGGTGGCATTTTGGCGGACACACCCCCAGGCCGCGAAAGGCATCAGGGAAGAGGAAAGGGGCCGCGCTGAAATCTTTGACAGACGCTGCTCTAAGGCCTTGTCTACTCTGCCACTTTACAGCAATTTGCTCACTCGGGGCTGTGAAAAAACACACCCCGAGCACTGCAAGTTTCAGTGCTATAATATGGCAGTGTAGACAGTGCTGCAGCACTGGGAGCCACACTCCTACTCCCCTTATGGAGGTGCATTTTTTATAGCACCAGGAGAGCTCTTTCCCAGTGCTGGTGCCGCGACTACATAGCCACGTTAAAGCACTGCCATGGCAGTGCTTTAAGGTTGCTAGTGAAGACATGCATAAATCTGCTCTTTATGGCAGCTCTAAATCTCTTTAGGGTGATTGCATAGAAAACTGTCCTTGGGACTGAAAGCAGCATAATCCTGCACCCGTTGTTACAATTACTCAAATCTCCTTTTTGGAGGAGTTTGATTATAATGCCTCTTTTCCATTCTTCTGCGATGTGTTCCTACTCCCATGCCAAACTGAAGAGGTGTAGCAGGATTTTCATGTTGTTCTGTCCACTAGTCTTAGGCATTTCTGCTGTGATTTGCTCTTCACCTGGTGATTTATTGTCCTTTAATCTTTCAGTGACTACTTTAAACTGACCCAGAGTAATTTTCTCCCAGCAAACATCAAGCTATCGCCATCTTCTCTATGTTATCAAAGTGAATTGTTATTTATGGTGGGAATCTGAGAAAATCATGGAAAAATTCTGCCCACCTTTTTTTTTTGTTCTTCTAAAGTCATAAGGGATTTTCCTTGTTTACCTTTTATTGAGCTCTTTCTGCTGCAGCTAAAATCTCCAAGAAGTCATTTAAGTGTCTTCCAGTCTCTTTATCACTGCACTGGGAAGAGTATATATCAATAGATAGACAATTATCCTTATACTGCTTTATCTTTAGTTCTGTATTCCTCTTTTCCTTGTTTAGCATTCCCCTTGCCTTAAGATGCTGAGTAGCTTTTACTTAGCCCATTTTGTTTCTGTAATAGCTACTGAGATGTAGCATTGCTAATCTACTCTTCCTTCCCACTTTTGCTAAATCCAAAGATGGTCTCTGCAGTATTAATGCAAGATTTGCTAATGGCTTCCCATAACTTTTCTATATAATAAAAGATTGTTATGGCCATATTTAAAAACTTCATTGAAAGCTCATATTCAGAATCATTCCTTATTTAACATCTTTAAACTTGAAGATGAATAATCTTTCTTGCAATCTTCTTTGCTGCTGATTTCCTCAATTTCATTTTTACAGTGGTAATGCATAATTGATGATCGCTGCCTACATCTGCCCCTCTGCATAGACAGACATTTTAAAGTGATGATCAGAACTTTTTTCATACGCAGAAATGATCTCTTTGATTTCTGGTAATGCCAGTAGGCAAAATTCACCTGGTTTAATGGATCTGTGTATGAAGCAAGAGTGTCCCTCCAACAATAAGATGGTTCAACTGACATAATTCAAGAAGACACTCAGCACTGTTGTTAAATGAACTTTGCCCATTGTGTCCATGACTGCCGGGCCCCATCATAGCATTCAGATCACCCATAACAACGACAATATCATGTTGTGGAACATTGCTGATGAGGTCCTGCAGAATGTTATAAGAAGTATCCTTCTCTTCCTTGTCATGATCATTCTCTGGGGTATAGCATGAAGGATGATCATTTTCATATAGCGTGTCTGAAGTCTTGCTTGCATAATTCGGCCATTAACTGGTTCCCAGTCTAAAATGGCTTTAAGTAGCATCAAGAACAATGTAACTCCAGCTCTTCCTCCACCTGGGATCTATGAGTAAATTATAGTTTCATGGTGGATTTTCATTGGGATGGATCTGTACCTGGCCACCTGCAGTCACTAATACCAGGACATCTATATTGGAATTTCCATTTATTTGATTATTTGGTCTGGCTTCTCAATCTACAACAGACTCTTCACATCCGAAGCCCTGAAGCAGGGTGGTTCATTGTCATTCCCAAACTCTAGATGTTTAATTATTTAATTCTCTGTAACAAATATGACTCTGGATAGTCTTGTCATCCCTATATGTGTAACAGCAACTCTCCTGTCTCTTATTGGACATCTGTCAAAACCCATTCTCCTTAAGTTTCAATAGCTTTCCTTATATCTCAGCCACTTCTTTTCAGCTGTTAGATTGTCACTTGGTGCCTTCGAATGCAGCTCCAGGTTCTTGGCACAGTTGGCAGTCAAGAGATCTACCAGTACTTATGATCACACAGCAGTCTTGTCAGTACCCTCCAAAACTATGTGCCCAGCATACCTGTTGTAGCACAGCATAACCTTGGTGAAATACTCTGCTAATCTTTACCTTTTCCTCAGTAAATCGCAAAGTGCTTTAGAATCATTATCCCCACTTTACAACTGAGGCACAGAACAGTGCAGTCGCTCAACTTAAGTAACCCGGTAGGCCAGAGCCAGGACTAGAACCCAAGTTTCCTGAGTTCCAATCTGATGCCTGATATCCTAGTCTATCCCTTTTTGTTCGAGGGCTGCTCAGCCCTCTCAAAAGGAATAACCATATGGGTTAGGGTCAGGGTGTTTTTTCCCAGAGCGATTGTTAAGTGTCTTCTGTCTAGAACTGGTTGAAAAATAAGGAGGAAAATACACAAAAAATGGCAAAGAAATTTTTGTCCCATGGGGTTTGACAATGAATTATTATTTTTTTTATTCCAAACTTTTGTTTGGCTTTTCCAATTTCCTGTTTTTCCCTCCCTTTTTTTCTTTCTTTCTTTCTTTCTTTTTTTTTTTTTTGTCATTTGATCAATGACAAAAACCAAACAAACGGGGTGGGGTGTTATCTTTTTTCATTTTCCAATTCCACTAAAGAATTTTTTTTTTAAAGATTGTGCATGTTTTTGCAAAAATTTGCCATTTCCTAATAATTTTTAAACAGAAATATTCATTCAAAAGCTGTCAATTAGCTCTACATCTGAATTGTGACTGTTCCAGGGTTAACTGTCACTGGAGCTGATGCGAAGTTGGCTGTTAAGCTGTTGCCCTTGCTGTCTCCACAGGTGAATCTAGCAGGCAGCAGAGCACTCTTGCTCCCATGCTAACTCTAGACCGAGCTTTTGTTTATTTAGTTCTTTATTGTTTGAACTGGCTGTGCTGCAAAACCAGATGACTGGCCATAATAAGAGGCTTGACATGCTGAATTTGAGCTGATATTTCAAAGAAATTTGTCAAAATGATTCACTAGTGACTTATCACCCATTGCCTGTGATTAACTCATCTGGAGTACTACAGCAAGCAAATTGCAATGTGTCTCGCATGGATGTGTAGGGCAACATCTGAATTTCAGAATCAGCCAAAGAACAATCTCTAGGAAGGGCTAATCGTTCCCATTTGATTTGAACAGATCTCACCAGCGTTTACAAGGGGCCCTAAGAATCTCAGGAGCTTTGTGCTGTTCTTTTGTATTCTGTCTTCTGTTGTTTGTTACATATTTCACACTTGGATAAAATATAATTGCAGCTTTCATGCCTGACCAAAACAGGACATCCCTGGCTTTGAATTCATGTGTCTCAATGCCCAGAAGTGCCCTGTAGATTATGCATAGCACGTCAGGCCTCATGACACAACTTCTTTTGCACACAATTTTACCATATGGAGCTCTCTCTTCTCTATAGCTGCAACAAACTTGATTCTTAGAGGCAGCTGTGATTTTTCTGCTGGCCTACCTTGCTTGAACCTCACTGTCAAATAACAAATTAACAATTAATAATTAATTAATTAATAGCTCAGCTTTCATGACAGAGCACAGAAGCACAGTGATTGGTTGTCTCATCTTGTCTGGTTTCTTCTGCTGGAGACCTTCCCAATGATGTTTCTTGAATATATTTTTCCTTCCATTTCAGCCCCCTGGCACAATTAATTATCTTGGAACTTCCTTTGTTCTTCCTTTGATACCACAGAGGAGTTCAGATATTGCAGTAATGAGCACAGTGTAAATACCTTTGTTTGATTAGGACAGAAATGCAGGGAACATTTTTGAAACATTCAGTATTGACTTATCCTCTGCTCCCAATGGCAAAACTCCTGTTGAAGTAGATAGGAGCAGAGTTAGATCAGTCCTGGGCATCTTTTAAAATCCCATCCATGTTGTGAATGTTGGCTGCCCTTGATCAGGTTTGTCCTGCGCAGCTATGTAGAAGCTTTCGTCACTTTGATTTTTGCATTTAGAAAGAATTAGAAACATTGTAATCACTCCTTCCCATTCTCTGCTCAGTTAGATTCCCAAGAGGCAAACCAGTGACCTCAGCCACTCCACAATAATATCACTTCTTTCCTGACAGCAGGCACAAATACTTAGCCTGACAAGCACTTATTTAAAGACTGAAATTGATTGGCTGATTCACAACACCTGATCTGGGGGCTGAGTTACAAGAAGTAAGTTCACAGCTTGCCCATTACTGTGGAGGTAGACAGGGCGGTTGTAGTCCCCCCAGTCAGTCTTGGAGGAAAGCAGAGTTTTAAAGTATATTTGTGGCCTAAGCACGCTAATGTATCCTGGTGCAGCAGATGGGCTCAAGATGCAGCCCACTGAGCCAAGAGCAGATCCTGATGTCCTAAAAATACCCCGGCCTCCCACTCAATGGAAACTGAAGGGTAAAGACAAAAACTATCAATTGCAGGTTGTTCTTGCTGGTGAACTCATCCAACAACCACTGCATTTTATTCTCCCAAACACAGCAAATATTATGGTTGTGGGCAATTATGTTTTATTTTCAAATGTCTGAACATGTCCGTGCACGTGAGGTGTGGCCTTTGGACAGCTGGTAAGCTGCCAACACGGTCCTTACTGGGACAAAGTTTGGGTTCCTTTGCTCTAAGGCATCGAGTCACAGGGCTAAATTAAGCCTGGGGTTGTTCCATTGGTATAAATGGAATAAACAACAAGGATGAGTTTGCATCAGTATGTTCATTTAGGACAGACATTACAGAGTGGGGGGTCCAGTGTGGTGTACATGAGTGTGTAGGTGCTGTGTGTACACGTATATGTATGTATAGTAACCAGTTTTCAATTAATAGAAATGACACCAGTGTGTGCCCCTTATCCCTGACCCTGCTACCAGCTGCTTTCCTTTCTCATCACTCTAATACCCATAGTAATGCTGTGTCGCTGACTTGTGAAGAGTCAGCGACACAGCATTAGCAGCACCTTCATCAGGGCTTAGGAAGATAGGAATTGCCATAGTGGAATGGACCAATTAAGCAATAAGCCACATCAGGAAGTGCATCATTCGGCTCTCAGTGCATGCCTCAAATGCGTTGTGAGACTTTTGGCCCAGTGCCCTCAACAAGCCAGGCAGTGTGACAGCAGTGATTAATGCCTCACCTATCATGGCCTATTGCTAAGGTTTGTTAAACCATAACAGCTGTCTGGATGGAGCACTCAAAATAATTCACTGTGAGGAGAGGAAAAAAGGAATTGTTCTGAGATGTATCACTGTGCAAGAGAAAATAGTTCCTTAGAAAAATAAAGCCAACTGAAAGATTGTGATGTCATTTTACAACACAGTGGGAGACAATGAGGCCCTGAGCCCGCATTATGTATAGCACAGAATAGGCAGACTGCTGCGTTCATACAGTGCCCAATCGCCAGGGTTCCTCCCACACTCTACACAGTTCCAGGGGTGGCCTGAGTGGATTACAAGGGAGCTTGCACGAGAGGTTGAAAAGCTGGGTTTGTGCCCCTTTTCTGTTTTTATGCCTTGAAATATCAGAAGGAATGTCACCTCTGGCCTTCCCTGGTTTGGGTGGGACCCTCTCTGAGATGTTGGTTGGTGGCTCTCCTATCTTATGTGAAAGAGCAGAGGTATTGGAACTTTAGCAGAGAAGTCCTGTCACCCAACTGTCTTTTAAACACAGGAGTTAAATAGGAGTTTACAAAAACAAACAGACCCCAGAGTTTTAGATAGTTTGACTAAAAATCCCTTCTCCCCTCAATTGCTCAACTCTGTGTCTTGTGATGTCTCAATTTCACTATTTCTACAGTTGACGTAGATTCTTCCAGAGTAGACAAGATATCAATGTCAACAGGAAAGCAGGAAACATTTTAACAATCCTTTAAAGGCCTTCTTACACTGTGAAGAATTTAAAAAGGGGCATAAACCTCACTTCTGTTTCTTTTGTATGTCACCTTTAAGACTTCTCTGGTCATGCATGTTGTAGGGAAATGAGCAGAGAAAACTTCACAAACTCATCTTAGAGGATGAGGTTGAATGAAGTGACCTAAATGTTGTCTGGCAAAATTATGTTGAATTCTGTGGCCCAAGTAAGACAATAACATGTAGAAGGTGTCAATTGGAGAGGGTTCAGAGAAGAGCCATGAAAATGATTAAAGGATTAGAAAACATGCCTTTCATTAGTGGTTTTCAAACTTTAGCAACCTGAGGACCCCCGTTTTGATTTAAACATTTTTGTGGATCCCCAAACCGACTTCTGATTTTCCTCAGATGTGCTCAACCCTCGCTGAGTCTCAGGTTCTGCCCCCACTGCACTCCTTCCCCAAAGGCCCTAACCTTGGCCCACTTCTTTCTGCCCTCTCCCCAAAGAATACCCCATCCCTGCTCCTCCCCCTTCCTCCCAGCGCCTCCTGTGCACTGCTGAACAGCTGTTTCAGAGTGTACACTGGGAGGGAAGAGGAGGAGTTGATCAGTGGGGCTGGCAGCTCTGGACATCACTTGCTGATCCCCTGGAGTACCCTCGCAGACCCCCAGGGGTCAGTGGACCCCAGTTTGAGAACTGCTGCCTTAGGGTGATAGGCACAAGGAGCTCAATCTATTTAGTTTAACAAAGAAAAGGTTACGGGGTGACTTGACTACAATCTATAAATACCTACATGGGAAACAAATATTTAACACTGGGCTTTTCAGTCTAGCAGAGAAAGGTGTAACTCAGTCCAATGGCTGGAAGTTGAAGCTAGACATATTCAGTCTGGAAGTAAAGAGTAAATTTTTGACAGTGAGGGTAATTAACCACAGGAACAATTTCCCGAGGGTCATGGTGGATTCTCTATCACTGACCATTTTTAAATCAAGACTGGATGTTTTTCTAAAAGATCTGCTCTAGGGATTATTTTGGGGAAGTTCTATGGCCTGTGTAATACAGGAGGTCAGACTAAAAGATCCTAGTGATACCTTCTGGCCCTGAAACCTGTGAATGTATGAACAGTCCTTCACCTGTGTCCAACAGGAGGTGGGGGTGGGCCAGAGATCAATATGCAACAGAGCTTAACACTATAAATACAATTTGGGAGTTTGGAGAACTAGCTTATTCTGTCTCAAGTGCATTGATCTGCTCTTCATTTATCCTCACAACACCCCTGTGGCGTAGAGAGGTGCTGTTATAGTTATCTTACAATGGGCAACTGAGGCCAGATGCCCAAAGGTATTTAGGCACCTAACTCCTGCTGAGTTCAACTGAATTGATTTCAGCCACAGTGTAAAGCCCTGGTTGAGACTAGGAAAGCCAAGATCTGCACCAGCAAAACTTACTACGGTTTCAAGTTGGTGCAAATCCAATGTGCCCTCTCTGCATTTGGGATTTGCTCTGTCAGTGGCTGACCACTGCTGGAATTGAGGCAAACGCCCAGTACAGACAAGGCCTAAGGAAAGCCAAGTCAGTGAGACATAATTACTGAGATTGCAAGTTCTTTGGGGCAGGGACGGCCCTTTTGTTCTTTGTGCGGTCCCAAGCTCAGTGGGCTCCCAGGGCATTACAGCAACACAAATCATCATCGTCATTGTTGTCTTCATCAGCCCAGAAACATTTTGCGTATGGGGAACTCTGTGGAAACTGCAATAGAAAAGGCTAGATTGCAAAAATATGCACTGCAATGAATGTGCCTACAGTTCCAATAATAGTTGATGTGAGAGCATCATTAGGGCCCTGTAGCAGGGCAGGGGGTAACAATCCCTAGAATGCCCTGCCTCTGCAAGTCAAACCCTGCTTGCTGGCAGGAGGCCCAGGGGCAGAGGCGGGCTGTAGCCGGCAGGGGGCCCAGCTGGAAGCCCTAATGAGGCCTAGCTCACAGGGCTAGGCTAGGCTAAAGGGCTACAGCTGAGGCTGTGAGCTTCGAGGGCTACAAAAACCCTGACTCATGGTCAGTTGGGGAGGCCAGGCAGGGAACAGGAGACTGAATTACTGTCTTCTCGCTGCTAGGAAGGAGCCTCAGGGGCTGGAGACGCAGAGCCCAAGACAGTGGGGTAACTGTCGGGGGATTGGGAGGGAGCACTGTTTATAGCACTAAAGCCACAAATATAAGCACTGTAAATAAAGGACACTTTGGTGAAGCACTGAGGAAAGGTGTCAAGACCTTTATTGAGCCTAGTAGAACACAGGACCGGCGCAGACTCTGTGACAGGCCCTAATTCAGGAATGAATTTAGATGCATGATTACATACGTCCCTAATTCAGCAAAGCCCTTAAGCACATGCTTCCCATTGAAATCAATGAGGACTTAAGCATGGGCCTAAATGTAAGCATACGCTTGTGCGCTTTGATGAATAGGGATAGACTATTGATTCAGTGCTGGACGATCTGTATATTTGAACAATGTCAGTAGTGAGGAAAGCAGAGAATGGAGAATAATCCTAGAGCTGAGTGACTATGCTGCCATAGGCTAGTGACCTTGGTAGAGGAATTGAGGGCAATGTACTGCCAGAAGAGGAATGAATCATAGACAGATTAAAAAATGAGTAAAATTGGCTCCATACAGTTGAGATAAATGACTGGTTATTGGGATATGGGCTGTGCAGGGGCACTGCTAAAACACCAGAGATTGTGACTGTGGGGATGGAAGCTCAACTCACATTATTGTGAAGAATAAATACTCGTCAAACATATAATAGAGGCCTGTGTGACTGATGCAAATAATACCGCAGAAGAACTCCGTGATGTGCTGGATGAAATGAGTTGCATTAAGGACACACATCTCAATTGCAAATCACTCAGGGAAGCATTTATTCATCCTCTTGGGTACAATCCATTTGTACTGAGAGACCAGATTCTTCAGGAATTTCCACACAAAGCAAATTCAAAGTTAGGAAGGAAATCAATGAGCCAAATGGATGCGTCCATTTTATGGAGAAAGAAGAAAAAACAAACAAGCTATTGAGACAATCCCTCGACCCAAGACAGCTTCATAAAATCATAATGTTTAGCAGCTGACAACCTTGGAAGAAATGAGTAGCAGAAAGGCTGGAACGAAATGTGTATGAGTGTTGGAAGCGGATTTTCCTTACAAGTGCATAATCCCAAATAAAGATTATGTTCCAGGTATACCACAATGGTCACATTGTTTGGCAAATAATACTGCCTGTGAATAGCTCAGATGCCCACTATCTCAAGAAGGAACCAGAATGTCAGCAGGAATAGAGAGGGTCCAGTATATTGATGATGTCTTGGGCTGGCGCAAATCCAGAGACGATCAGACAAAGAATTCTGACTGCAAGCCAAAAAGAAGATATGCAATTTAATCAAAGAAAATGTCAGATAGCAACGCTGGAGATAAAGTAATTGGGAAATGGATTATCTGAACAAGGCATTTTAGAGGCTCACATTATCACAGAGGCAATCATGGAAATGCCAGCAGCTTGGAACAAACAGGAATTGCAGTGCATTGCAGCTATCCTATCCTCTTTGCTCTCCCATTTTTTCACACTGGAGGTGACAAATTAGTGCCATTGGGATTATATCAGACTAAACTGCACTTCTCTGTTGTGCTGCACCTCTAGCATATGCTGTAGCCCACAGCATGAAGTTCCTTCTGTATTTATTCCAGATAACAATGCTCAATATTGGCCTTGCTTTTTCATGCTCAAACTGCCCTCCCCCCACCCAGATCTGGCTTCCTACCACCTCCCTAATTGGCACCCCATTAACCCAGATGGTTCTAACCATTTTAGCCTCTGATCATTGCACTGAAACCACCAGCATGACTGAGGCACTAAAACTAGTAATCCCCAGATTCAAACATGAGGGATGCTGCTGGCAGGGCGCTCTTAGTAGAGCACGGATCCATTGTGAAATGTATTTCCTGAGAGAAGCTGAATGGCATGGACTTTAGGGCCAGAGCAATGGGGGGCTGAGTAATGGGATGGGGCGCATCCTTAGCCTTTATCTGCTTTTCTAATGTAGGAAATGTTGTATTAGATGTAACATGCTCAGAGATGTGGGTATCAATGTAAGCCATAAATGACCAATGACCTTCTCCCAGAGCTCACTCTGAGCTAGTACATGGTCCCAGATCTCCCTGCTAGTCTACCATACCAACTAGACTAGCATTAACAGACTCTCATTCCTTGATGTGCATCCCTGCCAGCCATCGTGAGAGCAGAGTTCAGCCCCTAGGGATTTAGAGAGATGTTTGTGGCCCAGATAGGAGAGTGGGGCATCATACCCTAGCCCCCAGGCGTGAGAGCAGCAGAGGGCAACGGGGCTGTCTGGGGCCCAACCTACCCTGGTTGGGATTCACATTCACCTTGGACCCCATGCCTAAGACTGCAGCACCAGTAGGGAAGTGGTGGAAGTCCAACCAGGTTCTAGTCCAGAGAGAATGAACAGCCCGGGGCAGATGGGGAATGTGAGGAAGATGATGTGGGAGCCAAGAGAAGGAAAGAACAGAAATGGGGAGCATGGGGGAAAGATGTAAGAGTCTGAGAAAGTAATGGGAAGAGGAAGCTGGGGTGGAGAGAGAATTGGCCAAGTTGGGATTCCCTCTGAGATCTCTTTCCCCTTGGCTGCCCAAGAACTCAGTTTGATTCCAGACTCCGTCACTCAGGTATCTTTATTTGGCATCCAGCAACTCTATGCTGAGCAGATCAGACCTGTGGCTGCAGGGTACAGCACAGCTCCAGAGTTACACAGAAACCCTCTCCCTTTGTGTACATTACGCATCTCATTGCATTTACTATACACTGCATCAACTGGGTTGGTTACTTTGTAGCAAGTACTCCTTGTGCAGCATGCAGTGGGCACCTACTGTTCTATTTCCTTTGTACCCAAATCCAACTAGATCAGCATTAACAGACTCTCATTCCTTGATGTGCATCTCTGCCAGCCATCATGATATGCAAATATTAATGGACAAAGAAGGTAGGGGTGCAAAGACATTGGCCACCAGTGACTCCCCATTCAGTGATATCTGTCATGGCCTCTGTTACATTCTCCTCAGTCTAAGCACTTGGCAATAGGTCATGGGTTCCATACGGAGCCAGGGAGGTGAGGTTCAGACAAAACCCATCCAGCCTCCCCAGTATAGTGTTGTGGGATCCCAGAGCACATACTTTGCACCTCCTTCACTCTCTCTTTAACGATTAGTCAGGCCCAACCTCTTTCTCTAGTGGTCAGGTTCATTCCTGCCAAGCACTCGCAGAACCCTCTGTGCTTGATTCGTTTGCAGCAGGCTGTGTTTACTTCCTCTTCTCCTGGTGTCACCATCTTCACACTAAGCTGAAGCTGTTTATAAGCCCCAGTCTCTACCCATGTTGTTAACATACACCAATTCTTTAGGATTCCCTGTCCATCTCGGAACAGCAATCATAATTGGCACAGTTGAATTATTAATTTCATGTGGTGCTTATGATCCAGGACTTTCTGGACATACACATTGCAAATTTTCCCCTCCAGCATTCCTAATTCCCTTCCCCACCAGTGTAGTCCGAATCAGTGGCTGTTTTACAATCTCAACCATTCCTCCTAGTTTATTTCTTTTATTACATACATAACATCTATGACATTTATTCCCTAGGTATATCAAATATATGGCTGGGCCGATGTTGTTTGGTCAGGTCTCTTTGGCATCAAACCACACCTTGGACTTCTGTGCTTCCACCTCGTTGGTTGCCATCAGGCTCTTCTGGACCTGTAAAATCTGCATCTGCAAGTCCTGTGCCCAGGCATCTGATAGGGCCACCATTGCCAGATGGGCTAGAAATATAGGGGTTCAGAGCAGTGAAGGAGGGAATGCAGAAAAGAGAGAGGCAGAGGGGAGGAAAGCATGGAAGGAGACAAGAAGGTGGAGGAAGAGACCAAGGAGAGAGAGGAAAGGAACATCGCTGCCATATCTTGAAGCTCTCGCTTGTGGAGACAGCGTGCTCTAGTGGATGGAGCACTGGGCAAGGTGCTCAGAGGTTCTGAGTTGGCTGATGGACCTTGGAGGAGTCCCTACCTCTGCTGGTAAAATGGGGCCAATGGCATTTTTAAAGTGCATGGAGATGCTCTGATGGGAAGCACCTCGTAAGGGCAGTGTAGCGATGCGAGACTCATGCCACAGCGCTTGCTGCTGATCGTCTGGGAATTAGCTCTTTTTGCAGCACGGAGCACCCTCTAGAGGGTGATGTCTCACCTCCCTCAGGCCCCGTGTCCCTCCCAGACCCTGGTGCCCCTTTTCCTTGGAGTGCTGCCCTCTGAAGTATCCCCATACTCTGGGTTTCCACTCCCAGGGGAATCCCCAACCCCCTAAACCCACCTTACCTCAGTGGCTACTGACAATCATCATCTAGCCCCCACTCACTGGGGAAGACTGCAGTCTGTAAGACTGCACTCATCATTGGCAAGGGGTTAGGAACAGCTGCCTCTGCCTATTCCTGGACTGCCCCACTGCAACCCCAGTACCTCCATAGGCCTTCACCAAGGCCTGTAGCCTGGGGAGTTGCCAGGCTGGAGCTCCCCAGCTCCTCTTGCCCTTTTCCCTAGCCCTGCTCTGCTTCAGGTACCTAGCTCGCAGGCAGCTAGCCCTTCCCACTCCAAGGCTAGAGTGAGATTTCTCAGCTTCTGGCCCACAACCCTCTTATCAGGGCCAGCTGGGCCCTAACTGAGCTGGCCACAGTTGTGGCTTCTACTCCAATCTGCCTAGTTTGGCTCTTTTAACCCCTGTTCTTCAGGAGTGGGGCAGCCACCCTCCTACGGGCAGCACATTAGTGTTGTTAATATTTATTTCTAATTGTATCGCTACATTGTCTTTTTAATCAAGCAGACTCCATCTCTTCCTGATGTCCCATACATCCATGTCTCCTGGTTATTATTGTTGGGGCAATGTTCTGATTAAGCAGCAAGAGCTACCCCAGGTCTGGGGCTCATCATTTGTAAGAGAAAACTAGAGAGAAAAATACACAATTCATCCATGATTTCTTCAGTAGCATTCACTCCATTATACATCAGAACAGTCTGCGCTCTTGAAAGTTTAATCAAAGACCTGTTCGTGTTCCCTAGATACAGACAGAGCACAGCCAGTCTTCACGCAAGCTCCACTGCCAGACTCTGCCTTCGGAACGATGCCCTCCAAACCCCCACATGCCAGCAAAAATACTGGAGATGTTCACCGACCTCCAGATTTGCTACGACATGCATCCAATCTCCAGCTTCACGGTCCCATGCACAGACAGATGGATTAGTTTCCTTGGTCTCTGTGAAAAGACTGAATTCTGAATAATTCAGGTGCATCATCATCTACCCTGTTAAGATGGGGCTTTGCTCTGCGAGTGACTCTGCAGCATTGACGCTCCATAGTCAATGCCTGTCCAAATTCCAGATCAGATCTGCTGTTTGCAGGGGAAAGGATGTTTTTTCTGGGTGCCAGCCCTACAGGCCTCATGCAGGATGCTAAGAGTCAGGATGGGCTTCTTGTGGCTCATGCGTAATCACCAATGCTGCAGATCTTGCAGGCTAAGTGCTATCCTCACATTGGTGAAATCCTGTAGATCAGGACCTGTTCCCCAGGGTTCCCCAGTGCAGACCTATTGGGCCTGGAGTTGCCCCAACATAAGACAGGTGTCATGGAGTGGAGAACAAGGCCTGTAAGTTTGCACAGGGATACTCATTTCCAAATCATTCTGCTCTCATGTAAACAATTCCGATCAGGATGGACAAGCAGGAAGAGACTCCAGCTGCCTTTCCCATGTCAGGCTGGTGCTGCAGGGCTCCCTGGAACAGCCTCGATTCCTTCTCCTGCAGCGGGCTTCCGTTGCCTCCAGCTCCTCCTGTGGAGCTGGTACAGAGGGTCTTCTGGAACACTGCTGGGAGGCTGCTGGTGATGCCAGAGAGCAACATGACTGTCAGTATCTGGGACTATCTCTGGATCTCTAAGAACATAAGAATGGCCATCCTGGGTTAAAGCAGTGGTCCATCTAGCCCAATACCCTGTCTTCCAAAATGGCCAGTGCCAGGTGCTTCAGAGGAAATGACCAGAACAGGCAATCAGCAGGTGATCCATCCCCTCTCTTCCCCCTCCAGCTTCTGGCAGTCAGAGGTTTAGGGATACCCAGAGCATGGGATTGTATCCCTGACCATCTTGGCTAATACCATTGGTGCACCTATCCTCTGTTCCTTCTTTTTAGCAGCTGTGCGTTATCATGTGCCGGAGGTGGGTCTGGAAAGGGAATACAGGACCCATCATTGTTCACTCAAGAATGGACTTGGTGTGGGCAAAGGCAGTGTGGATGGTTTGTCCTTGGTGTAGCTCTGTCTGTAGCTTGGCACCAGCCTAGTGGTGTTCACTCCTACACGACGCAAATGGCAAATACACCCTTGGCTCAAGGGTCTCCATTTATTTTCAAGGGCTTAGAGCTAAGGCGGCCGTTAAGCTCGTGGTGTTGGGGCTACAACCTCAACCAGTTCCAGTGAGTGCCTACTCACTGGACAATCTGAGTGAGTCACTGAGTCAGCTTTTCCTCTTGTTGTTGTTCCCGTGTCACTCCCTTGGCTTTGCTGGAGTGACTCCTGATCTCCACCAGTGTGAGATCAGAATCTGGCCTCTGCGTCTCTTGAGAAGCCTCACCCGTGTAAAATGAACAGGAATGCCAGCTGCCGAGCTGCTGCTGGCTTCTGTATTTCAGACTAAGACTAGATCCTCAGCTGGTGTAAATCGATGTAGCTTCACTGATGCCATTTAAATCAGCTTAGGATGTGGCCCTAAGCATCCTAGGTGATAGTGTATCTGAAGTACACTCTGGTTGGACTGTATGGGCTGAGTATCCTCAGCCCCTCCCACAAACTCCATGTATCTCATCCCAAGACTGGCTCTGGGAGCCACATTTTCAATGAATGAGTTCTTTATTGCTGTATTACTGACATTCGCTGCCACCTGCATTGAGTTAGAAGTTCTATTTAAGTGATCAATGAATGCTATTAAGCTCGATTCTTCCCCTACACATATGGAAAAGTTGTCAGTTTATCTTTTCCACATCAAAACACTCTCTCTTTACCTTCAATTTCCCAGGACATTATTTCTTTTTACATTGTCCCATAAAAGATTATTCTGTACGTTGAGTGTGTTCTCCCATCCACTGCCTTTAGCAGCCTTTGGGGCCAGATTCTGTGCAGTGCAGGGAAATGCCAGGTGCTCTCGATTCCTAGTGACTCTAGTGGTAGTTGCGGGACCTCAGCATTGCTCGGGAAGTGCTCAGCACCTGACAGCACTGCTCTCTTAGGGATCTCTCTTTCCCTGGTATAATTGCCTTGAATTCCTCTTGCATAAGGATGGCTTTATCATCCCATATCTTTAGAATTCTGGTGCAATGATATTGTTGACCTTTTTTGACCCAAATGATGAGTCAAAGTTCAGGGCCTTTGGGATGTTCCAGCTGGGAGCAGAAATTGATGGAGTCTGGCATTTTCTTTGATGCAATCTTATTTATTTGCAAGAATGTACAGAGTTGTCCTCCGAACTCAGGAGGAACCAAGAACAAAAGGAGCAGTTTCTTAGGGCTTGGATACACTTGCAAGTCAGAGTGCACTAAAGCCACCCTGTGTGCTTTAACTCACTCCCCATCCACACTGGCAAAACACATAGAGCTCTCTGACTCCGCAGCTAGAGCGCTCCTGGTAATCCACCGCAGCGAGAGAAATGATGTTTGATGTGCCCCCGCTGGAGTGCCACAGCGCCAATATGGATGCCCTGGTCTGTTAATGTGCTGTGATCAGCCTCCAGAAGTGTCCCACAATGCCTGTTCTAGCCACTCTGGTCATCAGTTTGAACTCTACTGCCCTGCCCTCAGATGACTGACCATGAGACCTGCTCTTTAAATTCCCTGGGAATTTTGAAAATCCCCTTCCTGTTTGCTCAGCCAGGCATGGAGTGCTCTCAGCAAATCTTTCCAGGTGACCATGTCTCCACATGCCAGGTGATCTGCAGTATGGAGCAATGGCGAGGTGCTAGACCTCATCAGTATTTGCGGGGAGGAAGCTGTGCAATCCCAGCTGCACTCCAGCCCGTAGATATCTCTCTGGTCTTCTGCGTTCTCAGGGCTGGTCTACACTGCAAGGTTAGGTCAGCTTAACTACCTCACTCAGGGCTGTGACAAATGTCACATCCTGTGAGATGTAATTAAGCCAACATAAGCCCCAGCATAGATATTGCTAGGTCGATGGAAGAATTCCTCCATCGTCCTCACTGCCAGCTCTTGGAGAGATGGGTTTACTGTAGCATCTGTCGTGGTAGTAAGTGTCTACACTACAGCACTATAGTTGTACCACTGTACCATTTCTCGTGTAGGCATACCCTCAGTGTCTGTATGCTCTCTCTCTCTCTCTCTCTCTCTCATTCTCACACAGACACACACACACACACCCCCTCAACCAAACTGTATGCTGCTAGTTTCTGGGCAGACTCTATTAGGCCTTCTTTGAGGCGTGGCCTCTTAGTGTTTCTTACAGCTATCTCAAGTGTGTTCATCTATCAATTTTAACAAGGTTTTTACTCAACCCATAACAAATTAATGCCCGTGACCTGTTTCCATTGAGGGAAGGTGGCATTAGTTTTAAATTATTTGTTGGACAGGAGCTGGGAGACAGGAACCTCTCCAGTACTGTGTTCCTGGCCGTATCTCACTAGGGAGATGGGAATCTGTTTGTTTTGCAGAGCGCTAGTAACATGGGTTGTGGAGGGAGGTACAAAGGTCTTGGAGCCATAAACCATGGTGCACACCGTGTCATAATACAGCTAGGGAAGGATCACACAAGAACATCCTGAGAAGACTAGGGAATCACATTCACTGGCTGGGAAATGATTTAATGGTTAGGGCTGGAGAATAGTGAGCTTAGAGAGGGAGGTGATTTATTAAGGCCCTCCCTGCATACACATGTACACAGACATCCCCATATAACCCATACATGAGCACACACACTGGTATGCACACAAACATTTGCACGCACACGCAAGCCTCCCTTGAGACACACACGTCATGGAAACCAAGTCCCCCCGCTTTCAAGTACCTTTAATCTCCCGCAGTTTGAAGTAGGTGGTGGTGGTTTTGGAAGTAATTAGCAGGCCGTTTCTTCCCCTATATGCTGCTCTGTCTTTAATGGGAAATGAAAGTTCAAAACGGCTCAGCTGTTGGTGAAACATGTTGAAAGTGACAGCCAGGAAAAAGCCGGAGGGAGAGAGGAGAAGCGTCTCTAGATCAGGATCAGCCGCAGCAAAGAGCAAGAGGGCAAAAAAACAAACTGCATTAGACTCTGCAAGCTGCAGGCTGCTCCACTGCCCCGAAGCCACTGATGTGTTCTGCTGAGCTGCCTTTTTAAAAAATGAAGACTAGAAAGAGGCTTAATGATTTTCTCCCTGCTGTCTCTCCTTCCCTTTACGCCGGCCTGGTTGTAAGGAGCAGCAGAATTTGACAGGAGATGCAACCCCAGGTCTCTTCCAGGTTTTGCAGGCTCCGCATTTCCTGACTCGGAGCCTGATCCTGGGAAATGCTGTTTCTCCACCAGCATTGCCTTTCCTGGGAGCTGAGAGTGCTCAGCACCTCACCTGTAGTGATAATCTCCAGCAGTGCACCAGTGCAGTTCCCCACCATCTCTCCCTGGTTACAGACCTTCCCCAGAGGAACTTGTTCTGCAGTCACAAATCTGGCATTTGTAATAGCCCAAGATGCCCTGTAGGATTAGAGCTGCCGCAGGTGACTTAGAAACACCAGGCTGGTGTGGCCAGCACCTTGGATATATGGAGAATATATAGGTGTCTCCCTCCTCCCCCCGCAACGACTGGGAACCTCTATGTTATCCCAGGTGGGTGAGTGTGTATATAATATGTGTAGTATAGGAAAGCATCTCTTTCAGACCAGACAATCATAACTGGTTTCCTATAAGCTCATCTGCTCCTTGTATTGTTGTCCCACAGGGGGATGGGACCATTTATCCTGGACTAGCCATACAAGACTCTCTCATCACTTTATAAAACTCACCACTGGAGCTGAGCGAGAAGCAGTTTTTCACATGATGAAAATTTTTTAGAATTCAAAAAATTCCCCAGTGCAACATCAGGACAAAGCCAAGACCTTTGTGTAAGTCACCCAGAATAGCCTGGTAGATCAGACACCGCCCCAAATGTGGGAAACCCAGGTCAATGCCTTGCTCTGTCTGATTCAGGCTATGCTGCGCTGGGAATCCCTTGCTCTGGTTTGGATCAGACATTCCCTCTGTGGGGTGAGAATCCTGCCAGGTAAAGTTACATCACAAAGGATACATTTCTACAGAATATTTTGGAATGGTTTGCCAAAAAATTCCCAACCATCTTTGCCCACAATGCACTGGTGAAATTAAGTACCCTTATCCTCACTACTAATGGGGTCAGAAAGCCAAAAAGAGGTTAAGTGACTTGCTTATTGTCACTTAGAAAATGTATGGTGTGATGGGATGGGGTGCGCACTTCATGCCAGCCCTGATGGGGTTAAAGTGGCCCAGAAGGAGCCAATTAACCTACACAGTTGCACCTGACAGGAGGCCATATGCTAATTGTTTATGAAACCCACTTGTGGGAGAAGCTAGGAAAACATTATAGAAGATGCAGTAGTTGCAGGGAGAGTTTATAGTCATTCTGAGAGAAGAGGGGTGGGAAGGAAGAAGTGTAGGGAGAGAGTAAGCCCTGGGATCTAGCCTTGGGTGAAGGGTCAATCCAGAGGAGTTGTGGGGTAAGAGAGCCTGAGAAGGCGGGGCAAGAAGAGGCCCAGTGAAGCAGCAGCAAAGGGTAGGATGGTACAGACCTTGGCTGCTGGTTATAAGATCTCTGGGCTGGAACCCTGCGTAGACAGAGGGCCTAGGTTCTGCTACCAGCCACTGGGCAGTGGCACAGGACTGTTGGAGGCCCCACCCAGACAAGGATAAGGTGAGACTTTGATACTACAGAAGGGAGGACTGTCTAGTGACTTAGCTGTAGGGCCAAATCATGAAGAGAGAGCGCTGTGAATTACAAGGAGACCGTCACAATGACATTGGCAGGGGGTGCTATGTGGGAAGAAAGCTGCCACACCATCCTTGGCCAGGAGGCGTAAGCATCTCTTCTAAACACTGTAGTATCTGCACTTACTGGCTTCTAAATTACTATAGGTCAAAAGAGGATGCTCACTTACAGACCACTTGGTGCTGGTAACGACAGCTGAACTTGGATGACATTTCCACCTGTTCCGTAAAGCAAGGCTATGGGAATTCTCATCCCAGAAACAGCTGGGTTAGTTCTCCTGCTATTTCACTCATAGCATTAGCGGCACAGTGTAAATATTAAAGTATATCACAAGCAAAATAAACTCACAGACAGAATTTCCCCTTCTCCCTAGTACTGTAAATCATAAATGTTGCCAACCCTCTTGGAAACGACCCCTTTGGAACAAATTCTGCTCAGAGGACACTCACATGTTTTCCGGGACTAGCCTGCAGGCTGATCTTGGACACCTCTCCTTCTATTCTTGCCGAACGCCTCATGGCAATGAGCGTACCTGTCTGTATGCAGATGTGATGGGAAGAGATGTCACGTCTTTTTAACTTCCTCTAATGTGATTCCAGTCTTCTGTAAATTTGAATGCAAACCTGGGGCTGCTCCTTGGCTCCTGGCAAGTCACCAAGCACTGCCAAGGATGTGCACCACTGCCTTAAATCCTGGGGGTTAGGCATTGCTTGCCTTATCATCCTATATTTCTGCTAGTGACGACTGCTTGCAGCCTGCAGCTGCCAGCCCATCTTCCAGTAATCCAAGGAGTCACCAGCCTCTTCCCTTGATGGGGCCCTGGGCCTCCCTGCTGGTTTGGATTTGGAGATGCAGCTCTGCTAAGACAGCTCTCCCCCTCTTCCTCCCTCCCTGTCTTCACTAACCTGTTCACACTTCTCTTCTGCATTCCAGCACGTTGGCGGGACTCTCACATGGAGCAGAGGGAAGAAGCCTATTGGCAGATGTTCCCAAAGCCAAGTCCCATTCCTGAGATCCTCATTCAGACTGCAATTACCAAGTTGCCTGGGTGCCCCCACCTCCAGGAATGGACAGCTGTGAGAGCCAGCACAACCGGGGAACTTGGACTCTCATGGGTATTTGAAAATGAGCCCCAGATATAAGCATACAGTGGCTGCACAGTGGGGAGGACTTTTGCCCCTCCTCCCAAGTCCCATCCCCACACACACCTCTCGTTAAAGTGTGGGGGTGCTTTATACCTGAGCTGGCTGGCCATCAGAGGTTTTGGCTAAAGCCTAAGTGCTGCTAACACGACCACTCTGCAGTGTAGACACAGGCCTAAGCCACCCAAGTGCTGCTAGCCGTCTGATGCCTTCCCAGAATGCCTCTGGGCCATATTTCCCTGCCATCTACCTGCTTTGGAAGTCACCTGAGGGACAGTTGAGGTATTTCCAAACTAGGAAGGAGGGAGATTGCAGAGGCCCCAGATGAGCTCCAGAGAAAGACACCACACAGCATAATGCCCTTTTTGCTTCGTTATGCTGATGTGTAAGGGTGTCCTTACCCCACACTGGCCAGGTGAGGGTTAATGAGCTGCCGTGGGCTCCAGGAGCCCCGTTGCATCACGCCTGGGAATTATCCAAAATCCATTCAGGCTCTATAGGAGTCCAGGTGACTGCGTGGCTCTAGAAACTCATTGTTTTTGGCCTGTTCCCTTCTTCCCTTTGAGATAGCCTCAGGCTGAAGAAGTAAGGCAGCCCTGCTACCACAGTGCCACCACCCACACACTGAGTGCACAATAGCTCTCGTGGCTCCATTTCAGTGGGCCAGTTTCACATTCCCATCCAAGGCATCTCCTCACTCAGCAGGAGCAGGAGTACGCGAGGTTGCTCCATATTGGGATGCCATGATGAGAGTAACTTGCACTGTATATTATACTACACGCTCCCCTTCCTCTAAGGAAATGTTGTCCATTGCTTAGAAGCACCCAGCTTTCTGTCCATCTTCTCCATACACTGTCCCCTCCCTCCATAGACTGGCCCCTCCTTATCTTCTGCTGACAGCAGGGAAGGTATCATATTCTGCTAAATTAATCACTTGGAGTGCATAAGTAGCCTCTTCCCTTGACACAAATGTGCATTGATTCAAATGTCACCTATGAAATATTTACACAAGCTGCCTTGAGTCTGAGCTCACCTAACATGGCCTGTGGTCATGTACGGATGTACTCCACAAGCGGCTGCGCTAGAAGGAGGCATTGACTGAGCTGCCAGCTGTTGAACCACTGTTAAGTACTTTCTGAGTGTGGTTTCCCAAACAGTGGTATACCTGCCTTATAGTAAGTTCCTCTAGGCTGTAGTTCCCTAATTTGTTTAAGAGAAGGTCATGTGAGACAGTATCAAAAGCCTTACTAAAGTTGGCTATAGCTCATCTACTGCTTCGCCCCATCCACTAGTCTTGTTACCCTGTCAAAGAAGGATATTATGTTGGTTTGACATGATTTGTTCTTGACAAACCCATGTTGACTGTTCCTTATCACCTTATTATCTTCTAGGTGCCTACAAATTAAGGATCCTGTTAGCACAGTGAGACAACCCTGGGCCAGCTCATTCCAGACTTTGGAGATGAAGATTAGGACCTAGAATTTGATAGATGGGGAGCCATTTTATTGCCTCGAACTCTCGGGCTAAGGGTCTCGTAGAACCCTATACAGACAGATTAGCAAGATAGACAATGTGTGTGTGACCCACTGGAGTTTCTTCAAAGGCCTCCCTTCCTCCAATTTCACTTCCAGGTATGATGCATTACAATAGTCCAAGCCTGCAGGACAAGCAAGCCTGGATCAGCATGGCCCAGTCTGTATCTATCAGGAATAGGCACAGACTTGGTCCCACAACAGATAGAAGCTGTTTTTAACAGGTGCTTCTCTGTGGCTAGCCAGTGGTGGCAAAGAACCTCAGGACAGCTAGAGACAGGTGGTCAGGAGACAGTCAAAAAAGATGTTCTATGAGCTATTTCCCAGCATTGAGTAAAGGCAGGAGATAGGCTTTGTCCACTTTCCAAATCCCACCGTTAGTGCCTAACGGCTTTGGGCACACAGCTCCCATTGAAAGTCAGTGAGATTTGGCTGCCTTACTCCCTTGGAAACTTTTGAAAACCTCTCCCTAAAGCAATAGACAAGTGCCTAAGACAGCTGGATGGGTGTAAGACATGATTTGAACAAATCCCAAGCAGTCACCCACAAAAATCTCTCTTGCTCATTCGTTGGCCTCTTTGTGGGAGCAGTTCTATATTCAGTGTTTGATATTTTGCCTTCTTGTCTGCCATGACACGTACTAATGAAAGGCTGTGCTTAAATTAGCGATGAAATAGGCTGGAGCCAGTCCAGGATATTTTACTTTGACCCTTTTGGGCGTGAGTTCTAACAAATGTTCATGCTGACAGTTTGCTTCCAGATTCCCCATATTTTAGGATTAGCAGCTCTTCTGAGGAACAGAAGGCTTATTCCCCTCATTAGTGAGCTCCTCGGAGCAGAACGTGATATTTACTTGGGACTTATTTTCGTTTTAGAGCAGGATTAATCTCTTGCCTACTTCTCTAGGAAATCAGCTCACTTAGTCAAAAGACTTGGAGAAGTTTTTGTTGAAAGCTGGCGTGCCAGATATCAGAGACTTGAGCTCACTTTAAACAGCAGGTTGAACTATGGGATTTAGCTACTGTTGCTGCTGACACTGTGTCAAATGCCCAGAACAGCATTAGTGATTATAGTTTGCATGAACTATGCCACACCCAAGTAGAGCAGCAACAGTAGGACTTGCCACATCTGATCCTGCCATTGGTTCATCGAGCTCAGCATCTGCCTCCAGCAGTGGTCAGAACCTGATGCTTGTGAAGAAAAAAGAGAATTAATGATACATCTGTGGACCAAGGGGCAGGAGGCTTTCTTCCTGACCTCTGCAGGAACCAGCCTGCAGCCTGGAACATGAGATTTGGTTAGCTCCATCTTGGCTTTCATAGCTCCAGTTGTTAGTCACCGTACAATTATTCAACCCTTTTAAATAATGTACCCACAGCAGTTGTTTCCATGATCCGCTGCTGCAGTGAGTTTCTCCAGCTAACGACCTGCTGGGTGAAGGAGCATTTTCTATTGATTCCAAGTGTATTGGCTACTAATTGCAGCTAGGGCCTAATACTTGCAGACATTTCTAAGCATAGTGTTTCCAAGTCAATGGAAGCGTTGGCAGTAATAAGTGCTAACCGTGGCGGGAAGTATGGGCAGGGCTGGGCCTCAAATACTACTTTCTTCTCATGTTATGGAGAGAGTGAAGTGGAGAGAACAGACCTATCTGCATCCCCTATATGTTTCAGAGGCTTAAATCCCATTTATCTTACATGAGAATCCCCCCAGACTTTAGTGGGGCTAATTGCAGGTTTTGGCACTGAATCCTAAATACCTCAAAATTCAATCTCACCTGAACAATTTCACCTTTCATTTCTTTCCCATTCACATGCCAGGACTGTCTGATAATTGGGCCTCTGAAGAGGATAAAAAATATGAACCAAATCCAGCTCCTGTTGAAACCAGGCACAAAACTCCTGTTGATCTCTGTAGGAGCAGGATGGGATCTGGGGAAAGAGTTAACATTGCTTAGAAAGTATTTTAATGTCCAGAAGTCACACATTTTCACTTGTGACTTCACATTTCTTTAGTGGCAGCACACTTTGAAAGCTGCATGCATAGAAGTCATTCTAATATAGCGATGAGAAGCATTTCCAAAAATACACTTTCATCATTTATCTACCTGGTGTGTGTGAAAGGCAGCCCAGAACACTAAGGCAGGGAATTGACATCTTACAGTAGTCACTGAAAAGAGTGCAACTTGGAATTTGTAGTTTAGCGGGGAGGAGAAGGCACAACAAGTCTGTATCATGATTAGCAAGCACAGAGCAGAGAAATTAGTTCTATTCTCATGGCTGGGTTCTATTCTTACATGTGACTAACTGAACTGGATTACTTTGAACAAGTCATTTAACTTCTTTGTGCCTCTGTTTACCCATTTGTAAAATGGGAACAATACTACTTACTCATCTTTGGAAAGTTTCTTTGGGATCCTTGTGTGAAAGACACAATAAACAGAAAACATTATTATTATTATACTTTGAAGATCTTTTTTTTCCGTGGGATCTTATAATCCCAGAAATCAAATAACATGGAGTAAAAGTCTCTTCTGCATGTATTAATTACTACTTGTATTTCAGAACCACCCAAAGGTCCCACTCAAAATCAGCACCTGATTATGCTGGGAGCTGCACAAACACACAGTCACAGTCCCAGGCCCTGAGAGCTTACAATTTAAGAAATCCTTTGTACTTTCCCTTGGGCCCATTTCAGTACCAGGAAATACCACGATTCTCATGGAAAAGTCTATTGTCTTGAGAAATCAAGCTCAGTGTTAGAGACTAAAGAGACCCAGGTATTTTGGACAAACATCCAGACTTCAAGAGGCTCTTTTTCAACTGAACTATAGCTTTTTTAGTATTTTCCCCCATCACTGGTCAGTTCTCTATTTGAAATTTTAGATCTGTATTTTGTTAGCAGCCCCAGTGTGCTAGGTACTCTATACATACAGAAAGACACAGTTCCTGCCCCAAAGGGTTAACAGTCTATGTTTGCTTAACAATAAGTGTCCAGGAAAGTATATCACAAATGGATCAGCTGTCCCAGGGCACAAGAGCAGGATGTATGATGCTTAGTAGCTGCATTTAGCATAGAAGGGAAACAAGATGATAGCCTGAAACATATCATAGAGAGACCAACATGGTAAAAGGAGAAAAAAGCATGACTGTAGCAAGGAAATTGTTACACATTGTGAGTGAAATGTATCCCTGTGCAGGGAGCGAGCACAAGGGCTATGTACCACATGAGCTCTATTTTGAGGTCTTAAATGGTTTGTATGCTTTATGCTGGTCCACTGCATGGGGGTGAAACTTGCCCTGTATAGCCATTCTGATGCAGGAATGCGTGATGTCAGACCAATCCAATCATTGCAGAAATACCCGTTACCAGGAGCATCTGTGTCCCCACAGCAATAAGAGAGATGCATTTGGGTCAGACTCATCTCTCTTTTCTTCATTAACTTTCTTATTGAGTTTCTCTTCAAAAATTCAAGCCAGCAAAATCTGCTAGAGGCATATTAAGGATTCACCATGCAAAACTGATAAGATGGTGCCTCATTATTATCCTGCACGGTGATTATCTTTCCTTGATGGTGTTTCATATTTGCCCAATTTCAGATTAAAACCATCCCCCTTTCACTCAGAGATTACTTCATTTCTTGACTCCTGGTTATAATGCAAAACATCAGGAACATGCTCAGTCTCTACTGTGTCTGATTGATATCATTAAGAATCATTTACTTGCAATTAAAATGAGCCTTAAGGGCTTTTGCCAACAAGCTGGATTAGCTAACAGTGAAACATTTGCTTTTTGGATAAACATCCAGGCTTCAGGATACAACAACAAACAACAACTTCAGGATACTTAAGCAGCTGAAAAGAGAGCAAACTCTTTGCCTTTCTACTGAGCATCATCAAAAAGGTCCCAGAAACAAATGCCAGAGCAGCCAGACCCAGTCCAGGTGCAGAGGGCCTTGCTGGCATCTCACTGGAAACACAGGGGTCACACTTAGCCCCCATCAGGCCTGGAAACATGCACGTGTTTAACATTAACATCCCTGGAATTACTCATATGCATAAAGTGACACACATGCTTACGTCTGCACAGGACTGAGGCCTTCATTTGCAACAGTGCCATAGCTTATGGCCACCCTTATCTGTAATATTACAAGCCATCGACAGAACCTTGTGCACTGCACCATCCTGATCTGGGGGCATTCCTGCTGGGAGCCATCCTCTCTGGGCAGATCCACACGTCACACTGGAACAGCATGGGCCATGTTTGCTCTCACTTAAATACCAGCTTTGATTGTTAATTATAATGAATAACTCTTCCCATGTCTGAGGGGAAGGATGGTCTTACTGCTAAAGCATGAGCTGTGATCTTCAACAAATCCCTTCTCCACCCTGTGCCTCAGTTTCCCAAACTGTAAATGAATTAATGATGACTATCATCTTTATAAAGGAGTGCAGTTGGGGAATTGATTAATTTTTGTGAAGCACTTCAAAACACTCCAGTGGAAGGGACCATAAAAAAGCAAAGAAGCCTTGTTAAAAAGGGCTGTAGTTTTCCTCAAAGCAATGGAGACAGGGAGGGATGAAGAGTTCCATGCTGTGTCTCGGAAGTACGGTACTTCTGAGTGACGGTTCAGATGCATTTACGTCAGGGGATATTTAAGGTAGTGCTCACGGAGCAAAGAGATTCTTAATATTTTCCGCATCCTGCTGTTCAGCTCTACCCTTCAACTCCACTTTGAGAAGCTGCACAAAAGTGACATTGGGGAATTTTGCAATTTGTTAAACCTATTTTGGTGCTCTTGCCTGTGATTTAAAATAACCAGACATGTAGCTCTTTTCCCTGGGATAGCTCCTGAGCATGTGTCAACCATGCACTGACAGATAGGATCAGACATATTGCTCGCGATTCCCCTGAATATGCTTGCAGTACAACTGATCTGATCATCTCCAAGGAGGCCTCTTTCAGCTCCTCTCAGAATATATGAGCTTTCATTGAAGCGTAGGGAGCTTTCCCCTCTTCAGTCACATCTGAGGATCCCAGGTGTGAACAGCACTGTCCACATACCAGCCTAGCATTCCTTTACTCTGGGAGGAGCAGGGACAAGTGGGTTAGTTTCTCAGGCCATGGTTACATTGGCACTTTATAGCGCTATAAAGCCCCCAGGAGCTCTATAACCTCCTCCCCGTCCACACTGGCAAGGCACGTAGAGCGCTATAACCGCGGAGTTATAGCGCTCCTGGTAATCCACCTCCACATATGGAATAAGGGCTGTCGCGCAGCTGCTGTAGTGCTACAGCGAGAATGTGGACACCCACTGTGCATTAATTGGCCTCCAGCCCGTCCCATAATTCCCGTTCGAGCCACTCTGGTCATCACTTGCAAACTCTTTTGTCCTGTCCTCAGGTGACCACACGTCAGACCCGCCCTTTAAAGTTCCAGGGAAATTTGAAAATCCCCTTCCTATTTGCTCCAGCCAAGTGTGGCGTGCTCTCAGGGAATCCTTGCAGGTGACCGTTCTGATTGATCATGACTCCACGTGCCATGCCTCCTCGCAATAGGCGATCCCCAGCGTGGAGCAATAGCGAGGTGCTGGACCTCATCAGCTGCTGGGGGGAAGAGGCTGTTCAGTCTCAGCTGTGGTCTAGCCGCAGGAATTATGATACCTATGGGCAGATATCACGGGCCTTGGCGGAAAGAGGCCATGAGCGGGACACTCTGCAGTGCTGTGTTAAGGTAAAGGAGCTTAGGACTGCGTATCGCAAAGCCCGCAAGGCAAACGGCCGCTTCGGGGCAGCCCCGGTGACTTGCAGATTTTATAAGGAGCTGCACGCGATACTTGGTGGTGATCCTACGGTCACTCCATCGACCACCACGGACACTTCCCAGCCCACCGTGAATGGGGGGGGATATGGAGGACGAAGAGGAGGATGATGAAGAAGAGGAGGAGGAGGTGGCAGTGATCCAGGGCACGGAGGAGTCCCTGGACGCATGCAGCCAGGAGCTCTTCTCAAGCCAGGAGGAGGGCAGCCAGCCACAGCATCCAGCGGTTGCAGGGGGCAGCGCAGCAGCAGATTGCGGAGGTAAAGCTGCTTTTCTATTGGGAAGGCTGGCAGCTTGGGGTGGAAAGGGATGCAGGGGGCATTCCACCTGGAGCTCTTCTCAAGCCAGGAGGAGGGCAGCCAGCCACAGCATCCAGCGGTTGCAGGGGGCAGCGCAGCAGCAGATTGCGGAGGTAAAGCTGCTTTTCTATTGGGAAGGCAGGCAGCTTGGGGTGGAAAGGGATGCAGGGGGCATTCCACCTGGAGTGTTCTCAAGCCAGGAGGAGGGCAGGGGGGCATGCAGCCAGGAGCTCTCCTCTAAAGCCAGGAGGAGGGCAGCCAGCCACAGCGTCTGGCGGTTGTAGGGGGCAGCTCAGCAGTGCATTGCGGAGGTAAAGCTGCTTTTCCATTGGGAAGGCAGGCAGCTTGGGGTGGAAGGGGATGCTTGCATGCTTGCCTACATGTGGAATAGAGCATTGATGTAGTCTATCACATCGCGGTAATCGTCATCCGTAATCTCTTCAAAGTTCTCAATAGGAGCGCTTGCAATGCGCCTGCGCAGGTTTCCCGGGAGAGCCAGCGTGGCCCACGTCCCAGTCATGGTCAGTAGTCCCCGCCACTGTGCTACAATGGGTAGGGGGAGCATTGCTGCACATAGGCAAGCTGCATATGGCCCTGGGCAGAAGCCGCATCTCATAAAAATCTCCTCCCTTTCTTCTTCAGTGACCCTAAGCAGCGAGATATCTTCCAGGACAAACACTTACGGAGAATGTTGGAACAGTGTTCAGAGTAGGGCTCCCGCCACTTCCCGGCACTCCTCCCCCCCCGCCCCCCGCCACAGCTTTTCAGGGCAGGGAAAAAATCATTCCCCCTGCCTCTGGAGTGGACTCACCATGGCAGGGGCTCCGTTGCTGTCTGTGTGCTCTCTGCGGGACAGGCAAACGGGGAATGCGGGGGAATCATAGGCATCTCTGCTGTTTACAAGGGAGCCACTGTTACATGTATCTTTTTCTTTTAGAAGGATGGTTCTTGAGCCCTGTGCCATCGCTGTTATCAACAGCTGAGAGGCTTAGGCAACTGAGGAAGCGGCCACGAAGGAGCAAAGAGGATCTTGTACAGCAAGTAATGCAACAGGCTGTAACGGAGAACCGAATTGCACAGAGGTGGAGGGAGGACCAGAGCAAGTTGAGGGAGAAGGCGCGGCAGAAGAACGCGAGTCACCGGCGGAAAAGCACCGATAAGCTGCTCTCATTACTGCAGCTTCAACTGGAGACTATGCAGCGGATTGCTACCCTTCAGGAGGAGAAGCACCGCGCTCTCCGCCCCCTTCATCAGTTGCCCCAAAACCCTTCCCCTTCTGACCCTCTGTACCCTCCAGGCCACTATCATCAGCTCTATGGTTATCACCATCCACAGCTGCCTCCAACCCCTCTGTCTTCACCAAACAACCCCCAAACCCAGGACCCTTATCCACTGCAGTCAACCCCTAATAACATGCCTTATTGCCCTCCGCAAATGGGGTTCGGGGGACACGGCCACTGTGAGGGCACTGAAGACTCAGAGATCTGGACATATCCAATCTCTGACTGACCCCATCCCACCCCCATTGCACCTCCCCCTGCTTACCCCTCACATGCATCAAAATATTTTCTTTCAGCAACCGAAGCACCTGTTCAATAAATGAATTGTCTTCTTAATAAATGGGTTTCTTTATTCAGTGTACATAGATTATTAGAGGCTACAGAAAAGCAAATGCCTGTTCCTATTAAAGGAATGCACACTCCTTCCCTCCCTCCCTTCCTCCCTTCCTCCCTCTGCACCTCCCTTTTGAACTGGCTTTCAGCCTCAAAATGTTCCCTCAAGGCTTCCCTGATCCTAACAGCCTCGCGCTGGGCCCCTCTAAGAGCCCTGCTCTCTGGCTGTGTGTATGTGGCCTCAGGCGTTGAACCTCTGAGGACCATGCCAGAGTGAAGCCTTCGCCCTTCCGCTCACAAAGATTATGTAGGGCACAGCATGTGGAAATAACCACGGAGATACTTCCCTCAGCCAAGTCTAGCCTCCCATAAAGACAGCACCAGCGCGCCTTCAGACGCCCAAAAGCACACTCCACAGTCATTCGACAACGGCTAAGCCTGTAGTTGAACCTTTCCTGACTGCTGTCCAGGCTCCCTGTGTACGGTTTCATGAGCCAGGGCATTAAAGGGTAAGTGGGGTCGCCAAGAATCACGATGGGCATTTTGACTTCCCCCACGGGGATCCTCTGGTCTGGGAAAAAAGTCCCGGCATGCAGCTTCGTGAACAGGCTGGTGTTGCGGCAGATGCGTGCGTCATGCACCTTTCCAGACCAGCCCGCATTAATGTCAGTAAAACACCCACGGAAATCCACAAGTGCCTGGAGAACCATGGAGAAGTACCCCTTTCTGTTAATATACTCATCTGCTAAGTGGGCGGGCGCCAGAATAGGTATATGGGTCCCATCTATCGCCCCTCCACAGTTAGGGAAACCCATTTCTTCAAAGCCAGCAACAATGTCATGCACGTTACCCAGAGTCACGATTTTTCATAGCAGGATGCGATTAATGGCCCTGCACACTTGCATCAGCACAACTCCAACGGTTGACTTTCCCACCCCAAAGTGGTTGGCCACCGATCGGTAGCTGTCTGGGGTGGCCAGCTTCCAGATCGCGATAGCCACTCGCTTCTCCACCGGGAGGGCAGCTCTCAATCTGGTGTCCTTGCGCCGCAGGGCGGGGGCGAGTTCAGCACACAGTGCCATGAAAGTGACTTTTCTCATATGAAAGTTTTGCAGCCACTGCTCGTCGTCCCAGACTTGCATGATGATGCGATCCCACCACTCAGTGCTCATTTCCCGTGCCCAGAAGCAGCGTTCAACAGCCATGAGCATGTCCACTAATGACACAAGAAGCTTCGTGTCAAATGTGTTCACCGCTTCAATCTCATCTTCAGACTCATCACTGTCATCTTGCATGTCGAGGATTAACTCCACTGCACACAGAAATGTGCTGGCGACAGTCGTCAACATGTCCCTCAGCAGTTCTGGATTCATTGCGGCACACGAAAATGGAAGACGGAGCGCGCTTTGCTGAAACTGTTGAAAGATGGCGCCTGAGGTGGACAGAAACACAGGGATTGCTGGGGTATGCCACGAAGCATTATGGGTAGTTGAAACAGGATGCAGAATGCCCCACAAGTGACGCCCCCCTACCACAAGGCACTGCGCCAGATCGGGAAGAGGTGCACTGTGGGATACATGCCCTAATGCGCTGCTCTTTATGCCGCATTAAGTGGCGCAAATGTGGCCATGCTATACCACTGGCGCGTCTGAGTGTGGACATACAATAGCGCTATACATATTGCTGTATAATGGGACCTCTATAACCAATAGCGCTATAATCCTGTAAGTGTAACCATACCCTCAGAAGGCAAAGTCACAGCACCATGTGCTACTATTGTACTATATTACAGTTATCTCAAGGCCTCCCTTGTTATCCCCTGTGCTAGAGACAACAGCAGTGAGCTATGCTTTCTGCCTTATGGTGGGAGGTTGCATCCTTTCCTTCTCCATGAGCACCCAGACCTCCAACCCTCCATGATTTCAGGTTACATTCCTGCAATTCACTCACTCTGGAGAGGAGTGGGGAGGCCAGATGGGGAAACTCTAACTCATGCACCATGTAGCATGAAGGGCAGTAAAGAACACTCAACATTGATGGTTTGCACAGATCCATTAGGTCCCCACTCATGTCTAGCAACAGTCTCTGTTGAAAAAACTCTCAAAGATTTAGGGCCTGGCCAGTGGAGAGACTCTCCTTCCATTTCATGCCCCACCAGGACAGGCATTCCACTAGTGCACTGAGGCTGGCAGAACTCGGCGGATGAGAGTAGCACATGCTCTGCTCTCCCTGGCTGTGGAGTTCTGGGCACAAGCAGATCAGAATAAGCCCAAGCCTGGCAATTTTCAGAGCATAAAGCCTTCTCCCCAGCAAAGAACCAGCTGGATAACAAGAAGGAGAGAAGAGGAGAAGAAGGAACATATAGCAGAGGGGTAGAGTGTCAAGAACAATTTCAGTGTGACCCATAACTTGTGTATTTCACATTGAGATACCACAGAGGCATTAATACTGGCTAAGAAGGTAACACATTTCAAGCAGCTAATGCAGAGCATGTAAACTAGGGATAGATGAAACAGATTGGATAAAAGAAGAATCTGCTAACTCAGGGCTTTTCCCCAAATCCCGAAGGAAGCTGAACCCTCTTAGCAGATGGTTCCCAACAGCAACATTCCCCAGCAGGTCTTTCTGGGATCAGCCAGCTGGACATCTTTGGCAGCGAATTTCCTCTCCAGGGGGATGGCACGGAACAGGTCTTCTCTTCACTGGACTGCTGTTTCTCCCCCTCTTCCCCTGGGGGGCTGGGTGGGGTGAGTTTTAACAGACCTATTTCCCTTCAACTTAGAGTTCAACTGGAACTAAACCTAGATCTACATCCCCTGGAAGATTGGGGACATCCGGACCTGGAGCAGATGCAAACTTTGCAGCTCAGGCCCGTTGTTTGAATGTCACCCAGCAGTTTATTATTGATGGTTCCTGTAACCATGAGACTAATGTAATTCTTAAAGTACCCTCACTGTACAGCTTCTCAGAGTCTTGTGTAATACAGTACAACACAAACACTCCAATACACACAACATACCATTTAAAAATCCCTCTTAAAACATTAATTGCAAAATATAGCGGATTTAGAACGTAAATAGCTAAAATCCCAGTATCACTAGACAGTGCCATTAGCATTTCAAAGAGCTGATAAAGAGTAATGAAATCGGATTAAGTGAATTAAAATTTAAGATCATCTTTCCTCCCCCCACCAGTTATATGTAACTATAACGCATCGAGTAGAGTCCAGGTGCCTCATAAGATTGTGATGTGTTTTCTCAATTGCAGAAAGAGCTTATGGAATTGCCCTGAGATGTAATCAAAGGAGAATGGTTAGAAAAGATCCTAGACATAGGTTATACTCAGAAGCTGCAAGTTCACTTGGGTATTATTAATAATGATACACAGAAAAACTATGTTAAAACAACATTATTAAGGTTGCAAAGTCAAGCACTGAAAAACAAGAAAATGCCAGAATCAGGGTTGCCAGTACAACCTTAATTCATCCCCTTTGTGTGTATGCATTTCAATACAGCTTTTAGTTACATGATCACACACTAGTCAATGTTTTGTTTTCTTCTAATTGATCAGTGCATAGTACCAAGCCTTATTTACTGCACAGTATTCAAACCCTGCTCTGAAGACAGAATCCTTAAATTCCTCATGTGTTTTCTCTGGTGCTTATCACTAAAATATCTGAGTGCTTCACAACCACTAATGAATGTATCTTCACAACACCCCTGTGAGATTAGGGGTTGGGTGGTGTTAACCCCATTTTCCAGATGGGGCGATGAAGTCTAGGCATTAAGGTAAAAAGTGACAAAAAAACTTCAAGACCAGACTTCAAAGAGAAACTGCTGAGCTCCAGTTCATCTGCAAATTCGACACTATCAGGTCTGGACTTAATATTGACTGTGAATGGCTCGCCAATTACAAAAGCAGTTTCTCCTCTCTGGGTGTTCACACCTCCAGATCACCTGCTGGAAGTGGGCTTCACTCCCCCCCCTGCCCCCGCACTGAATTTACCTTGCTTTCTTGCCTGCTATTTATACCTGCCTCTGGAGATTTCCACAACATTCATCTGATGAAGTGGGTCTTAGCCCACGAAAGCTCATGATCCCTAAGATCTGTTAGTTTATAAGGTGCTGCAAGACTCTTTGTCGCTTTTGCAGATCCAGACTAACACGGCTACCTCTCTGATACAAGGTAAAAAGTGTACATAAATTTTGGGTGTCCAATTTGAGGACCTGGTTTTCCAGAGTGTGTGACCCCAGGGGCTCAAGTTAGGCACCCAGAAAATGAGGACTATCCAAAAAAGTTTGGTTTAAGTGACTTTCCCACCCTCACATAGGAACTCTGTGGCAGAGGCAGGGATAGAATCAGTTTCCCCAAGGCAACATTAACCATAAAAACTATCCTTTCTCTTACTGCAACTCTCTGCTTCATTCACCTTGCACCTTCTAGAACAAAAGAGGCAGGGGTACTACAAACAACAGCTTCCTTCACTGTGCAACCCTGCTCCACCCCCTGAGCTTGTCCATCCTGTGCACTGAATGAGGTAGGAATAAATAGTATATGATACTGTAATTAAAGACTGCATCATAAGGCATATGCACAAGAAGCATATGTTTCTCCTTCCCCCGTCCTACTTGGTTTCAGTCCCTTCTTCATGTCCAACCAGTCCCAGTGTCTCCCCTTCACCTACTAACTCCGTTTCTCTCCCTGTCTCTTGTACAGGGAGAATCCCACCCCCACACAATCAGTCTGAGTTTTCCTCTGCCAGTTACCAGTCCCAGTCTCACCTGCTTGCTCCTTGTCCCAATCTATTCCCGCTAATCCCCACCGGCTCTTGACCCCTCTGCACTTTAATCGGGCAGCTTCTACCCCGGCACTGCCTAGGCTCCAGTAAGGGGACCATTGAATCATTGAGAGCACAGGAGAGACAGGCTTCCAGTTCCCAGTTGAGGTGCCTGGAGCCAGCATAGCCTGGAAAGGCCTAGAATGGCAATTGCAGAGAAAATCCTGCTAATGCGGGAGTGGCAAATCATTGGGGAATTTAGCTATTAGAATCTAGGAAGCTCTCTCTAGTGAGCATGTGTGAACTGCAATTTTCCAAAGGTTTATAACTTGGCCATATTTGAGTGGATTTTTGCAGGAACAGCAAAAGGCACATTTCTGACACAAAGACCATTCCCCTGCCAAATTTCAAGTCCCTGCTTCAAAGCATAGTGGTGCTAAAGCTGTTCAAGGAAAAGGTTACCAGACCTGAACATGGGTAAAACAATGCATTTGTTGCACATTTTATTCTCAAAAAAGGCTGAATTTTTTTGGCTGAAATCTTCAAAAAACAGATTAGCCTGGGGCAGATACTCAGCTTGGAAAATTTCATCCCAAATGATTAAAGTCTGGCAAAGTTATAAGGAACTGAAAACAGGGTCTTATAATGGGAAGTTTCAGGAAGCCCTGATAATAGGCAGTGCCAGTAGCCCCACCTCTAATCTATGACAGACTATGTTTTAAAAGGTCTGATTACATATGAAAATGGAGACAAGTTAAAATGGAATGCCATTACTGGGGTTAAATGTTGCCATTTCATTAACAATGAGAATGATCTAGTGGTATGTTTGGTAGATGGAATCTCTCTTTGTTTACAGGGTGAGGGCATGTGTGAGTGAGGGGTGACTAAGCCTGCAGATCTCAGTTCAGAAAGCGCTGGTGCTGTGTTTCCTGCTTTGGGGGCTATGAACCCTGCCTGCTCATTACAGTGATGATAACCTCTGCACGGCCTCCTGTGCAGAACAATTCTTGAGAAATGGTATTTATTTCTGTGCTGTTTTTTTTAAAACTATAGCAATTCCATAGCAAAAAACTTCCTGAATCTTGAGGTTCAGTCAAAAATATATATATGAATAATTTTGGTGGGAAAGCTTTAAAAGTGACTTCAAAGGAAAAGCAAATGGAGCGTGTACAGGCAGTATCCCATTCACTTGGATGAGGTGGGGCTTACTTAAATAATTCATGGCTAATGTGGAACATACCTAATCATTACTTAAAATAAGGCTTAACAATTTGTATAATCCTGCTCATCCTCAGGAATCCCAAAAAGCTAAATCATTTTACCCACCAGCAAAACTCAGCCTCTCCTGGAATACAATACACCAGCTGCTTAACGTTGCACTGCAGCTCTGCACAATCCAGGGGCAGGAAGAGAAGAAGAGTGGCATATAAAGGGATAAAGAAGGTGAGTCTCCTTTTGGAATTTCCTCACAGGACACCCTGACACCATTTTGAAGCATTGCTTCAATGCAGCCTAGGAAGATGGAGTGAGACCCACTGAACGTGCCCTCCCAGTTCCTGCAGCACCTGTGTCCTGCAAAGAGTTCTATGCAGTCATGGGAATCCACCCACACGGACCTCCTGGCAAGATCAGGGCCATAGCGTTTATTTTAGAGGCTTCTCTGACAAGTGCAGTCCATTGTTAAGTTGAGATATCTGACAAGATCACAGCCCAGGGTGGTAAGTCTGCAGAAAATTAAAAGAGCTGGGTCACAAGGCCATTCTGTCCCTCAAGGAGCTGAAGGATTTTTAGCTGCAAATTGAGCAATTTCTTGATATCTTTTAGGGCATGAAAGAAGGCCCTAGAGGATGCTGGAAGGTAGGGATTCCTCAGAGTTTGAGTGCCTGTTCAAAGGCAATAGTTGATGTGCCAGGAGATTAGCACTGCACAGAATTAAATACATGTATTGGACAAATTGGAGCACAACAACAGCTCCTTGGTGGCTGTTACATTCTTTAAGATAAATGCATTTGATAGGTTTGGTGTGTTGTATATTAACAGCAAGCACAGGAGCTGTTCTCTGTTAGGAAAAGAGATGTGTCATGAGGAGTCGGGGCTTTGGAGTACAGCCTTCTATGGCACAAAGGGCCCCCATTTTACAGTGGGGTGAAGAAAGTACCCTTTCTAACAAATGCTAACTCATGAGTGGCTGACGTTTGTTGTGCATATTTGCATTTAGCATTGTCTCAGGATGTGGGCTGGACTGGCCTGGTGTGAAAGGGACACTGGAGATGAAAATTCCTACAAGTGCCTCTGGTCGTTAACAGTGAGATAATTTTTAATATGTAATTGACCTTGCATAATTTATGGTTTCGAAATGAAATTCACCCCTTAACTGAGCTCGAGTTTAACTCATATCTCTCAGTCTTCAAACCTGCCAATGTGTGACATGAGCCACTGAAATTTCTGACAAATGACTGAAATGTAGAGCACTTGTGTTAGATTGCGTGTCACACAATCATTGACTTATCATAAGGATTTTTATCTATAAAACTAGTCTTAAGGATATTTTCTTGCTGTGTCAGTTAAATGAAGCATTTATCAAAAAAGAAAACTGGAAAAGCAGAAATTCCCATATGTACCACATAATAAGGACACTCTCCCTTAAGTCACCGGCATTTCTCAAACGTTGACCCCCTCAGCTCCCCATTACAGACTGCTACCACTAGAACTACAGCAGTAAATGCTTTTCTTTTGGTTGACAAGTTATTAGAGGGGACACAACATATACTTAGCCAGTGAGTCACACAACTATTTTTCAGATGGCTATAGAATGTTGGGGGAGCAGGAATCCTGTGTTTTGTCCCTGGTTCTGGCAGGGAAGTGTAGTGGTTAGAGACAGAATAGCCAAGTACACAAATTTCACATAATCATTGTGAAAGGCAGCAAGGATGAGCGGATGAGCATTGGCCCTGCTCTATTAGATATGTGGATTCTGTTTCTTCCTCTTCCTGAACTGATGATCACTTGCCACCTGTGAGATAGCTTTCTTGTAAAATGGGGTGGTTGATTCTTGACTGCATCCTAAGGCAGATGCTGTTGCTCAGTAATGAGAGCTATGGAGTTCACAGAAATATAAGTGGCAGTGAGTGGAAGAGGTGAGATGTGAGCTTATGGTGTGAGGGTTCTTAATCGTATGTGCTAAAGGATGTGGTGGTGGGCTGTTCTCTTTTGGCTGTGGAACACTGCCTGATTTGCTGGTGTAGCAGAACAAGGAGATTGATTTAGCGCACGAAGAATATCTGCATAATATAATACAGTACCCTTGAGAGGCTGACTTAAGTAGTGCCAAGGGCTTTTGCCGCCACTTTACACCAAGGTGAATTTAATCCTTTGATTTCTGCACTTCCCACCCCCTGGGGCAATAGAAGCGGCCCTGTCAATTTCATGTGTGAGTCTAATCATATGCTAGCACAGCAGGGCAATGGTTGGGTTCTGAGGACCACTGCAGCAGAATAGCAAAACCCAATCATAAAACTGCTTGTATTAGATTAGCTTTAAAAGTCAGAAAAACATTTGCCACTTCTCATCAAACCAAACCAAACTGAAGTAATGCTCCCATGTTTCCTGACAGTGTCCTTTTAATACAGATATACTTATTTATACATTCGCAAGAACAGGCAGTTAGCCAATATATATATTTCAAAATACTGAAAGGGCAACTTTCCTCAAATAGCAAAAAGAGCAACATTCATATATGATCTGGACAAAAAGCCTTGTATGTTTCATTTAGAAAAGCAATTAAACTTGTTCTTTTCCTTAGTTACTATAGCTGGCAAGAGCATTATTTTTCTCTACTTTTCTGCACCAAAAAGAATTACACTTTTTTCTACTTACATCCCTTACATTTTTTTTTATTTAACATAAAATGTTTTTGGGGTTGAGACTGTAATTTTTACATTCTTATAGGCAAGTGAGTTATAAACCTAAACCACTGAGAACATAGGACTTTGGAATCAGTGGGTCCATTCTGTGACTAATAAAGGCACTGGATCAAGTCATGTCACTTCCAAGTGCCCCTCATCAAAGTTCTTAAAGCATCCTCATTTAATCCTGGGGCACAATGGAAAAAATGCTGGGATAATGCTGATGTCCCAAACAAACACCAGAAACAATTATCTCCATTGAACTATTTCAGAACACTGTATGTCAGATGCTGTCATCTCTCTCCTGTCTGGAAGATGAGAAAACGCCCAATGTGACTATGGACACCAGTTGCAAACCATGCTGTAAGTCAGTGTGGGTGCATCTCAAACATACATCAAGCCACTTCTGAAGCTATTCCCTGACTCACTAGGCTGGATTGGCTATTTGTTGATAGTCACCTCTCTTGCATATGAAAGATGATCAGTCAGACGAGGAGCATTGTGACGGCGCATTATGATTTACGTCACCGTGGACCTTCTCTTAAATGAATATATAGACAATGAGATCTTGGAAAATGCTTTGGCATTAATTGTTTTTTTGGAGGCTTTTGCATACGTTAGCAACTTTGTTTCCCTAACCTGAGTATCTCTGACGAGAATCATCTTTTAGATGCAGAGCTGCTGCTCATGATGCAGATGTCATGGGCACCTGGGTGTCTTCTTTCACCACCCTTTAGTGCTTCTTGCAGGTTCCACTTCCTCCATCTCTCTAGGTCTCCTTGAGGGAAGGGTTTCAAATACAGGCTCTCAGTTGGGCACATCCTAAAACTAGGGACCACCTGCAAAATTCAGAGCCTGTCGAGGCTTGAGGCAGAGAGGGGAGGTTCAGATGCAGGGTATTGGTTGGGACTTTTTCAATAACACTTGTGTGGGTGGAGTAGTAACACACGTAGGGGGAGAAGGAGAGAGGAGTCCCTTCCTCCACTGCTATCAGACTTCTTATTCTGTCCCCCTCCCCCGCATTGCTGATCTGGTGCCCGGTGATCAGTGCAGAGGTGGTACAGCAGGAGAAGCCAAGGAGCTCTCAGCCTTTCCCATCCCGGTGGCTCAGCCCCACAGCAGGGGAATCTGGATGAAGGTGGCCACTTGTGCTTTCGCTGGGTTTTTTTCAGTTCCTTACTGGAGAGAACAACTCGATTGCCTGCTTGTGAAGTGATTTACTGCAAATGGCTGGGCATTGCCCCTGTTGGCTGGGGAGAGCCTTCGGGGGAGAGCTTCCCCGAGAATACCTCACTTTGGGGGATGAATACTGCCACCTTCTACTCCTTGGGGGCAGCATTGGCTTCTTTAATTTCATACTTGGACAATGCCCTGACTCTGAGGGACTCAGGGCTTTGCTGGCAACTTGCCAGGAGATGGGGCACAGCCCCTATGCTGCACAGGGGTTTACAAATGGACATATGACTAGAGATGAACCTCTAGCTCCGCTCAGCCGGGAGAGCTTGGATTCCAAGCCTGGTCTGAGCACTGCAGCAAGGGCTCATGCCTACACACCTCCTCCAGATTCATTCGTGTTTGTATTATCTGTGGCAAATGAACAGAACTTGCTTGTTGGCTGAGCTCAGAAGCAAAATGCCTTTGGCAACTGCCTGCCTTTGTCCTGTGGTTACAAGGGAGGTCACTGCAAGCCATAGCTTGATGTTTGCTGGGCCGCATTTGGCCCTCAGGCAGCCCTGTGGGCACCCCATTTATCCTGTGGTGGGTGTATCCCTCCTTGATAAGTGTTTCCTAGGGGCTGCTCACTTTCCAGGGGGCTACAAAGACCCGTTCATACACAAGGGAGCTGACCAGGCTGGTCTCCAGGCATTGTTTTTGAACATAAGAAAGGCCGTACTGGGTCAGACCAAAGGTCCATCTAGCCCAGTATCCTGTCTACCAACAGTGGCCAATGCCAGGTGCCCCGGAGTGAGTGAACCTAACAGGTAAAGATCAAGTGATCTCTCTCCTGCCATCCATCACCCCCCTCTGACAAACAGAGACTAGGGACACCATTCCTTTCCCAGCCTGGCTAATAGCCATTAATGGACTTAACCTCCATGAATTTATCCAGGTCTCTTTTAAACCCTGTTATAGTCCTAGCCTTCACAGCCTCCTCAGGCAAGGAGTTCCACAGGTTGACTGTGCGCTGTGTGAAGAAGAACTTCCTTTTATTTGTTTTAAACCTGCTGCCCACTAATTTCAATGGGTGGCCCCTAGTTCTTCTGTTATGGGAACAAGTAAATAACTTTTCCTTATTCACTTTCTCCACGCCACTCATAATTTTATATACCTCTATCATATCCCCCTTTAGTCTCCTCTTTTCCAAGCTAAAAAGCCCTAGCCTTGGAGACAGGGTAGGGATTGCACTAAGAGCACCTGTAATAGAAGGAGGGGGAACCTGCATATTTGAATCTGGACATCCCAGGAGACTTCTGGCTGCCTGGGATGCCTCAGGTTATGCTAGCCCTGGCCACAGTGGTTGGCTTTTCAGATAAGGAGTTGGCACAGCCAATAGGCAGCAGCATGAGTCTTGGGGCTGGATTCTGCTCACTCACGCTGGTGTAAATTAGGGTTGATTCCATTGAAACCAAAGGAGTTTTGCAGTGTCCATCGGAGCTGAATCAGGCCTTGACTGTGATTCGCTGCATTCCATTATGGGTTCTTGATGCTACCCAGGCTCCTGAGCCCACCAAATGACACACCCTGGGCTTGATCCTGTGAAGTCAGAGGGAAGAGGGGGGCACATGAATGATGGGCATTGTTTAAATAACATTAGGCCACCTAAATCTCCAAGTGTCTGTTTTACAAATGTATAAGTCATAATCTTTCAAGGGCTTCAGCCCAGCTTGCTTGTAGCTGCTGGAAACTGCGAGTGCAGACCATCTGTGCATACCCCTTTCCAGGACTCCTGAGCCCACACAGGTTCTGGAATCTATCCACTGTGCGGGCAGGTATGGGTGTGTGTTAGGTGGATGCACACATGTGTGCTCCAGAATCTGCACACACAAAAGGCAGCCTCTTTCTGAGAACCAGACCCACAGTGAGCTGGCTACTGATACCAGCTGCTTTGATAGTTGCTTAGGACAGGAAGGCATGGTGACTCCTCCGAGCAAGTGTCTGGCAACCTTAGGCTCCAAATTCTCATCTATGCAGCCTTGGGATTATATTGCGGGAGCTGGGTCTAACAGCTTCAGGCAGAATGTCAGTGCTAGTTTATGGAGAGCACATTGCCCACCCGTACCCCAACTCCCTGCCCCAGCCCTGATTCTCCTGCCACCTTCCAAATCCCTTGGCCCCAGCCCGGAGCAGCCTCCTACACTCCAAACCCCTCATCCCCTAGCCCACCCAAGAGCCCACACCCCCAGCTGGAACCCTCACCACCTCCCACACTCAAACCCAATTTTGTAAGCATTCCTGGCCCACCATACAATTTCTATACCCAGATGTGGCCCTCAGACCAAAAAGTTTGCCTACTCCTGGTGTAGACACTCTATTGCTTATGTCAACTGTTACTGGCTTTCAGAACAGGTGAAAATCAGCTGCCTAGTAACAGGTGAAAATCACTTAACCAGACCCTGCTTTGGTAATTCGTACAGTAGTCCTGAACCAAAGGAGATAGGAATTCAGTAGAAGTTATGTGGTCTTCTGCTAGGCATACAAAGATTTAAAATTATAAAATACAAAGATTTAAAATTTAAAGAACATATATTTTTAAACAGCTGCCTAGTAACAGGTGAAAATCAGCTGCCTAGTAACAGCTGCGTAGTAACAGGGGAAAATCACTTAACCAGACCCTGCTTTGGTAATTTGTACAGCAGTCCTGAACCAAAGGAGATAGGAATTCAGTAGAAGTTAAGTGGTCTTCTGCTAGGCATACAAAGATAAACGAGTTGATAAGTGCCTCTCCTAAAGGTTATAACTGAGCTTTCATTTGCCTTTTGGACATCTGTCAGTCTGGGGTATAAGTGACAGGTCAGAAACCTCAAAATGTAGGTCAAAGGCATTTATATCTGCTCTAATTAAGAAGCTTTGGGACACTGCAAGGTTTTGGACATACCAGCTCTGTTCCCTGTTGGGGAGTTATTGGATTATTATTGTGAACCACTGTGGTTGGCAGGAATGTGGTAAAGATGGTGAGTTTGAATGTGCTGGAAGATCCTGTGAGCAAGATTCTTTTAGCATCAGACAGGCCATATAACCTCTTTCCCCTTTTCCTCCCATTCCCTGCCTCTTTGCCTCCGTTTTCTTTATTCTCCCCATCCTTCCCCATCTGTTTGGTATTTGCCACCTCACTATTGCCAAGCAGCTAAGCCAAGCAGGGCCTGTGGGTCTGGCAGACCTACAGAAGAATTCTGTGGAGTTCAAAAGCTTGTCACCAAGAGAAGTTGGTCCAAGAAATATATCACCTCACCCACCTGGTCTGTGCATCCTTTGGGCATTCAAGAGCAATCCTGCCTCTTGTGAGATAACATTTCATTACCTGACGGCTCCTGAATACCGAGGACTGCTTGTGTATCAAAGAGCAAGAAAAGAGACCAACGTGGTCAAGCGATCCAGGATTTACACAAACAGATGCTCACAGTCATATGAGTTTCTAATTCCTTTGTCCTTCCTCACAAGCCCTATGTCAATCTCTGGATCTACCAGATCCTACTGATCTGCAGCTTCTTCCCTAACTTGGCTTCTGCTCCTGGGTTTTCCCTGAGGCTGAGATGTGTCAGGTACATGAAACCACCCCCAATGCCTTGAAAAGCAACCAGGGAAAGGTGGTGGTGTTGGCACCCTCTAAGGGTATGTCCAATAAACTAGGCATGTACTCAGGGTGACTAGCCCATATTGCCACTCGCACCACCCTGGCTACACTACTTTTAGCGTGCTAGCTTGATTAGAGCTAGCACAAGTATGTCTCCTTGAGTTGGGATTTACCTCCCCATCTTGAAGTGTAGACAAACCCTAAGTGTATAGCACCTGAACTAATCCTCACTGCTCAGCGAGTCGCTAGTATACTCTTTAACTGTTACCTTTTGAATTAAGCATATAACCACAAGGTGTTTTCTATCCAATGCATAACCAATGATCCAGTGACATATTGTGTCTGTTATCAAGGTTTTCTAGCTTGCGTTATTCAGACAGTCAGAGTAGATGCTCATAATAGTTCAAATTTGTGAATCTACCATTGTGCTCTAGCCAACCAGGAGATAAAGAACAGAGCTGAAACATCATGCATGCTGTGTTTCCAAACAGTCCATTTGGCAGGGTTCATGTTTTGCTCATAACACATACATGTGACGGCGTGTATCAGCACCACATTGGTGCAACAGAGGTTAACCTTCTCTCTTGTCAGAGGTGGCCACGCCCCCTTGGCTCTGCTGGGCATGCTCCAACTGGAGACAGGATATAAAAGGCAGCAGGGCAGCTCAGTCTGGGCTGTTGACTCCTTTGGGAGGAACACCTGCACTCCAGGACATGGAAGCCAGCCAGACGGGGAGAGACCCTGAAACACAGGCTCAGGACACCAAGGAGCAGGGCGAGATCATGGAAACCTGGAGGCAGCAAACTGCAGACGATCGGGTTAGAAGTGATCAAGGGAAACTTTGCGGGGAAGTGGTACTAGAAGTGGAGACAGACTCATCGTCTTTTGGTAGGATCCCCACTGAGCTGCTGGTGGGCAACCCTGCCACTGATAGAATCTCGGGTTGGGACCCAGTGGAGAGGGTGGGCCCTATCTGATATGGTATTTAGCTCACCTACACTATTGAGTCTGGCCGCTAGGCCTCTCTGTCCTGAGACCAAGGGCCATATCGTGGACTAGGACCATAAGGCTCGCAGCCCCAGGACTGGGGGCCACCCCAAGAGCAGGGGCAACCCTACAGACTCAACTGTGGGGCCATAATGCACCTTGCTCCTGCCCCCCAAAAGTGATGGGCTGTATCAGCTCTGCAACAACAAAAAATTCAAATCCATGTTTTGGTGTAAAGCTCTGAAATGCTTGGTCAGACAGCTCTTGTGGGCATGCTGCAGATTTTTGATTGAAAGCTATGACCCTTTGGGCTATGCCTGTCTTTTTTCAGTCTGACAGAAAACTAGGAGAGCTTCTTAGGAACTGAAAGTTAAGACTCTCCACATGAATGATTCCTCTCCTTCTCAATCCCTGTGCTAGCCCACCAGCCTTGCACAGGCACTCAGCAAACACTTCAGGGGATGCAGATTTTGCATACTACTTTGTCCAGCTGATGCTGTGTTTTACCATCAGAATTAATCCAGGTTCTTGACTTTATCAGCAAGGATAGAAAGAACTTTCTAACAAGTTGGGATGGAAGGAATCAGTCTCTGGAGGTCAAACAACGTAGACTCCTGCTACTGCCTGTTGGAAAACATGGCAGAGCACATCCACACACAAAAACAATAACCTCCCTGAAGATTTGTACCCGGAAAGATCTCTCAGGCTCCACCATCTTCATAATAGCTTCCCTGCCATACTACCGCATCTCTTTCTCTACTTCCGCTCTCCATCCCTATCACAGCTCCCTTCAAAGAGTGTTATTTTCCAGTGCACAGTTATAACACACAACAAAATAAGGTTGGTGCATGGGAGCCCAAGGCTGTGATTCTGCCCTTGTTCAGTTAAGGCTTTCTAAGGACTGTGACAATGATGGGCCTGATGCTGAGACATTGAGTGCCCTCCACTTCCACCAGTGCCGTGGGGAACTCAGGGCACTCAGCACTTGGTAAGATCAGACTCTTTGTGTGCAATTTTGCTTACTCAAGCTTCTTGTACTCCAGCTCATGATCAGGAGCTCTCCTTTTCACCATTGCTCATGTGTCCCTGGGCTATCTAGCAGAAATGGAAAGGGCCAGTGTAGACAAAGTACAGATCCTATAGCCCTACTAGGGGCACCATAGCTCCCACACCAAGCCAGCACTTTGGTAACTGAAATACATGACCAGAGCTGCTACCTGCCCTTGGATGCCCCTCAGCCTGACTTAAACCTTAATGAGGCTGGCCTTTGTCAAGGATGAATCCCCAATCTGGCACTTCAAGCGCAGAAGGTGGAGACCTGCAAGGGTTTTTAAAATTAATACTTGCCACTCCCAAGGTTACAGCTTTTCTCTGACCTTGGGAATGAAAAAGTAAATGAAGGAAATTAGCTGTAAACAAGTAAACAAAGGACATTAGCTAATCAAACAACATTCACAAACCTCTTAGGGACACAACAATCCAATCCTGTTCTTAAAAAAGGTAAATTTTATTAGAAACAAAAGGAAGAAAATACATCTGGAACTTAGGCTTTTCTAGATTTTAAAAGAGCATTTCCAAAATTTAAGTACCAAGAATAGCTTTCTTGGGATCCAGCTTAAAAGTTATAAGCAATTTTATGAGGATTTAAACATTCAGACACACATGATATAGAGTGTTGATTTGATATCACTTCAGGCCCTCCAATACTATGTGGTGGTGGGTGCAGTTACCTAGGTAGATCCAAGTCTAGTTGTAACTGTAGAATTCTGGATAAGAGAAATCCTGCATTTCATTGTCTGCTGGGTCCATCACTTTACACCTCTAACTACAGCACCTAGATGGTGAAAGGCTCATTAGAAACACAGAGGGTTTGATGCTTCTCTCATTCAGACCAGCGTTGCCCTGGTGACTTGTCTGGAATAACTCCTGATTTAAGTAAGGCTGAGAGTCTGCAGTGGTATCCGTTAGTATCACTACAGCCCAATGGAACTGGTTTCTTTGGCAGGTTTAGATTTTAATCAATGTGTTTTACTTAAATGTTCTAAAGTGGTTTGTCTGTCTTTATAAGCACTATAACACACTCTGCTGCCCCTCACTCTGTGGCTGACAAACACTTTGGATGTATTAGAGCGTTCCTCACCATGCCTTTGTCAGCAAAGTATTAGCCTCATTTTACCAGTGGAGAAACTGTGGCACGGAGCAACTACGTGACTGGCTAGCAGTGAATCAGAGGCAGAGCTGGCATCAGACACAGTGCTAACTCATTCTTTGCATTAATTGCTACCCTGCCCTCCCATTGTTATCGGAAAGGCTAAACCCAAGTGCATAAACCCTGGTGGCCAATATCACTGGCATTATATAGCAAAACAAGGGGTTGGATGTAGTTTTTAGGATACCTTGCAGCAGGACTCACTGATCACAACAGCCCTCATGAATTTCTTTCCTTCTAGACTCTCTCTGCAGAGAGAAAGTAGCTAGTGAATCCTGCTCCTCCCTCCCTCACCCCTGCCATCTCTGACATGCAGCTCAATTTTTGTTATGTTTGTGATGGTGCACACAGACAGGTGATTAGAGTGCTGTGAAAATTAACATTCTGCTCTGGCACAATTGATTCAAGATGGATTTGCTTCTTGTCAGTTACGCTTACCAGAAAGCTACATTACCCGTATGGTAGCTCAACTATTTGCTGACTTTGGAGGAAGTACAGCTCTTCCCCAGATTGCTGTGGTACATCTTAACCAGCACAAGTGGCAGGTAGCTGAGGGCAGGTTCCACATGTTGCCAGAGGGAGATCAGTCTGAGCATGAAATTGTGCAAAGCAGGTCTGTTCACAGAGATCCAACTCTGGCTAGAGTAGCAGGCTTCTCCATTCAGAGCACCTCATTTTTGCAGCTGAGGTCCCATCTGCAGATCAGAACATCTGTTCTTGCATGCAGGCTAGTCAGTTCTAGCTCTCTTGGGACTTGGTGGGACTATTATTATTTCCTATATTGCAGTAGGGCTGGCGGTGGGGTGAGGGAATAAATATGGTGGGGATGATCTCTGCTATCAGATGATTTCTTTACTATTTCTGTAAAAGAATGTGAGTGTCATCAAGAACAAAATATGGCCTCATGTTTTTAACCTAGGGCTACGTTATAACAATGCTCTCATTTTCATAGTGATGACTTAAGGAAGAATTTATTTTCTGATCCTGATTTTCTGTTTCTCAGAGAGCAACACCCCTTCGAGGTGGGTGTGTAGCTTTATCCCAATTCTACAGCCAACCAGCAATAGACAGGAAGAGATGGCTGCGAGGGTAAGGCATTGGACTGAGACTCAAGCAATATGGGTTTGGATCTGCCACAGGTTTCCTCTGTGACCTTGGGAAAGTTACTTTGGCTGGATTTTCAGAGGTATTGAGCTCCTCCATGTCTCATTGATTTCAGTTCGAGTTATGTGTGTTCAGCACCTCTTATAATCCGTCTCCTTACCTCTAGTGATCAGTTTCCCTTCTCTCTGGTCTATTTAGGCTGTACATGCTTTGACACAAGTACTGTCTCTTACTATAGGTCCGTACAGCACCTGGCGCCGCTGTCCCTGATCTCAAAAGGGGCTTCTGGACACTGCTGAAATACAACTAACATCCAGTGGGTTGTGCTTCAGTTGGAATTAATGCTTTTGGAACCATCCCAGACTGCCAAACTGTGCAGTCGTGCCCTATGGTGGCACCTGGTGATCTTAATTATATTATCCCTTTCCTCCTTTTGCTTGTGGCACTTCTTTGTTGGGCGAACTTGCAAATTAAATTGTAAGCTCTTTGGGGCCAGGACTGCCTCTGATTCTATGGTTGTCCAGCACTCTCCACAGTGGGGCTTTGTCCCTGACCTCTAAGCACTACTGTAATACAAATAAATAATAATTAGTATTATTAGGAGATCCCTGTGGCTATTGCCTGGCTGCAATTTGTCTCAAGTAAGTCAGTTCCATGTAATAGATTCCTACCATCCCTCAGGTATCCGTCGCGGCATACTGCTTCCCACTAGTTCGGTGATTGGCCAGTCTTCTTACTGCTCCCGGAGGGATATGTTATACAGAGTGACACTCAGAATGACTCTATTATTTTGTGTTCATTCACTGCCTTGGAATGTGTCATCAAGAATCAGTCCTTTGTGTTCAACACAAGGGGCTACTTCATCTAGACATGATCAAAAGATCTAGGCAGAGACAAAGCCAGAAGCAGTTACTGTCGGAATTGCACAATGCATCAATAGCCACAGGACTGAGAGAGCTGATATTTGCTAAGCTCTCTCAGCTATTAGCGGCTATAGATTTGCAAGTAGATTGATTATTTTGAGTTGCCTGCTCTGAATAGTTCCCACATCACTTTCAGAGAGCCCCAGAAAAGATTGTCCCAATGACTTGGAAAGAAATCAAAGCCACCAAAGAAAGTCCTGGGGGCTAGACAGCCTTGAAGGTACATCTCGGAACTGCCCAGACAGAGAGAACATCTGCAACTGGAGGGCCAGGCAACAAAAGTCAGACCTTGTTATGAATTTTAATGTGAACACATGAGGACGTACTTGTGATCTCAGAAGGCCTAGTTCTTCACAGCTCTGCCACTGGCCTACTGGGTAACAGTGTAGGCAAATCAGGTCCCACGCTGGGCCTGAGTTTCCCCATACGTAAAATGGGGCTAATGATACTCTTTTGTGAAGCACTTTGAGATCTACAGCTGAAAATTGCCATATATGAGCATGCTATTGTTATGTCCCCATCTTTTCTATTACATGTGCATTCACGAACAGACTCACATTACCCTTCAAATTTAATGGGACATGGTGGCACTCTTCACTTCCTGCCCTACAAGATTGTGTAATGTTGCTGTGCACCATTAAGCAACTGCTGCATTGTACCCTAGGGAAGATCCTTGGCTGGTATGAATTGGCAGAGCTAATAGAGCTACACTGAGTTATAGCATCTTCAGGTCTGGCCCCAGAGGTGGCTGCATTTCATTGGTGGGGGGCTGTGAGTCCTTGATATAAGGAATGTCTACACAACAACAGGCTCTCTAGTTTAATGAAAGGTGTGACTTTAAACCACATTAGTTGAACTTACGCAAACTCTAGTGTGGACATTCTTATTTTGGTCTGAGTGGTTTATTTTGTTTTAGCTTAAACTGATTCCTAATAAACTCAAACTAAGCTGCAATGAGCCTGACTTAAACCAAAATAAGGGCTGGTCCTCACTAGGGTGGGGGATTGACTGTAGATACGCAATTTCAGCTACATTAATAACGTAGCTGAAATCGGCGTAGCTACAGCCGACTTACCTGCCGTCCTCACGGCGGCGGCAGTTGGCGGTGCACTCCCCCGTTGACTCCAGCTTACGCCTTTTGGTGAGCTGGAGTTACGGAGTAGACGGGGGCACTGCTGGTGATCGATTTATCGTGTCTTGATGAGATGCGATAAATCGATCGCCATAAGATTGATCTCTCCCCGCTCTAGTGAAGACAAGCCCTAAGTGTCTATACAGATTTCCCTAAATCAGTTTAAACTCTCACCTTTATTCAAATGGAACAACTTTCTTGTGGCAAGGCCTAAATGTATAGTTCTTTGGGATCATGAGGAGTGAGAGGTGCTAGTGAAATGGAGACTTTATTCTTACTATGTTTTTCACTTTCCCCAGCTTTATTGCCTGGCATAGAAGCGGCTTTTGTTATCCTAATTCACATCAGTGTATGCCATGTGCTTCCTCTGCTCTTAGGATAGAATTCGGTCATCTGTTCTTCTCTGCACAACATTCTGTGTACTGAATTCTCTTATGCAGTGTGTTGTGACAGACAACTCTGCTCCCCTGGTCAGCAAGCAGCTGGGAAAGGATTAAGGAATAGCTTTGTCCCAATATAAAACTGAGAAGCCAGATCCTTAGCTGGTGGCAGTCAAAGGAGGTCCATTGACTTCATTGGCACTACTGCTGTTTCACACAGCTGAGAACCAGACCTGAAATCTCCAGATTGCCAGTAAAATGAAAGATGGGAAAGTGACGCTAGACAGAGCTTTATATGGCCTCTTCCTGTCTTTCTGTTTCCACTTCACAGGAATATTAGAATGTCAAGGCCAGGCTGACTCAGACCCCATCTCATGCAGTATCCTGTCTGGCAGATGTTGTGAAGGAAAGGTTGAGAAAGCCCATGTCATTCAATCAGGCTGAGATTCACCCTTTGGATAGGGGCAGCACAAGGTCTATGCTCAAAATAGGACTGAAGTGAAGCATAGGTGGTGCCACACCTTAGTGGCACCACCTGTGGCCACTGCACAGGGATGAATCTCACCCATGTGCCAAAAACTGCTAACACCCGCTGGGCAGTTGATGATTGACTCAAGTTACAGGCGACTGGTTCAGCTTGGATGGTTTGGAAATAGTCCCATTCTCCCCCAGTTGCCCCTTTTTACACTGAGAATGGTGAGTGAGACCAGTGTTCAAGGCAGCAGCAGCAGCACTGCTTTGCCTCCTGCCCATGACTCCAGCAGAAATGTGGTTCCAGCTCACAAAGTAACACTTTAGAGATGGCACTGGGCTTGATCTGAAAATCTCTGAGCCCCAGTCACTGCCTTGGAGGGTGTGTTATCACAGCTCATGAGCCCCAGCTTAGGAGTCCCCACATCCTGGGTTCCACCCAATGGATACTGAAACCAGGTGGGCTGGCTGGGAAGACCAGCCAAGGCACCACCCATGGGAGCTCTGACTGGAGGATCATCCGGCTCCAGTTACTGGTCCAGCTATGCTATTTAAGCCAGAAGGAGGCACGGGAAGATTGTCTGAGCTTCCAGAAGGTTTCCTGTTGTGACTGCACTGGACCCTACTTGTGCCTGCCTCCTGCACCCAACCCTATTTCTGGTTCATGCTCTGCTCCTGGCTCCTGCCTTCACTCCTGTTCCCACCAGGCTTCTGCTCCGTGTTTCTCCTCCTTGTCTCTCCTCCTGCCCTTATACCTCATCTCTAATCCTCAGTGGTCAGTCCTGGCTCTGACCCTGGCCTTCAACTTCTGCCCCTGCCTCTGGCTTGACCCTGGCATTTTGTATCTGACTTCAGCTCCGACCCTCCACTTCAATTCCTGATTCTGACTCTGGCTTGGCCCCGGCACTGGTATCTGACAGATGATTTTGTTGCCAACCCTTGGCTTCAGTTCCCCAGCCTGGATGCCTGCTCTGCCCACTAGACTTGCCTTCTCTGAACACTAGGATGGACTGCCTATGTCCTGGTCCATAACAATGAATGTGTTTAAACTGGAGATGGAGGTGTATTTTCCAGCTCAAGATGACATAACTGTGCTAGCTCTGATCAAACTTGCATGTGTGATGAGGTTGCCTAATCCAGAAGTAATTCTGAGCCTGCTTAAGCTTAAGGAGAAGGGCCCTACCAAATTCACAGTCCGTGTAAAAAATTGTAAATTTCATTATTTCAGCTATTTAAAGCTGAAATTTCATAGTATTGTAATTGTAGGGATCCTGACCCAAAAAGGAGTTGGGGGTGGGGTTGTAAGGTTATTGTAGGTGGGGTTGTAGTACTGCTATACTTACTTCTGCATTGCTGATGGCAGCACTGTCTTCAGAGCTGTGCAGCTGGAGAGCGGTAGCTGCTGTCTGGGAGTCCAGCTCTAAAGGCAGAGCCACTGCCAGCAGGGCGGTGCAAGGATATTTCGCGCCCGAGGCGAAACTTCCACCTTGCACCCCTCCCGCCCCCAGGAGCCCTGTGGCAGCTCCCCGCCCCAGCTCACCTCCGCTCCACCTCCTCCCCTGAGCACGCTGCCGCTGCTCCAGTTCTCCCAGCTGCCAGGCTTGCAGCGCCAATCAGCTGTTCGGCGCAGCAAGCCTTGGAGGGGAGGAGAAGCAGAGCGGCGGTGGTGTGCTCAAGGGAGAGGTGGAGCGGAGGTGAGCTGGGGCAGGGAGCGATTCCCCTGCGCCCCCCCGCCCGGTTACTTGCCCTCCTCGTGCCCCCCTGCCCCAGCTCACCTCTGCTCCACTGCCTCCCCGATTGTGCTTTTTGGTGCCCCCAACCACTTGGATCCCTAGGTGGCCGCCTAGTTCACCTAGTGGTTGCACCAGCCCTGACTGCCAGCACCAGCACAGAAGTAAGGATGGCACAGAGTAAGGATGGCATGGTATGGTATTGCCACCCTTCCATGCCATTTGACAAGGGTTCAGCTGGTCCACAGGCAAGGACCCATCCAGGTGATCCCCAGGCAGGTATATAGGCTCCTGAGTGAAACAGACAGGCTCTCCAGTCTACTTCACATCACTGTCTGGCTAGGAACTCTCCTTTTGTGTGGCAGTTATGACAGACTACCCGTGTACCTGATCCAGTCTGCGTCTCCTCCTGCCTCAGCTGGCCACCCAGAGATTCTGACAGTGTGCTAGCCATAAGAGGTGTACCATCTGAGTCTGGGCCTCAGATGGGATCATGCTCAGGCGGCTAGCTGGTCCCACTGTTCACACTGGTGTGGCTGTACCGCAATTTTTACTGCGCTTACTTGAATAGTGTCTCCTTGAACTGGAAATTGCAACTCGAGCTCTTGTGTAGACATATCTTGAGGTGCTTAGGATCAGGCCTAGATGGGTTCTAGGTGGGACTCCATGACTCTCGATCAATATTGCTTGGTGTTACGACTGAAGGGATGTTTTTTCCTAGCTAACAGTGTAACCCACATACCTCCTGGGTATGGTGCTCTGTCCCATCTAATGGCACTGAAACCACTTAGAAAAAGATTAATGAGTCTGCTCTGTAGCCTTAGCTAAGAGCCCTGTGACTTTTAGCTCATGCAGTAGAGGTTCATGCATTTATCTCCAGAGGTCCCAGTTTTGATCCTGCTCACCAACGACCGGGATCTGTCGGTGTTACAACAGTACCCTGCATACTGCAGTGGGGAAGCTGAAAATTCAGCACTGCTGTCTCCGCCTCATAGAGTTTTACTGAGGAAAGGGAGGCAGGATGGAGTCCAGCTCCCTCTCCTACAGCTGTGAAGAGTCTGTGGCCTGCAGCAGGAAAGCAGATAGACACCTAGGGCACAGAGAGGATTACTATGGTTACAGGCCACTGTGTGAGCATACACATGTTAATACCATTGCTCAGGGTGGTGCACGGGAAAAATGACCCAGTAAATGAGCTTGGAATTTAAATCCCTTAAAATGGTCTTGCTCCAGACTACATTGTCATGGATGGGAAAGAAGTTCCACAGTGTTCAAGGGAGCTGAGTTTAGAGAAGTGGTCCCCAAACTTTTTACCTTGTTCCCCCCACCACACCCCCTTACTGCTATCTGCAGTTCCCCCTCGCTGGGGGCCGAAGCTGGGGCTGGAGCCATGGCCAGACCAGGGCTGAGGCTGGGGGAGGGCTGGGAGCAAAACCAAGCTGGGCTGTGGTAAGAAGTGGGGGCAGCGAGGCTGAGGCCATGGACAGGAATGGAGCCACGACTGGGCTGTGGTTGGGGCCAGGAGCCGGAGCCACGGCCGGGAGCCAGGGCTGCGGCTGAGGCCGGGGCTATAGCAGAGCTGGAGCCAGGGGGCAGAGTGGGGCTGCGTGTTGCTCCCATCCCGCCTCCTGAGTGGGCTGGGCTGGGCCCAGCTATGCCCCCTCAACATTCCTTTGCACCCTCTGAGGAGGGTCCTCCCCACAGTTTGGGGACCACTGGTTTAGAACCCAGCAATGTCATCAGAACAGCCTCCCTATATAAGGCCACAGAAGTAGCAGGGGTGAAAGACAAGCCTGTCAGCTCCCCACCTAGACCAGCCTTTGGCTGCCTAAGGAGAATGGTGCCCAGGGGCTCCTGCTCTTTGTCCCCCACTGTGTAGAGCACTGACAGCAGTGGTAAAAGCAGGGTCTGCCAGCTCCTCTTCGCAGCCTCCAGCCCCCTGACAACTTCTTCTGAACTCTCTACCATGCTGATGTGGCCAGGCCAGTTCCTTCCCACTGCTCTGCTAGGACTCCAGGTAATCCCTCTTGAAGGTAGATGCCATTGCCTTGGCCATTAATTGACTCCTCTGCATCACTGTTAAGTCGCTTGTTGTCTGTCCCCCAAGTTATTCTAACTATGCACCTTGGCTTATCTTCCTGCTCCTCCTTTCCTCACTCTCTTCTTCCCACATCACCCCAGCTCTCCCACCCCTGCTACCCCAGTGTAGCACATGAATGAGCAAAAGGAATAGAGGGAGAAAGAGAGAGACTGATTCTACAGCACTAATTAATGACTTCAACTTTTCAATTGAAAAACAAAATTAAAGAACCCCTAACCCCAGAGCCCTCCAAACCCACTCCAGCAGCCACATAATGTTATTTACATTATCCTTGTGCTCCCTTCTCTGATCCTCACTCCCTTCATCTCCTCTTAGCTCTCATTATGCTATACTTAACCTTACACTGTAGTCTCCTCAGGATGGGGGCTGTGTCTTTTATTTGTTCTTTAAAGGGCTGTGCACATTCATGGAGCTGCATCAGTAATAATACACAATTGCATTTGCTGACAGTGAGCTATTCGACCTTGGAGTTCTTCCTGATCCTTGGCCACTGAGAGATCCCTTAATGCCCTACTCCCCATGCTGTAGTCTAATTAGTAAGCACTGGGTCCCTGGTAAATTCCATCTGTTCCGAAACATTTAACACATTAAAAAAAAGGCAAGTTTAGCCTCACAATCCTTCTCTGGAGAAACTCCCACAGAGTCACTCCTCTGAATTGTTAAATCTTTGAAAGCAACTCCTTTATACGTGACAGCTGTAGGTCAAAAAACCCATGTTCTCATTCTTACCTGTAAAAATAAGCCTGTAATTAAGGACTCATCCATCCAGCATAACTGACATTAGTTAGTTGCTCATAGTGGCAATAGCAACTGTGGGTACTGTTCAAGATTGCATTACCCAATAGGTGCCTGCATGAAACCCCCTGCATGAAAAGGTGGTACTTGCTTTGCATCTGAGGGGCCTAGGTCCTTCAGTTGGGAGTGGCATTGACCATGTTCATGGTCTCCTCAGTTTACAGGCAATGCAACAGGCTCTAAAGTTGTTTGTCTCTTTCTTACATGGTTCCTGTGATAAATGAAGGGTGGGGGGTAGCTCCCTTTTACGAACACCCAGCCAGACAATAGCTATAAAATCCCTCTTAGCAGCTGTTCTCTAACTGCTCTACCCATCAAGGGTTAAAAAGTCTTACTGCTATGCATAGGTAAAAGAAAGTGAGTGGGCACCTGACCAAAAGAGCCAAGGGGAAGGCTAGAACTTTTTAAAATTGAAATAAGGCTCCTCTTTTGTCTGTCTGTGGTTGTTCTCCTAGGGAGAGGCAGGGAGGGCAACAGCTATGGTATGAAAAACCTTCAGTATCATACCTAGAAACTACTCATTTGAGACTCCAGATATGTAAGTAGATCAGGAAATGTCTAGGAAGACACGATTAGGTTTATCTCTTTTTATTTCTTTATGGCTTGTGGATTCCTCTGGATGTTTTATCTAGCTCCAAAAGTTGCTCTGTTTTGCGACGGTCACTCTCCCAGCTGGAGCTGAAGCACTGGTTTTTCAAATCATGCTGAGTTTAGGCTACTGATCTACCAAGGCACCCTTGGTACTTTTGTTTTGCTTGTAACCTTTAAGGTGAACTTCAAGAAAGCTATTCTTGATGCTTAATCCTTGTAGTTGCTCTTTTAAAATCTAGCAATAGCCTGAGCTCAAAGATGTTTTCTTTCTTTTATTAATAACATTTACCATTCTTAAGAACAGAATTGAATTATGGTGTCTTAAGAGTTTAATTAGCTGATTTTCCATTTTTATTTTTTCTTTCTTTCTCAGCTCTTCCCCGGAGAGGGGGATGAAAGGGTTGGCGGGTACCCTACAGGAAGTAAATCCTAAGTGTGCCTTCCTGGGCTCTCAAAAGGGTTCCGCACTTAGGTGGTGGTGGCATCTACCAATCCAAGGTCAGGGAAAAGCTGTAACCTTGGGAGTTTAATACAACCCTAGAGGAGCCAGTATTAATTTTTAAGTATCTTTGCAGGGCCCCATCTTCTGCACTCCAGTGCCAGGATGGGGAATCAGCCTTGACCATTCCTCCAGCTTTTATGAGGCTCTGTCCACAAGAGGTAGTGCCTTGCCTCTGAGAATGTAATATTGCAGGGAGTCATTGAGCCAGTCAGGATATGTACATAAGAAATTACAAGTGGCACCAGGGACAATGTTTATTGAGGGGAAGGGAAGAAGGGAGAAAAAAGGGAATGATTAGGAAACCAAACAAGACCCTAACCAAATTATTTACCAAACATACAATGAAGAGTATCCACCCCTATCCCCACTGCTACCAGTCCCCAAAGTCCCTATGACTTCACAAAGTGACACTAGTGGACTTGCTGTTAACAGCTGTGTGAGGGGGAGGGTGTCCTCGGGCAGAGGGCTATCAGATTGCCATAGGCAGCTGTGTGGGGGTGATGGCGAGTGTGTTAAACACACAACAGCAGATATCGACAAGAGGAACAGCAAGATTAGAGCTTCCTCCAGATGAGCAGTTCATACCCAGCTCCAACTCTGAGGCAAGGCCTTTGGCTGAGTTCAGGGTTGTAGGAAGCAGAATCCTAGTCCTGAGGGTCTTGTTTCTTAAAGGACTCATTGTGTCTCACTGCATGTAAACGTCACTGCATGGCAATCCCTGAGGTTCTCACAAACACAGCACAGTCAGGGCCAGCAGGTAAACTCTGGAACAGAAGCCTGCAGGAGGTAAGTGGACAGCAAGCAACTATGGGTGACCCCTTCATCTTGGCTGTCTCTCCAAATCCCCATGGCAGTCAGGCCAGCTGTGGTTCCCTCTTAAAAAAGCAAGGAGATGAGCAATGAATTCCTCTGCTTTCTCCTCCTCATGGGGAAAGAACTTGGGGCAGTGGTCAATAGCCAAGCCCAACTGCAGAGGAGCATGGGCAATGAGCTGGCTGCAGGCCCAGATAGTTCATCAAAGGGGAATGTGGAAATCCTGTTCTCTGGCTGCTGTCTGCAGAGTAGGTGCATCATGTCTCACTCTCAGATCCAGGAAGAGGGAGGATGTTTTATCTAGCTCCAAAAGTTGCTCTGTTTTGCGACGGTCACTCTCCCAGCTGGAGCTGAAGCACTGGTTTTTCAAATCATGCTGAGTTTAGGCTACTGATCTACCAAGGCACCCTTGTAAATGCCAGACTTCCTTATGGGGCAACATGCACCACAGTGAGCCACATCAGCCCTATGGCTGCGCTCTAGGGCCAGAGCGTGCCCAGCTGCTGCGTAAAGGCAGGGAGTGGGACAGGAAGCCTCCCTGACAAGCTGCCAGACACGATCTCAATCATTGCACTTATCCCCAAATACAAGGCTGCTCCCCCCTAGCACTCATGGGCCATAAGCCACCCCAAAGGGTACACAGAAGGATGGGGAAGGACAGAGCCACAGAGTGGGCCACAGTCCCACCCTTCCCACAGCAGCCAGTGTGCAGGAAGGTGGAAGGGCATGCTGCTCCCCTCCCCCTGCAGTCACAGGCATGTGCTTCCCAGGCATGCCTGGAAGTGCTGTGGAGGGCTGTGCCTCCCTGTGTACAATCCATTGTGGGGCAGGGCAGAGCAGCTCCTGTCTATAAGGGACTTACGGGGGCCATGCACTCTGATGGAGAGCAGAGGCGGTTACCATTACTGCATGCTTTGGGGTTCCCATCGGGCAGAACATACTACAAAGCTCTCCTGCTCAGGAGCCCTTTGCAGACAGTGCCATCCCCTTCTTGGGCTGTGCTGGATCCCTACAGTGTTCCAGTTGTGGGCTTGGGCCCTGACCCAGTAGACAGCAGGTGCTCAATACCACCTACCCAAATAGCCCAGCTCTCCAACTGAGTCCTGGAAGCCCTTTGATCAGTTCCTGTAGCATAATGCCTCTGTTTCTGTTTAGCTCACAGGAGAAGCTATCCATGGGCATCCGTTTTTCCTAGTGCAGGATTCCAGCAAACACTGTAAAGGTAAATTCTCTCTCTCTCTTTTCCTTGGGGGAATTTGGGCAAAGATTCTATGAAAGATCCCATGCTCGGATTGGTGCCCAAGCTGGAGGCTTAGGAAACCAACTAAAGGCTTTGCTGTGCTGGCTGGCATAGGGGGAGTTGCACGAAGACTCTATTATTTGATCACTTGTATTATTTTACCTGGGGAACACTGTAAGTGCTAGCCTGCTATCTTGTGACAGGTTGTTTGATATTACATTGTTCCTGCCTCTTGGGAACAGAGGGGTTGGCTTGTGATTATCAGCCCAGTTATCCTCTCTGTTACTCAAGAGCATTTCCAAGGGCTTGCTCATTTTTTCCTCATGATCTCATTTTGATTTAGTTCTTTGTCTAGTCATTAGGAGGCCTGATGTGGGAGAATCGAGACCCAGATTGAAGAGCACATGACAAACAGCAGCATAGTAAGCCTAGCATGGTATAGGCACCATTGGTTTAATAGAAATAAGATTGTTTCTTGATTCAGCATCTCAGCTATAAATAATGTACAGTTCTCACACTCACTCCACTTATGCGACAAGGCTCTGGAGAAAGGCTTTTCATCTGATTACAAAAAAATAATTAAAAAAAGGCTGTGGGATCTAATGTGTGGTGTTCCTACCCTGGGTAAAGTCCATATTTAATCACCAAGACACGGCATATTTCCTTAGATGCTGCAGAAGAAGAGAAATTCCCAGACATTTACAAGCTCATTGCCTTTGATTCAGAGGGGTGCAAGTCTGGTTACAATAACTGAGCTCTTAGGGGCAAATCACACCCACACTTTGCCAGTGATAGTGACACCTGTGCAGTTCTGTTCCCCAAGTAGGATGCAGGATTGGAGGCACTGACACCCTACACGGCATATAGGGATCCCTTCCCTGAACAGCAGGGTGGAATCAAGGGAGTCCAGAGGCATGGAAGGGGTCTTGTAGCATTGAGGATTTTGCCCATAAGTTATCAGGGTTTTAACCCATTGCAAGTGGAAATGAGCATGAGTTGTGAGTTCTGGGGTTTTAACTGAGGCCCATCTCTCTTGGGAATACTAATGGCTCTGAGTCTTAAGGCCTTATGCTTTGGGCTGAGCTTCATTGGACCTTCCTATTGTCTCCTTTGGCAAACAAGGATAGTGAGAGGTTTATATTCATTCTCATTTTGTGCCTGCTTGTTCATTTCAGTGATGTTAAGTGGAGCTTCTGTTGCGGTGATGTCAGACTATATTGTGTCACAAAATTACAGCTGAATTAGTACTGAATTTTTCTGCTCTCAATAACACTTGAAAACATTATTATTATGGAGTGGATTAGGAGGCACTGTGAATTCCTCCATCATTTCTTAATAGCCTCAATGGATGGACACCCCATCCAAAACAACATTGTCCAAAGTGCAGCCCAATGGTCACAGATGACCGGTGAGTCCTAAATTACAGTCTGTGGTTGCCCTCTGTAGGGGATTGCTACCTAAACCCAAAGTGGATCAGCTGCAAACAAAAGCAAAAATCTTTTGCTAATCCTATATCAAGGAAGATCCAGAAATAAGCAAATTAGGGTTTTGTGCAATACTTTTTAAAATGTCATACAAACATACAGGAAAAATAAGTGGGAAGAAGGCATTGTGAGCCATGGACACCACAGAGTTTGGGCCACTGTATCCAGAACTTGCAAACAGCTCCTCCACATACAAACAGCACAGAAGCACTTCTGTGATGCTAGTATCTTGTCTTCTAGTATCTCAGCATTCATTTCACATAAAAAGGCAGCCTGTCATTCATTCCCAGCTTTCATCCCCTTCCCTGGTCTAGATTGCACCCCAGAATGTGACAGTGGTGTAGTCAAAGCAGGATTTGTACAAAGCTAGATATTTTAACTGAGGTTTACACTGGAAGCACTGGTGGAACAGTTTTCAGTGATTCTCAAGCATGGTGGCTGGGAACAGTTAAAATAATGATTACAGCTTTATTATTTTCTTTTTATTTTGGATAAGGCAAATAGAACAAAAGTAAAGCAGTGGAGCCAAAACAGAAGGAATACCAAGAAAAAGAGCAGGAAAGACTGCGTGCCCAGAGCATAATGGACAGGCAGGGTCAGAATCCACCATGCCCTCCATCCCTCCATCCAACAATCACCAAGCTGGGATAAGTTATACCTTGCATACAAAGACATAGAATTTATTAAAGAATACCTCACCACTTTTGAAAGGCTATGTGAAGTACATGAAGTTCCAGAGAATGAGAATAAGATTGAAAAACACTCAGCTAAAGCTTTAAATGTATTTAATGAAATGCTGATTGAAGAAGCTTTGATATATGCTGAGTTTTCAAAAGCTGTTTTGCAAACGTTTCATGTTACCCCTGAAGTGTACAGTTGAAATTTAGAAATCTCAAGAAAAGTCATAATGAATATGTCTATACAGTGTCTGACCTAATGAGAAAATTGGCAAAGGGAAAGGGGGCTGAGAACTATGACCAACTGATCTCTTTGCTCAAGAATGTTTCTTAAGCATCTGTTCTGAGGAGGTCAGAGATGCAATGGGATAAATCTCTAAAATCTGTACAGGAGGTTGTCAACCTGGCTGATTACTTTGGGTGAGCCTGAATGTCTAGTGAGCGCAAGACATAGAAGGAGGGGCATAAGCCCAGTGTAAAAGGGAAACTCTGTTTTACCTCTTGGAAGAAGGTGGGTGGTTGGGAGCTCAGGCATACAATTCGTCAGAGGAGGAAATTACAATACATATTTGCATGGCATCAGTAACATAAATCTTAATAAGCTTAATGAAGCCACCAATATAGAGAGTGTGCTAAATAAGGTAGTATTTAAATCAGGTGCATCTGTCTTTGCCTTGTTCTGGCAAACTGCTTCTGCCTCTTCCAAAACAATGGGCAGCCACCAGAAGAAGGTTGGTTTTTATATCTCTGCACCAAAACCATCCATATGCAGGACACTCCCCAAAACATGCAGGGTTGTCATGTTCTGAGACTTGGAAGATGTGTGGAGAGATGAACCCTGAATGGGGCATCTTCGGCGCTGAGTTATGGGCACTTTTGGGATGGTTCAAAGCTGGGGATGGACAGCACTGGAGATTTGAAAAGCTGCTTCCTGCTCTGGACATAGAAGTTGCACGAGTGCTCTGGATCCAGCTGCATGCTCTGCCTTTGGGATTTTCAGAAGCCAGCTGTCACATGAGAATATGGCAACCGACCTCTGCTATGCCTAATTCTTAGTATCACTTTCTCCTACTCTGAACCCCAAACACCAAGCAGGAAGCCAGATCTATATAATTGTTCAGATCTGCTTTGAGCAGGGTTAGATGACACAACGTTAGATGACTGGCAGCCTCCTAGAGCCTTGTCTACACTAGTGCTCTCACCAATGGGGCTGCACAAGTATTAGCAGAGGTGGAAAATTGTTACCCAGAGCCCCTGATGTAGATACAGCAAAAGAGACTGTACTCAAAATACTGCCAAATGAACAAGGTAAACAAACTTAAAAATACCCAAAATCACACATTAGGAAATGTTATTTAATTGCTTTCACTCCTAGTAATTGGAGGTGTTACACAGAACAATAGCAGGTACACATTTTCAGACAGTGCATTTTTTTTGTTTAATTATGATTTTTATCAAGTTAATGTTGTCCCTTTAATATTGTTTCCAACCCAGGAAATGAGAGACCACAAACAATACAGAAGGAGGGCAACAGGAATGTTCTTTAGATTCTGTGTTGAATAGATCTTCCACTATACAACGACGAATCAAATTAAATGAGAGAGTTCTAAGACAAATTATCAGCAAGATATTTGAATCTGACAGCTATTGGGAGCAACCTAGGTCTGTCTGATAAGAACAACTGCATTCCTTTTACTTTCCCATCCGTAGCAGCTACCTTACAGGATAGATTTCTTGTTGATAATTCTCTTGTCTGAGAGCAAGAGCTCCAGAGTGTACTTATGTTGATAATTCTCTTTCTTGTCACATTTTAGTAGAAATTCTTTTCACCTTGGCAACAGGTTGCTCCTCCCTTTAGATGAAGTTTTGATTCTTAAATTGTTGCATAAGCCCAGGTTTCTAGCTTTGATGAAGTGGGAGGCCGACTGCTTTTGTCCACAGTACCAAGCACCTTCCAGTGAGATACTGTGGTCTAGTAGAATGAGCTTAGAGCTGGGCCTCAAGAATACAATGAATTCTAGTCCTGGCTCTAACTGATTTGCGGTGTGGCTTGGGGCATGTCATTGAACCTCTCTGCCTCAGTTTCCCTATTGGTTAAATAAGACTAATCACAGAGACAAGGTGGGTGAGGTAATATTTTTTACCATGGACCATGTTCTGTGGATAAGAGAGACAAGCTTTAGAGCTACACAAGGCTCCTGAAGGAAGTGCAAGGAAAGGTAAGATTAAGTGGGTGTGTTGGACAGGGTCACCCATCCAGCTCTTTACAGGCTCCCTATGAGTCCGCATTTGTGGAGCAGCTGGGGATGTAGTAGGTCAAGATCTGCTGCTATGTGTTTCCTCCTGATTTTCCTCCATGGAAGGAACATGTTAGGGCTTTACAGCTGTAAGCAGTGTCAGGAATGAGATATATTCTGACATCTGGTGGCGAACCATGGGAATTGCAGTGAGTCTTGCAAAATAAGTCTGGGGCTGATCAATTTGCATAGACACGCCCACTGCGCCTAGCCTGAGCCCACAGCAGCCCACGTGGCCACTTCGGCTGATGAGGGAGCCCCAGTTTCTATGTTATTGGGGCAGGAATGATAAAGTGATGTTACTGTGATTATGTGAATGAAGGACTATGAACATGTACTTGGCCCGTGTTATGATGGAGAGACTCGCCATCATCTAGGTAGCACTCACTGGGCAAGGGCCATGCGTTTTCCGAACACTGTGAGATTGAGAGAGGTGGTAGACAAGTACCTATACCTTTTGGTGAGGGCTGTGTCTAAGGGCCTCCCAGGCCTATTGCACCCTGCCTCTCTCCACTGTGGAATGTCAGAATTGAATTTTGCTTCCATTAGGAGCCTGGTTCCAGGCTGCTGAGCTGAAAATTGCTTTGGGCTCACTGGTGCACCTGCACTAAGGCTCCCCTACTGTGAGCTGAAATCACCTAAGAGCTAAAGAAATCACTGAGCACTGTCTTAAGTAGGGGGGCCGGAAAAAAAGTGCAGCGTGGCTGGTGCAGCAGAGCAGTCTGCGTGTTGGCTAGCGGAGTTGTTGGTGCTGTGGAGTGGCTGGTGCGGCAGAGCTGTCCGTATGTCAACTAGCAGAGCCGTTGGTGCTGCGGGCAGAGTGACCGGTGCTGCGGGCAGAGTGACCAGTGCAGCAGAGCTGTCTGTCGACTAGCGGAGGCGTTGGTGCTGCAGGCAGAGTGACCGGTGCGGCGGAGCTGTCTGTGTGTCAACTAGCGGAGGCGTTGGTGCTGCGGGCAGAGTGACCGGCGCGGCACAGCTGTCCGTGTGTCGGTTAGCAGAGCAGCTAGCGGATCAACGGGCAGAGCGGTTCGTGGGACAGCCAGCGGAGCGGAGCAGAGCCGATTGCGGTGAGAGCTGCAGCGGAACCTCACGGAGAGGCGGCGCAGTCGGCCTCGGACCACGTAAGGTGCCCTGTGCCCTACCCTCCATCTCCACCCAGGCTGGAGGTAAGACTCTGCCAATTGACTTTTGAACTCTGCACGGACCAAGGACAGAGACTCTTGGTTTGTTGGACTTTTGGGACTATTGAGTGACTTTTTGGGGTTGTGGAACTCAAGAGCCAAAGGGAAGGCCACGGCCTATTTGCTGGGAGGGGGGCTTCTGGTTCATGATTTGGTTTATTAACCTTGTTTGTGGTGTTTCCCCAATATAATGCCACATTGTTTCTCCCTGTTATTAAAAGGCTTTGGTACACTCAGACTCTGTGCTTGCGAGAGGGGAAGTATTGTCTCTTACAGACGCCCAGAGGGGTGGTATATGGTTGTCCCAGGTCACTGGGTGGGGGCTCGAGCCGGTTTTTGTATTGTGCTATTGGAATGGAACCCCTGGATACTGAACCCGGCCCTTGTTGCTGCCAACTCTGATGGGCAGAAGGGTTACACAGCTATTGTGAAACCTTGTGTGGGAAGGACTCCTTCCCTCAGTGCATTTCCCCAGCATCCACCTGAGCTACTTAGCCTGGACACTAAACTAAAGATCTGCCTCACACTGAACAAGAGGCAGCAATATGTATGCATTACAGAGGCATGTCATTAATATTCTTCAGTGTGTAATACAGTAGCAAAGAGTGTTAGAAAAGAGGAGTTTAGACTTTAATTCAATAGAACTGAAAGGGAGAAAGCAGTAAGAGACATAAAAAGAATGCATTAATCTGTGATTTGCTTGAAATTTCTCCTAGGGAAGCAATGAAAGTTTATGACTAGCAGTAGTAAAGTCCATGTATCTCTTCTATCAGGCAGTCGAGCAGGCATGCACAACATGCGGCCTGGGGGCCACATGCGGCATGCACGGGCTCACTGTGTGGCCTGCGGGGGGTGAGTAGGGGTGAGACAAGCCAAGCAGTGGGGTGGGGGGAAGTGGATGGGGGCAGGATGAGGGCAGAGCTTTTTGGCCCCCCGCTGTTTTTTTTGCAGTAATATGGCCCTTGCTGCTTTCCAAGTTGTGCAGGTCTGCAGTAGAGGAAAAGAGTCTGGATTTACACAGAGAACAAGAGAATCTTGACATTCCTCTGAAGCCTTTTTGCATCCAAGTGTTTTGAGCATTTCCAGTGAAGTGCTTAATGAGAGACTAAATCTGCAGCTGAGGTTCATTTCAGTTCCCCTCAATATAACAGTGGATCAGACCAAACTCATTTGCAGACTTGCCTCCCCCGTCCTCCCTGTGCCTGACTCTGACATTTCAGATGATCAGAAGGCAGAAGAACAGAGCAATTTGACTGGTTTAGGGATTTAATCTTTTAAGGTAGGAGAGTGAAGGGACTCAGGCTGACTCAGCAGTTGTCCTGACTCTCTTGTGGGATCACTTGACAAATCACTTGCATGTGACACCTTGGGAAAGAATGTCAGTTTCCATGTATTGTTACCCAATGCTTCATTGAATGCTTGGGGCTAGCCGCTTCTACCCTTGCTTAGCTCCTGTGCGACTCTGTTGACAGAGTTCCGTGGAACATCCTATGGAGTGTAAACAAACTTGGAATCAGGCACTTTAAATGGAAGGACATAAATTATATGGATTCAAGGTGGATGCTCTTTCTTCCACTGACTTCTGCCTCCTAGCAACTTGTATTTGTACATGGGTCATCCTTTTAGGAAGGAAACAAGCTTTCATGAGGTGATAAATCAATTGTATGGCATTGGTTTACGATTTTTACATTCCCTGATATGTCAGGTTCACATCCTAGCAGTGTTGTATTAACTCATCCTGAAGTAGACAAATAACCCAGTGCCATAAAGTTCGTTCTTTAGATGACACCTGGAAAACCAAAACCATCCTGTCTGCTGTGTATGGACATTAAATATCCCAAGATCCTGTAGTACTTGATGTAAAAGTTAGGGGTTTTCTTGATGTTCTTGGCCAAAATTTCCTCTTTTCTACAGTTGGTTACTGTGTCCCACACCTTTGGTGGCTTCACTTCAATGGTGCTGCATGCGCTTAGGCCATGAAGCTCTTTGGGATCTTTCCAGATAGGTGCCATAGAAATGGAAAACAAGTATTAATTAGAAGGCCAAGTAGATGTACAATGTGGAGGCCAACAACTCATATAGTAATATTTTTAGGCTTTTGGTATGCATTGCCTCAGGCCTTTTTTTAAAATGTTCCCTTCTCTGTGGCTATGATGATTCATTATACTAAAGCTGGGTGGACCTGAGGTGAATGCTAACTGTTCCAGCTACACTCTTCAGTAGTTGGTAAAGCAGCACTAAGGCTCATCCCTGTGCCCTTTGGAATGGCATGATAATTTGTCCTTGTTTGGTTTTTACCTGTCTTCTTCAGATTGAATATGCTGTAGGAAGCTGAGGTGCATGCTATTAGCTCCTGTGCTTGCTGTTGAGTTAGCATTATAGATCACATCTGGGCACTTGTGTACTATTTTCTTCCCCTGTGAATATTCAACAGCTGAGGAGGATGCAGACTGTTTTGGATTAGTATCCAGCTGTTTCCTTGAATTTGCACTATGGCTTATTTCTAGTATTGCACCTTTCTTGGGAGTGAAGGGAAAGAGTTATGGGGTAGTGGCTAACCAGGTGTTTTTCTATCATCAAGACAAAGAATGTTCTTGTGATTAAGGCACTGGACTAAGATTCAGGGACTCTGTGTTCTCTTCCTGGTTCTGTCACAGACTCCCTCCCCTTGTGATCATGGGCAAAATTACTTACATCTGTATGTGTGTCCATTCCCCCTCTGCAAAATGGGAATGTTCATACTTCACTACCTCACAGGGATGTTGTGAAGATAACTTTATTGATGCTTGTGAGGTGCTCAGACGCTAGTTCCATAGATACTGTGAGTTCACACAGCATGGACCAGAATCTCAGGTATGGCCACTCTATGCAACAATGAGAGCACCATCAGACCCTGAAGCCATTTAAATTTCCTTTGGAGGATCACCTCATTGTAGTATAATCCCTCTCCTAGCAATACACAACCAACCCAGAGATTCTTACCCTATTCATTGCCCCTGCTGCTGATATAGCAGGGAAAAAGGAACTTGGGAAGAGAAAGGAGAGGGGTAGCAAGGATCCCTCTATGTGATGCAACTCCTTGTCTGAATTTGTCATCTCACTGCAGCTGAGAAACCCTGAGGATGCTCCAACACAGTGCAGAGCAGCAGCATGATCAGGGGAGTGCCTCTTGCCATCATTGCTTATTCACCTCTGAAACTTGGACTCTGGACTCCCCACCCCAACTTAATTTTCTGTCTTGCCATTAACTGATCTCCATCTCACCTCTCTCCCAATGCTGCAACTCAGCAACTGCCCAGCCCTTCTCTCCATGTTACCCACTATGGTCCTCTCCCTCCCTTTCCTCTCTTCTCTCTCCTTTCTATTGCCTTCCATCTGATTCCTTCTTCCTTTTCCCATCCCCCTCTTTCAACCCAACCTTTTCTCTCCTGTACTTCAACACTGAGCTCCTTCACCAACTACAAAATGAAAACATTTATATTATAAATAAAAGATCAAATGTATATTCAACTAGTGGGCGCTTACCATGCACTCGACCACTTTAACTTTATGTTGTACCTGTTTCCTACTGGTCTCTTTTTGTTATTATAAATTCTTTGAAGTAAAGATGTCAGTCAAATGCTCAGAACATTTGGGATCCTACTGTAATATAAGTTAAAATAAACTTTGTTTTAGAAATGTTTTACTTATTGTTATAACACCTACAATTACTGTACCTGAAAGAGGCTGGAGAATGAAAGTATTTGTTTATGCTTTTGACCTCACTCTTTGTATAGTCAATTTCACTTCCATTATGTAGTAATCAGTTTCCCCTGTTTCTGGGTGTTTTTCATAAGCAAAAAGAGGAGAGGAGAAAAATGAAAATGTGATTACAAAACCACAAGTCTTAACAGTGGGAACTCAGGAGCAAATGTACCATCTCAGACAACAACTTTTTTTTTTTTTTTTTTAAAAATAAATCTTGACTGGTTTCAAGTTGCTAGTGTTGTTTCACTCTTAATGATGATTTCTCTTCTGGGAGATTCTGCTGTTGTTATGGGTCTTTTGTTTGATCAACATCCTCTATTTTATTCAGATTGATAGAGTTCCTGTTATCGTAATCCAGGGAGAGCTATTAATCAGGAGACAAACTGCAGTCTAGTCCCTGAGGTGACTATTTTTATATCTTTTGTTTTGATTGCTGTATCTTTAAACTTGTGATACATGAACCAAAAAAACTGCCACTTAATCTTCTGTCCTTAGTTAGCTAAAAGGGATTGTTGCCTGCAATACTGTGCTGATTTCTATACAGCATTTTGTCCCAAAAAGCATGTGAGATAAGTGCTGAATGTAGTAGCCACCGCAGGAGGTCAAGACATAATATCAAAAGAATTAATGAAAGAGAGCAAGCCATTGAAGTATAGACTAAATGTTACTGAGAATATGTTACAGATCAAAAATAAATGATTGGATTCCCTACTGCCAGTGACACTGAAAATATTAATGGTTTGGTGCAAACTGAATACTCAAAGCCCTTAAAAATCTGTTTGTCAAAGAGAGTTTGTTAAGAAGACTGACAATGAAAAGTTCATATTATCTTAATAAATTGTCTCAAGGTTACAGTCATGGAATTAGGATCTGATCTTCTTCCCACTGACTTCAATGGAAAAACTCAAATTGACTTAAATAGCAACAGGATTGGTCCCGTGGTGCTTCACCCCTCTCTTGATTAAGCCCATGAGAGGGGAGAAAATCTGAAAACTCTGCCTGGTGCATTATCTGTTCCAGGGCCAGGGACTTGTTAATATGGGGTGGAGTGGGAGGCTCCATGATCTAAGGAGAAATCTACCTTCATCCTTGGACAGCTGCCTCCCCTGTGATGCTTCCTGGCCCCACAGCATGGCTCCCATGGGCATCTAGATGAGAAATGCTTTTTGTCCCCCTGCTAAATCACACTGAGCACAGCTATACTCTCTTTTACAACTGTCTCTCTTGTTTTGATTGACATCAGCCAGACAATAGAAAGAGCAAGTAGATTCAGTCACTGACATGTTTGAGATATTAAAATTTAATTTAATTTAGTCACTATTACAATGCAATCATAATTTCTATAGAAACATTCATATCAAAAGTTATCTCAAGGTGCACTACAAAAAGCAATAAAAAAATAATTGAATATGGCATAGAAAGGGTCAGTTTCCCACACAGTACTGGTACTTTGTGAAAAATGTTGGGAAAAAAAGCTATTTAAAGACAACTCTTCTCCTACACAAATCTACCAACCCTACCTTAATTAGATTGTCAGTTTTTAAAAGTCTGTTTTCTTCTGATGAAGGCTCTTGTTCTATGTGATTCAATGAAACATTTAAAATAGTATGCATCATTTTCTGAAATCTTCCATGTTTGCCTTATCACATCTTGACAGCCCTTTTATGACACAGATTTCCAGTATTTTCTCTATTTAAGATACTTGCATGAAAACAGGATTTTTTTGTAAAAGCAACACTGCCAAAAATATTAACATATAACGTTTAGATTTTATAAAGGGAAAAAAAGCAACTAACAAAACCCTGAGAGAAATAGAACAGTTTGTGACATTTATTTTTTAAATTTCCATGAAAAGATTTTAAAAATGCATATTATATATAAAACCACCACTCACTACTTTCCACTTAGTCCTAAGCTATAAGAACTAAAGACACTTTTATTATGGAATTTGAAGCCTGATACCAGCCATGATTAATGTGTTTCAAGACAACTCAAAGTTCAGTCTATGTTTGTCAAATGATTCACTAAGGTTCAGAAACCATGTAAATGGAGAAATGCCCAAATCCAAAAGTCCCAGTACAGATTTTGAACACTTGGTCTGAACCATTCCAAAGCCATTATACATGTGCAAAATTCACCTAAACCTCTTTTCTGGTTTTGGCTCCTATGGTTTTGCAATCCCTCTCTCTTGGATTTTTCATTTAAAAAGAGATAAACTCAGTCAAAACCAGTCTTACTGTACCTACTTTTGTATCAGCACTGGGCTAAAGGGCAAGTTTCCCATGTATTTTATGTGAAATTTTAAATTGATCCAAGTTTTCTGGACACTGGGATCACGTTCACTCAAAAGTAGAGATGGGCCTAAACCCTTGAACCCAGACTGGACATGAGAATGCATTCGTTTGCCTAGTGCTCATATGAAATCAGTTACAGTAACACTGATTTAAGCTTTATTTAAATGTGAAACTCCAGAGAGTGTGCTGTGAAACCACAGCAACCAAAACAGGAACAGAGGTTTAGGTGAATCCATTCAAAACAAATCACACTATTATTCATGCCTTTGCTGAGAAAGTGAAATGAAGCCCTTGAATTTTCTTTGCCATATGAAGATGCAGAGTGAACAAGAGTATGGCCAGCTCATTCAATAGTGGAATGTAGTTGGATTTGACTAATCTCCAGTGATCCTGGCTCTGAGGAGGTGTTTGAGGAGTGCAAGCGTTATGTATAACTTCATGTATCTAAGCAATGTCCATCATTGTAGTAGTGGGGTGGTGGGTTTTGGGCTTGAACCTAACACTCCAAATTTTAAGAGATGGGTTGGAATCTGGACCTGGATCTTGATTTGAATTTCTCCTCTGGTGCCTCACATTGGAATGGGCCAAATTCATTCAGTGAAGGAGAGACTGAAATCTGAGCTCAGATTAGATCCCCAGCTTCATGACTGAGCATTAATCTGTGAAAGGCTGAACCAAATCCCAGATCCAGACTAGCCTGAGTGCCTTGGAGTTAAAATCCAGACCTGAACACTGATTTGTGGGGCAGGCCCCTGTCCTGTCCCCCTTCAGCTTCATTCCACCTCCTTTGCCCTATCCCTCCACAGCCAGGCACCATGATGCACCCTATTCCCCTAGGGAAGACGCTGTTAGCAGCTCCAAATTCCTGTGCTCCAGGGCCAGGCCCTCTGACTATCCATGTCTTCCCCCACCCAACATCCCCTATACCTCATCCCTCAGCCTAGGCTCTCTGCCCCTCCTCCACCCCCCAGGTCTCATCCCACCCCCTTAGCCCTCTGCCCACTCCAGGTTTCAGCCCACTGTCCCTATTTCCCCACCTAACACTCCAGGCCTCTGCTTTCCCCCATCCCCAACCTCAACTCACTCCCCTGCTCCTCTGCCCCCACAACCCACCCCACTCCCCGACCCACTCCCCCCTCGCTCTCTCCATCTGAGACCCCGCCCCGGCTCTCCGCCCCTGCCCCAATCTTCCCGCCTCACACACACCCCGGCTCTCTGCCTCCCAGGCCGGGCCCTCCCTGCTGCCAGCACCGGCCTCTCACCTGAAACTCTGACTCACTCTCACCCCCCCCCCCCGCTGTTCCCGCAGCGGCCGCTCCACCCGCCGCCGCGTGAGCAGAGCTCCTAGCCTCTCACCTGCGCGGGGCGGGTGGTCCCGGGAAGAGCCGGCGGAGCTGTAGGGGGAGGTGCCCGGAAGAGCCGGCGAGGCCGTAGTGGGAGGTGCCCGGAAGAGCCCATTTCCTCCTCTCCAGTCGGGACGGGCGCGGCGCAGAGACAAAGCAGCTGAGGCGGCTCCGGGTTCAGGTTCCACCGACGCCTCCTTCCCTTCCGGGACCCACAGGTAACTTGGCGGCCCGGACCCCCTTTCCTCCCGCCGAGTTGGAAACTTTCCCTCCGCCGCTAACGGAGCCTGGCCCGCGGCCCCACCCACCTCCTCTCGCCAGTGGGCCCGGGCCGGACAGCGGGGCCCGGCCTGAGGAGCCCCCAGTCCCGCTAGGCCCCAGGCGACTCACGGTGCGGCGGCCCCAGGCCGGGCCGCCATGCTCCGAACGGGGCCCTTTCCTCGCGGGAGCTGCGCTGCCCCAGCCCTGCCCGGGGCGGAGGGGTCCGGCGACACAGCCAGCCTGGCGCGAAGCGGCCCGCACCGCTTACGGGGGCCGCCTCCCACTGTTCGGGGGAAGCTGCCCCACCCTGGTTCTGCCCTGGCTTGAGCCCTGGAACGGCCGCCGCCTCAGCCATAGAGGCGTGGGGGGGACAGGGTGCGCCCAGCCCCGTTCTCCCTGGGAGTCTCGGGCGCTGGTTTTGTTGAGGTTGAAGCTGCGTTGGCTCTAGATAAGCTGGACGAGTTGGATGGGGGAATATTTCTTAGTGGCCCTGCTGCTCTTGGCGAAAGAGACACGTTTTGGAGCCCATACAGCTCTTGTCTCTGTCGCCAACAGCAGTGGAGCCGAAAAAGCGATTCATCCCACCCACCTTCTCTTTGTTTTACTCTCTGCTCCCTTGCTGGAGCATGAAAGACCGCCACAAACAGGAGGAAACTGACTATAGTGAAGGCTGTCCAAGCACAAGTTGACACAATAGAACAATACTTTTCCTTAGTCTTTCAATTACAATGATTTTTAGATATTACTATAACAGTAGGGAAAAGTTTTCAGACAAGTATAACCTTGACTTGTTTTGTAAGTTGACATTGTTTCTGTACAGAAAATAGTCTGTTGGTACACAAGTAATCCCTGACTCTTTTTAGTGAGGTGGCAGGTGGCCTAATACTCCCTATCCACTTACACCACAGCTGTATTTGGTCTGTACTCCCACTGATGGAAGTCATGATAGCTAATAAGAGGAATGAACTTAGCTGTATATGCTTAGTTCTCAAGGGCAGCTGTTGTAAGGGAAATGTGTTGGCATTCTCTTTCATTATTTCTGGAGGACTCTGTCTAGTGGATTTTGTTTTGTAGTTAAAGATGTGTGGATGGAATGAAGAATATTAGGCCTGTAGTCTGCTAGGCAAGTACTATACAGTGCTTCCATTAATGCAGTAGCTAAATCATCGTGTAGGCCTCATGCCAAAATCGACACATTGCTGTGTTGTCTTGTAGCTGTGAAGTGGTGTTCCTGTATTGTGCTCACTGTAAGGAATGAGAGAAAATGTTACATAAGACGATCCTGAAACTCACTTTATTTTATAAAGCATGGCTACATCACTGGATTGGTTTTCACTTTAGGCATGAATAGCTTTATTTTAAGGCTGTCTATCTTTGACTTGCAAAAGCAGTAACACACATGAGAACTCTAGTGACATACTTATTATACAATAAGTTTAGCAACAAGTGCTGGGTGGGTATAGAGTGTAGGGAACCTGATACAAGACGCATTTCTCTTCCAAAGCTACTTAAACAATATCCGTACAGTTACCTGGTGATCCCTCTGAATACTTCTATTACTGGTCAGTTACTCCCACTGGTCACCTGCTGCCAAAATCCTTGTTTATCACTTAACTACTGCACTAGTCTCCTGTCTGGCCTTGGTGCTTGTGGTCTGGCTCCCCTCAAGCCCATTCAAAATGTGGGTGCAAAGACATGAATGGCCATCTGGGTTAGACCAAAGGTCCATCTAGCCCAGTGTCCCGTCTTCCAACAATAGCCAATGCCAGGTCCCCCAGACAGAGAGAACAGAACAGGTAATCATCAACTGATCCATCTTCTGTCATCCATCCCAGCTTCTGGCAAACAGGCTAGGAATAGCATCCCTGCCCATCCTGGCTAATAGCCATTGATGGACCTCTCAAGATAAAGAGCAAAGGCTTGAATGTCATTCTCCTCTCCTCACTTCACCCTTCAGTCTGTTCATTGGCTTCCCCATCTCTAATCATATCATATACAAACTTACCTTGAAAGGTTTCAGAGTAATAGCCATGTTAGTCTGTATCCACAAAAAGAATGAGTAGTTGTGGCACTGTAGAGACTAACCAATGTATTTGGGCATAAGCTTTCGTGAGCAAGAACTCACTTCATCAGATGCATAGAGTGGAACATACACTAGGAAGAGACACACACCCCTCTCCCCCCAACTTTAAATGGCTTAATCAGTTAAGGTGAGCTATTATCAGTGGCAGAAAAAAAAAAAAAGAACTTTTGTAATGATAATCAGGATGTTCCATTTCAAGCATTGGCAAGACGGTGTAACAGACACTCCCAGATCTTGAGAGACAGACCAGTCCTCGCTTACAGACAGCCCCCCAACATGAAGCAAATACTCACCAGCAACCACATAATAAAAACACTAACCCAGGAACCCTACCCTTGCAACAAGCTTGGTATTAATTCTGTCCACATATCTATTCAAGTATCAGAGGGGTAGCCATGTTAGTCTAGATCTGCAAAAGCGACAAAGAATCCTGTGGCACCAACATAGACCAACAGACGTATTGGGCCGTAAGCTTTCACTGGTGAATACCCACTTTCTCAGATGCATGCAGACTCATCCACGAAAGCTTATGCTCCAATACGTCTGTTAGTCTATAAGGTACTACAGGACTCTGTCGCTTTTGCATATCTATTCAAGTGACACCATCATAGGGCATAATCACATCAGCCATGCTATCATGGGCTTGTTCACCTGCACATCTACCAAAGTGATATATGCCATCATGTGCCAGCAGTGCGCCTCTGCCATGTATATTGGCCAAACCGGACAGTCTCTACGCGAAAGAATACATGGACACATCTGACATCAGGAGTCATAGCATTCCAAAACCAGTAGGAAAACACTTCAGTCTTTCTGGTCACTCAGTAAAAGACTTAAAAATGGCAATTCTTCAACAGAAAAATTTCAAAAACAGACTCCAACAAGAAACTGCTGAACTAGAATTAATTTGCAAATTGGATACCATTAAATTAGAGTTGAATAAAGACTGGGAGGGGCTGGGTCGTTACATGGGGAAAATACAATCAATTAGTGTAAGTATTCCCCTATTGTTACTCTCACTTTCTTGCCAACTGCTTGAAATGGGCCATCCTGATTATCACTGACCGCTGTACTTACCTACATGCCTTCAGCTTCCATCCAGGACATACCACACGATCCACTGTCTACAGCCAAGCTCTAAGATACATCCACATTTGCTTCAATTGCTCAGACAGAGACGAACACTTACAAGATCTCTATCAAGCATTCTTAAAACTACAATACCCGCCTGCTAAAGTGGAGAAACAGGTTGACAGAGACAGAAAAGTACCCAGAAGTCACCTACAACGGGATAGGTCCAACAAAGAAAGTAACAGAACATCACTAGTTGTTGCCTTCAGCCCCTAACTAAAACCACTCCAGCACATCATCAAAGATCTGCAACCTATCCTGCCACCTTTTCATGTTCTGTTTATGTGTGTGTGTGTGTATATATATGTATCTATGCATCTGATGAAGTGGGTTCTAACCACAAAAGCTTATGCTGAAATAAACTGGTTAGCTTCTAAGTTGTCACAAGTACTCCTTGTTCTTTTTACCTTGAAAGTTCTTCTCAGTTTTGCTCATCTTTACTCAACCAATGATTCTAGCTTTAATACCATAAGAATTATCCCATCTTCATGTGTAAGGGGTAGCAAAACTTCCAGTGCAAACTTGTAAAATCACCATATTTTCCTCAGAGTCATTCTTCAAAACATACCTGTGTCCTAGTAGGTACTAAAACCACAGTCTGAAAATTTACTAAGCAGGTAGTGATTTGTAATTGTGGTCCTTGTCTTGCCGAAGAACTCTGCATATCCTGTCTCTCCCCCGCTCCCTGCACCCTGTATGTCTCCCTGATCTGTTTTGTGTTGTCTATTTGTTGTAAGCATCTGGTGTCACTATTTACTGTGTCTCTACAACATCTAGCACAATAGGCCCTGATTTGGCTGATCTCTAGGTGCTAGCATAATGTAAATTCATACTAATGAGCTGCCTATGTCTTTGAACAAAGTGTTTTGTTTAAAAAAGGCCTGTTTTGAAAATGAAACACTTTGCATAAATGTTCTTAAGAAGAATCATTGTGCCCTTTCTCTTAAAAATACAAACTTAAAAACCAAAATAAACTATCAAATGCTATTAAAAACCTTGTCTAGTTCTATTTTTCAACCAATTCTAATAGGAATCTGAAGTGGAGTAAATGTTTATGTAAATTTGGCAGAGTTGGGATTAGAATTCTTATCCTCAGACTAATATTAAAATATTTTTGTTGAATATTTTAGCTATTGAATGTAAAGTTTGTAAGCATCTAGAGGCGGAGAAAGTAAAAGTTAATTAATATATTGACTTTGGTTTCTTCCTGTGAATTTTGAAATGCTGTTTGACATGAGTAAAGGCAAAAACATAATACAGTTATGTTTCTTTGTTCAGAGAAGTTCTATAGTCCTAATAAAATTAATTGGGGGATAAATCTTTTGCACAGATCAGCTTTTTGAGTGCTTTCCTTCTTGAAACTCATTTGAGAATTTGATCTTACAAAAGAATAAACAATGGCAATGTTTCTACTGGAAACATATTTCATAAACTTTTAGCATGAATTGAAATTAGGTCCTGTTGTCAAACTGTGGTGGTGGTGGTTTCTTAAATTCCTCTCTCATGCAAAGAATTAATTGGAAATGTTACTTACCATCTGTGATTAAACTGAAGTAATCCATAGATATTAAGATAAGCCTGGGGCCAGGACTTAGGTGACCATAAAATGCTGTTAAAATGCTTGTTATATCGTGAGAAAAACAATGCTGGATATTAAATTGAGGTGAGTACATCTTTTGAATTAACAGGATATCAAGTAGAATATGGCTGGTAGAATACTTATTGAGGTGTTAACCTGAAACTGGAATGTAGGCTCAATGAATCTGTGTTGTTTTCTCTTGGAAAGCCCCAAATGCTTATTCTGCTGAACTTGAAAATTTATGCGCTTAAGGATTTGTCAATTTAGGGAAGTTATAAGCTAAGGAGTGAATTGATACTGGTGAAACTTCCAGTGTGGATATACTTTCTTGTGTGGTCTAGCTTTGGTTGCTGTGCAAGGAGTTCAAGTTAATCAAAAATAGCCATTCTTATTTCAGAATAAATGCCCACAGGATGGATTATACAGATTTAATTTTTAGCTGATACAACTTTCCTATGTTACTTTCCAGGGTGGATTTAATTTAAATCAAATTGATTTAAATCATTAGTCAGGAAGACTTGATTTAATCATGGGTTTCTACATTCTTGTTGGTTGTTATAACCTTAATACATAGGCCATGGTTACACTGGCACTTTATAGCGCTATAAAGCCCCACGAGCGCTATAACCTCCTCCCCGTCCACACTGGCAAGGCACGTAGAGCGCTATAACTGCTGAGTTATAGCGCTATTATTAATCCACCTCCTCATGGGGAATAAGGGCTGTAGCGCTGCTGCTGTAGCGCTACAGCAAGGATGTGGACACCCACTGCGCTACAAGTAATCTCTGGAGATGCCTAGAGCCATTTAAGGCAATTGACGTCTCTTCCCTTTGTTTTAAACTCGGCTGGAGGAATGCGGAAGTACCTCTTTAGAGTTTCTTTCTTAACTCAGCAGATAAGCAATGCAAATGTTTAAGGAGGGAGCCTGTGTGAAAACAAAGCCTTCTGTGAACGGAGGCTCACTGACAGGCTTTCAGAAAAACGGAAAAACCACTGTCTCTCTCCTTCCGCATACACACAACGCATCCCCCCTCACCCCCCTCGTTTAAAAAGCACGTTGCACCCAGCTGAATGCTGGGATACCTGCCCTAATGCGCTGCTCTTAATGCCGCATTAAGTGCCCCAAATGTGGCCATGCTATACCGCAGGAGCATCTGAGTGTGGACATACAATAGCGCTATACATATTCCTGTATAAGGGGACCGCTATAACCTATAGCGCTATAATCTTGTAAGTGTAACCATACCCATAGTCTTCACAATTCAAAGATCTAGGTTTCATTTTTAGAAGGTCACACTACATATTTTTTAATGTGATTTATTTTGAAAACCTTTCATATTAGTTTTACAGCTCTATCAGAAAATGAGTGATTGGTTATTTCATTTATCAAAGGTAATTGAAGCAGTTCACTTCCCAATGACTTCATCAATATCTATCTCCAATTCAATAGGTTAATATTAATATTTGGAGGATTTTCTTGCCATGGTATATTGGGAGGAGAACGTCACCAGACACATTTAAATTGTTTTATTTAACTAAAATGACAACATTATGTATTCAACAGCAAATGTGTAATATTTTAACAAAATAAGTATATGAACTTTTAAATGTTTGTTTTTTTAAAAATCAACTTTGTTTTTGTTAAAATTGTTTTTAACTTAAATAGTCAAATGAAATATTTTTTAAAAAAATGGATTATCAGCCAGGTCTACATGAGAAACTAAAAATACACTGGACCCTCGCTATAGCATGGGTTCGCATACAGTGTGGTTGTCGCCATGGATCCACAATTTAAATTGGGGATCCATGGCAATGCGTCCCCCATGTTAGTGTGGGACTCTGCGTGGATCCTGAGCCCTCGGGCTTCTGCAGTTAATTTAGTCGTCTTCACCTTCATTTTCCTCTTTGTTCATAATCTTGAAAAGAAAAATAAGCTTTTCTGCTTTTTCAGGTCCCAAACGATTTCTCAGTTTGGAATGAATTAATTCAAAGGGAGAAAATATTCTTTTTACATGGACAGAAGAAGCTACTGCTGTTTAAAAGTGAGATTATCACTTCCACCAGTTCACTGGTGTGACTTTCTTTAAAACATCATCAGCAAACGTATATTTTTTGAATGGTTCTCACTCACAAACTGGGTTTGTTTTACAGCCTGCTGCCATTATAAGTTTTCCCCTCTAGTGAGAGAATGGTATGGTAGATCTGAAATCAATGAAGGCTACACTCAAACCTCAAGACTTCTGGAATATGCTGCTCAAACAGATTCACTTTTGTTTCTACTGCTTGTCCTTCCCTTCTCACATTTGTCTCCAGAATTCTTCTCTTAATCCAGATCTATTTCTCCCCCAACAATCTTCTATTCATTGAACTTTTTTGAAACTTTGCACTCTTAGAAGAGGTAAAGGACTGACTGTGTACACAGATTTGCAGAGGGACAATAAGGTTGAGGTCTGTTTTCTTGCCTCTGCGTATTTATTTATTTATTGAAAATATTTTTTGCTGTCAAACATGTTCTCGTTGGAGAGAACAAATCCTCAGTTTGAGAATTGCAAAACTAAGCATCTCTGGTATCTTCCGGACTGAGCACTGAGCCACATTGGGTAGATAGGAAGGTAACCTAAATCATCTATACAGAAGCCCCTGGAACCCCATAAGATTTGGTCCCTTATCCACGAACTATTGGACTTTATTTACTAAAATTTTGTTAAATGGTACATGAATACAGCTCATACTATAGAAGTAGAATTTATAATCCCTATTCCATGATGAGATCATTGAGCTATAATAGTTTTAATTAAAACTCATCTTTAAAAAGGTTTATGCCTCTAAAAGCATTTTATCAAAAAATCCAATTTAAATACAAAAAAAAAATCCTATTTTTTAAAAAAAATTCATGGATTTTTATCCACCCTATTACTTTTCAAAGCTTATGAAGTGACTGAGCAGTGAAGGAAAAAAAATTCCAAGAAATTGGGTATGTTCTGGAATTGCTAAAATTCTTATTCTGAATACCCTTTTTTAAATGCCTAGACTGTTGATTCCAAAATGTACTTCTGTTGTGTGGAAGTTTAGGAGGAGATTACTTCCATTTTCTTTCTAATAGCCTTATGCTAATGCTGTCTGTAGTTATATACCAGCCAAGATGATTTAAAAGAACAAGTTGCATACTTACCTTGAAACACCCATGACATTGGGAGTGTACCCTAATTTAGTGTTGTTGCTAGTTTGGAGTAGCTCCACTCAATGATCTATATTTCAGGTTTGGTTTCTCAAGAATTTGTTTGCAGCTTTGGAGAAAGGTTGCAGATGTTTGATAGCACAGCTTTAAAAGTACTAATTATCTTACCCAATGTACAAGATTATAATTCTGTGGGTGTTTATTTATCCTAATACTTATTATTGGGAGGCACTAAACTAAACAGGGAAGCTTTAGAGAATCACTTGTCATAAAGCAATGGTACAAGTGGAGCTTTGCCTCCAGCATTCATAATAGTGTTAAATGTAAAAGTGTGTTTTTAATTTGTAAGGGTGGTTGTACTCAGGTTTTCTGTGTGAAAGAGGTCACCAGTACATAAGTTTGAGAGCCATTGATCTAGAGAAGGTAGGCTTCAGAACTGGCCTCTCTTGTGCTCCTACAGCTCCTAGGGGGAGAGGGGTCATATAGATGGATGGGTTTGGTTGAGGATGTGGCAAGTAATGCAGCAATGAAAGTGTGCATACTCAGTCCTGCAGAGTGGCTCCCTCAGTTGTCCAGTCAATAAGCCTACTAGGTTGGCAGTCCAGAAGTGAGGAGCCACTTGAGTTGTTCCCCTCTTTACTCAATGACCCAACATATTGAGTGAGAGCAGAGTAAGTTTCTCAGTAGGCCCAGCTGTAGGATTAGGTACTTTATTGGTAACAGTGCCCACTCTCCAGAAACACAGCTGAAGTAGAGAGACTTCTTAAAGAAGGAAGACAAGGTTTCGTAGTGGGTAGTGTGAGAAATGTCTGTTTCCAGTCTGTTGTCTTATACACCTTTGCTACTGATAGTGTGGCTTTTACCACCGTTTCACCCTGCCTAAATGACAGGCATGTTGAAGAATGCATAGCAACTCTCCAATGTTTTGTCTACACTGGGAAAAGGCATCCTATTAAATGCCTTACGCACGTTTTAATATAATTTAGAATGGGCAAGAACAAGTTGGGTATAGAAGGACAACTAACATTTTAAAGGCATGATTAACTTTAGCAAAATACAGTCTCATTAAAAATGATTTCTCAGTCAGAAGACTGGAGGATAGTAAATGTTGTACCTATGTTTTAAAAAGGCTCTAGTGGTAATCCAGGGGATTGCTGACCAGTAACCCTTAGAAGTAATGATTAAAACTCATAACACCTGAAAGGTATGGTAGGGTCTAACAAGCGTGGTTTTGTGCAAAAGGAAATTGCATCTTTGAACATATCAGTAGATTAGCAAGAATTCTGATAAAAGGAGTGGATAAAGGAAAACTAGGTGATCTAATTTTAGATTTTCAAAGGGTTTTTGACAAGGTCTTTTTCAAGAAGCTGCTAAAACTAAGTGCTCATGGAGGAGAAAAGTATTGTCATAAATCAAACTGTCTGGGAGAGAGAAAACAGAGTAGGAATAAATGACTAATGTTCATCATAGCAAAAGCTTAAATGTGATCCCAAATGGCTGCAGATATCCTGGAACTGCTGAGAACACTGCATCATCCCAGATCTTGCAGCTGGGGGCCACAAGGTTCCACAGTAGGTTGGTCTGTCTATATTTATTAATAATCTGGAAAGGAGGTGAGCAGCGAGATACAAAGAAGACTGGAGTTCTTCAGAGGGATTTATAGCTGTTGAATGGGCAACAAGATGGCAGATGAAAGTTCAGTGTTGATAAATGCAAAGTAATGTATATTGTATTAAAATTTGAGCTACTCGTATGCCATACAGAGTTATAAATTTGTGGCAACTCAGGAAAGGGACCTTTTTATCACTGTAGATAGTTTGATGAAGACTTCTGTTCAATATGCTGCTGAGATCAAAACTGTCAAACAAGGCGGTAGAATGCACAGGGAATAGGATGGGTAATAAAGATGTCACAGGGTCACTATATAAATGGTATACTCTCTTTCAGAATAGTGTGCAGTACTGGTCAGCCCATTTCAAGAAGGATATTGTAGAATATGAGGGTGTTCAGACACTGGTGCCAAATGATTAGAGGTGAAGAAAACTCACATGAACAGTAAATGGAAAAAACTGGAATTTATTCATCTTTTTAAAGTGAATAGAGAGGGAACATGTGTGTATGAAAGTGACAAATGACATAGAGAATGTAGATCTAGCGCTTGTGTCCTCCCTATCTCAACACCAGAACAATGGGGCATCAAAAGAGTAATTAGTAACAGATAAAAGGAACTCATTTTTACAGAATGCCTAATTGTCATTGAGGCCAAAAATTAATAATCAAGGTGGATAACAATATTCCAGTGTAGACAAGGCCCAAGTGATCAAGTGACTTAGGGCTTGGCTACACTGGCACTTATACTGCAATAAAGCCTCCCACAGCGCTCTATCTTTACTACTTATCCACACTGGCAGGGCACGTGGAGCGGTCTTACTCCCTGGCTAGACAGCACCTGGTACTCCTCCTTGCAGGAGGGTTAGCAGCTGTTGCGTATTGGGTGAGATGCCCCAGTGTCAGTGTAAACGAGCAGTAACAATACTCTGTTTTGAGTGACCACAGGGAATGCCCCCAATCTCTTTAAGTGAAGTAGCCTCTCTTCCCTTTGTTCTGAACTCAGCTGGAGGAATGCGGAAGTACTTTTTCAGAGCTTATCTGCAACTCAACAAATATGAGTGAGTGAAAAGCAGGAGATTAGGGGGATCTGCATTTACAAGATAGCTGCTGACACAGTCTCAGCACTCCAAAAATGTGCGCGCTCTCTCTTTCTCTCTCTCCCTCCACATACACACAACACACTCCACCCCACCCCTCTCATTCTAAAAGCAGGTTGCAGCCACTTGAATGCTGGGATAGCTGCCCATAATATACCACTCCCAGTGCCCCTGCAAATGTAGCCATGCCAGTGTGGTTGCTGTCGAGTGTGGACACACTGGAGCGCTTTCCCTGGTGCTGTCTATGAAGATGGATTTAACCCAAAGCGCTCTACAGCTGCAAGTGTAGCCTAAGCCTTAGGCTTCGTCTATATTTGAGAAGATTAACAGCTTACAGGCATAATGCCTACTGTTCCAGTACGAGTGGCTTTTTGGCTACACTTGCAGATGTAGAGCCCTGGGAGTTAAACCAGCCTTCAAGACTGCAGCAGGGAAAATGTTGCTGTGTGTTTACACTGTCAGCTGCAAGCACACTGGTGTGGTCACGTTAGCAGCTCTTGCACACTGGGATACCTACTACAATGCACTGGTCTTTATTGTGTTGCAAATGGCTGCAACGTGCTTCCCAAATGGGGGTGGTGTGGAACATGCTCCATGCCAATGGAAGAGACATCTTCTGTTGGCATAATAAAACCACCTCCACAAATGGCAGAAGGTGTCCCACTGATGTAGTGCTATGCACATAAGTGCTTCTGCCAGTATAATTTATGTTGCTCAGGATGGTTGTTTATTCACACCTCAAGCGACGTAAGTAATGCTGAAATAGGTGGTAATGTAGACATAATTTAAACTTCGCTTGTTTGAGGGTTGCCCGTTTGTTTTAGGATACGTTTAGTGCATAGTTAACTTGGCTGATCAGCACCCAGGTTAGCCTAGCTCAGATGTGAGGAGCCACACTGCAAAGCCATACCCCAAGCTACTGGCCAGGTCTACGCTATAGACCTGTTTCGGTATAAGTATGTTGCTCAGGGGGTGTGAAATCCATAGCCTCTGATGACATAGTTATACTGACCTGACCCCCCCCCCCCACTCCACCATAGACAGCACTATGATACTGGGAGAGCTGCTGCTTCTGACATAGCTACCATCGAGGTGGCTTAATTATGCTGATGAAAGAAGTTCTGTCTTTGGCATAGGAGTGTCTTCACTAAAGTGCTGTGGTGGCACAGCTTCATGGCTCTACATGAAGACAAGCCCACTGTATCCTCGCTAGTGCTTTGCTTTTCTGTGTGTGTTGCTCTGACTTCTGGGCACATCCCACAGTTCTTTGTGCTGAAGTCAGATGAGCTGCTCTGATTCCTTCTCAGCGAACTATGGGAGAGCTTGTCTGTACTTCTGAGTAAATGGGCATGTGTGTATAACAGGATGGCCTACTCTTTTTAAGGGCTGGGGTGCCAGGGAGCAGCTAGCCTTGTTCTGGAAAGGATCCCAGCTGGAAGCATTTAATGACTGGGGCTGATAATTTCCTGCCAGGGGATTTAAAGAAGTGTCCCAGCTCTGAGAGGCAGGACTTCTGCCTACTGAAGGAGGCTGAGGGAGGGCAGGAAAGACCTGTGTTGGGGGAAGGACCAGCACACTAAGCTATCAGACATTCTTAGTTGGAGAACAGGACTGTTGCTTTTTGTTCCAATTTCCTTTATTTTTTAAACAAAACAGATCTGGCCCTCCAGGATAAGGCTACAGACTGAACTGGGTGCAGCCAATTGTTTGTCCCAGCTGTTGAAAAGTGGGAGGGTTAACAGCCCATGTGAAAGACCATCCTTGGCTTTAACTGAGCCAGCTTGCTTGGGTTGACAGCACCACTAAACTCAGACAGTGGATTTTGTGTCTGAATGGAAGGAGGCAGGAGGGATGTTACAGATAACACTTGAGAAAGAGTATGGGCTGAGTCTGCAGTGAAAACATACTTTCTGGGAAAATTGGTCTGGTTGCAGATCCCTGGCACCTCTGCCAAACGAGCTACTTCAGTTATTAGAAATGTGTTGATTTGTCTCAGGTTTTAGAAGACTTGTGGCACTGAGGTTTACGCGAGTTCTAGCATTGCAGTGTAGGATCAAAATGCACTGGTAGAACTGAGGGTAAAAGTAGCATGCTGCTGCTTTTTGTTATGTGTAGTGTGCTTTGTTAACTAAAGTTCACTTTATAGACTCGATTGAAACACCCCTCTTTTCCTCCTCCCAAAACTAGTGTGGTGCAACTAATCTTTTAAGTGAAGACACCCTACTACTTGAACTTCTAAATATCTATTTAACTTTAGGTACCCTCTTTAATAAATAAAATCTTGTTGCATTTTTTCCTCAAGTAATGCCTTCATACCAAGTCAGGGTTCCCTGAATGTGGCTAAACTATTCAAGCAGGAATGTGTCATGCTTGAATAGTGTAGTTTAACTTTTGGCAACCAATAGTCTGCTCAGAGATTAAATCAGACAGCTAGTCTGAAGGACTGCAATATGACTTTGAGCACAAGAACCATGCTCATATCCTTTAAGAGATGCTCCATGGCTTCATTCTAGTGCGCCACGTTCTCCTTTTGGTCCCTCTTTTCGCTGTCCCGCCACTTCAGTTCCTGTTTTGCAGCCATGGAGTACATCATTACCTCATGCAGAAAATCATCCTTAGTACTTTGTGGCTGTTTTCTAATTCCGCACAGCTATTCAGCCGCTGATAAAGAGGGGAGGCTGTCCCCTCAAGGTCATTTCTGATCACAAGCCGTGGTTCTCATGGGAGACTTCAGTCACTCTGATATCTGCTGGGAGAACAATATAGCGGTGCACAGACAATCCAGGAAGTTTCTGGACAGTGTAGGGGACAATTTCTTAGTGCAAGTGCTGGAGGAACCAACTAGGGGCAGAGCTTTTCTTGACCTGCTGCTCACCATCCATGAAGAATTAGTAGGGGAAGCAAAAGTGGATGGAGACCTGGGAGGCAGTGACCACAAGATGGTCGAGTTCAGGATCCTGACAAAGGAAAGAAAGGAGAGCAGCAGAATACGGACCCTGGACTTCAAAAAAGCAGACTTTGACTCCCTCAGGGAACTGATGGGCAGGATCCCCTGTGAGAATAAATGAAGGGGAAAGGAGTCCAGGAGAGCTGTCTGTATTTTAAAGAATCTTTACTGAGGTTGCTGGAACAAACCATCCCGATGTGTAGAAAGAATAGTAAATATGGCAGGCGACCAGCTTGGCTTAACAGGGAAATCCTTGCTGATCTTAAATGCAAAAAAAGCTCACAAGAAGTGGAAGACTGGGCAAATGAGGTCTGCTATTGTATGTCCAGGCAGGTTGAAGTGTTCTCCTACAGGCTTTTGTATATTGCCTTTCCTAATATCTGATTTGAGTCCATTTATCCTTTTAAAAGGATAGGTAGGAGAACACTTCAACCTGCCTGGACATACAATAGCAGACCTCAAAACAGCCATCCTTCAGCAAAAAAACTTCAAGACCAGACTTCAAAAAGAAACTGCTGAGCTCCAGTTCATCTGCAAATTTGACACTCTCAGATCTGGACTTAATATTGACTGTGAATGGCTCGCCAATTACAAAAGCAGTTTCTCCTCTCTGGGTGTTCACACCTCCAGATCACCTGCTGGAAGTGGGCTTCACTCCCCACCAATTGAATTTACCTTGCTTTCTTGCCTGCTATTTATACCTGCCTCTGAAGATTTCCACAACATTCATCTGATGAAGTAGGTCTTAGACCACGAAAGCTCATGATCCCTAAAAATCTGTTAGTCTGTAAGGTGCTACAAGACTTTGTCAATCTAGTGACAGAGGATGTGGAAAAAGCAAATGTACTCAATGCTTTTTTTGCCTCTGTCTTCACAAACAAGGTCAGCTCCCAGGCTGCTGCACTGGGCAGCACAGCATGGGGAGGAGGTGATCAGCCCTCTGTGGAGAAAGAAGTGGCTCAGGACTAGTTAGAAAAACTGAACGAGCACAAGTCCATGGGGCCAGATGTGCTGCATCCGAGGGTGCTAAAGGAGTTGGCGGAGGTGATTGCAGAGCCATTGGCCATTATCTTTGAAAACTCATGGCGATTGTGGGAGGTCCTGGATGACTGGAAAAAGGCTACTGTAGTTCCCATCTTTAAAAAAGGGAAGGAGGAGGATCCGGGGAACTACAGGCCCATCAGCCTCACCTCAGTCCCTTGGAAAATCACGGAGCAGGTCCTCAAGGAATCAATTCTGAAGCACTTAGAGGAGGGGAAAGTGATCAGGAACAGTCAGCATGGATTTACCAAGGGCAGATCATGCCTGACTAACCTAATAGCCTTCTACGATGAGATAACTGGCTCTGTGGATGAGGGGAAAGCAGTGAATGTACTATTCCTTGACTTCAGCAAAGTTTTTGATACGGTCTCCCACAGTATTCATGCCAGCAAGTTAAAGTAGTATGGGCTGGATGAATGGACCATAAGATGGGTAGAAAGCTGGCTGGATCGTCAGGCTCCATGGATCGTGATCAATGGCTCCATGTCTAGTTGACAGCCGGTATCAAGCGGAGTGCCCCAAGGGTTGGTCCAGGGGCTGGTTTTATTCAATATCTTTATTAATGATCTTAAGGATGGCGTGGAGTGCACCCTCAGCAAGTTTGCAGATGACACTAAACTGGGAGGAGTGGCAGATACGCTGGAGGGTAGGGATACAGGATACAGAGGGACCCAGACAAACTAGAGGATTCGGCCAAAAGAAATTTGATGAGGTTCAGTAAGGACAAGTGCAGAGTCCTGCACTTAGGACGGAAGAATCCCATGCACTGCTACAGACTAGGGACCAAATTGCTAGGCAGCAGTTCTGCAGAAAGGGACCTAGGGGTTACAGTGGATGACAAGCTGGATATGAGTCAACAGTGTGCCCTTGTTGCCAAGAAGGCTAATGGCATTTTGGGCTGTATAAGTAGGGGCATTGCCAGCAGATCGAGGGATGTGATTGTTCCCCTATATTCAGCACTGGTAAGGCTGCATCTGGAGTACTGTGTCCAGTTTTGAAGCCCACACTACAAAAAGGATGTGGAAAAATTGCAAAGAGCCCAGAGAAGGGCAGCAAAAATGATTAGGGGCCTGGAGCACATGACTTATGATGAGAGGCTGAGAGAACTGAGATTGTTTAGTCTACAGAAGAGAAGACTGAGGGGAGATTTCGTAGCTGCTTTCAATTACCTGAAAGGAGGTTCTAATGAGGATGGATCTAGACTATTTTCAGTGATACCAGATGACAGAACAAGGAGTAATGGTTTCAAGTTGCAGTGGGGGAGGTTTAGGTTGGATATTAGGAAAAACTTTTTCACTAGGAGGGTGGTGAACCACTGGAATGGGTTACCTAGGGAGGTGGTGGAATCTCCTTCCTTTAGAGGTTTTTAAGGTCAGGCTTGACAAAGCCCTGGCTGGGATGACTTACTTGGGGATTGATCCTGCTTTGAGCAGGGAGTTGGACTAGATGACCTCCTGAGGTCCTTTCCAACCCTGATATTCTATGATTCTTTGAATCCAAAACACAGCATTTTACAGGAACAGTATTGTTTGCAACACACACAAGAGCACTGATTTAGTGATTTAAAACACCACCACTCTTCACATACCCATTACTGTCTGACCCCAGGCAAGCACACATGAGCCACAAGACCCTTCCCCCCCCCCCCCCCCCAAAAAAAAATAAAATTGTGAGTAGCTGCAGAGGTAGGATAAATCAGTGTTCCCGGACCCTATTATACACTGGGCATGTGGCTCTTGGGGAGAGCCAGCACTGTAGTGGGAGCCTGTAAGTGTGCGGTGACTCACTGTGCGGTGCCTCCTGCTAGTCTGTCTGGGGAATCAGCTTTTCCAGGCTCAAGAGTGCCCTCTGCAGCCTGTAGTCCCACTTTCACTGGCCCCATGTCCCTCCCTGGACCCGGGTGTCCTCTTCCCTAGGGTGCTGCACCCCTGCAGTACCCTCCCAGTCTCAGTGTGTGCCCTCCCCAGGGAATCCCTATCCCCACCTTACCTCAGTCTAGGCAACTGCCAGTCATCACCTACCCCCGTTCACTGGGGAAGACTGTAGTATCATTGCCATTCATCACAGGCAAGGGGGAGAGGGTTGGCCTACTGCCTCTACAGCTACCCATGGGCTGCCCCCTGCAACCCCAGTACCCCTTGTTGGGCCAATCCCTAGGCCCTGCAGCCTGGGGGTGTCCAGGCTAGAGCTCCCACAGCTCGTCTTGCCTCCCCCCAGCCCTGCTCCACTCTGGGTACCCTGTTAAGCTCCCCAGCAGCTAGGCCTGTCTTCCTCCACCACTAGAGGAGACTGTCTGCCAGGCCCCTGCCTCTCAGCCTTTTCATAAGGGCCATCTAGTCTGTTTGGGGCGTTGCCACCCAGCTGAGCCTGCTCTCCCAATCAGCCTGGGAGCTTGCTTGCTCCCAGGTACAACCCCTTCCTGGGCCATTTTAAGCCCTTCTGGCTGGGAGTGGATAGCCACCCTGCTACAGAGCATGATAATTATTACTGTTCCCACATTTTCCACAGGCTCTCTTCATTATGGAAGATATCTTGCTGTTGAAGATGAGCAGGGAATTAAGGGAGGAGGATCTTCTCCAAGTCTTTGGCTTCCACCTTGGCCCTTATGCGTCTTGTCTGTGCAGTAATGGTTTCTCTCATGTCCTCCCTCCTCACCCCACCAGTGAGGGCAGAGTGGTGTAGGAATGTTACCGTTAATGAGGCAAGAAACAAAGCAGCTCTGCCAAAGAAGCTGTGATAGCAGATTGGCCAGCATCTCCACGGGAACCTGCCTCAAAGAACTCTCATGAAGTGAGGGAATCAATCAGCACTGGCATATGGTGGTCTGTGCATCATACAGACACAAGCCTGCTTTTTGCAACCCTCCTGCCCCCAACAACTCCCTCTAGGAATTCCCAAAATCAAATCCACTTACCAGGAGCCTCCTCTCCTGTTTGTGCTTCACCAGGATCCGACAGTTGTGACTGGCTATCTTTCTCTGGGGTAGAAAAATGCTGGCCGCATGCATCTCTGACCTCTGAGTTCTCCTGTGTCTCTGGGTCCCTCTCCACATCCTTGTCCAAGATTTTTCTCTTGGCTTGGTCCGCTCTTGACTGGCACACGAGCCACCAAAGTATCCACAGTGACCTTTGCAGTCAAGGTGGAGTTGCCACTGAGTATTGTGTCAAGCTCTTTGTACAACCGGCAGCTTGTGGGCAGAGCGCTAGAGTGGCGGTTTCTCCCGAGCCTTGTGGTAGGTGTTCTGCAGTTCCTTCACTTTGATCCTGCACTGCAGTGTGTCCCAGTTATGGCCCCTTTCTGTCATGCTTTGTGAAATTTGTCCATAGGTATCATAATTCTTGGAGTTGGAGTGTGGCTGGGACTGGACAGACTCCTCTCCCGAAATGCTGGCGAGGTCCAGCAGTTCGGCATTGCTCCAAGCGAGCGATCGCCTGGTGCATGGAGCAGGCATGGCCAACTGGAAAGATGCATTGAGACCACTGCACGTGTCACTGAGCAAACAGGAAGGGGACTTTCAAAATTCTGAAGGAATTTATGGGGTGGGGAATGACCGTTGGTCTCCTGAGGGCAGGCAGGAGAGGTCAAACCGATGACAAGAGAGGTGAGAACAGGCATTGTGGGACACCTCCCAAAGACCACTTGCAGTGCTGTAATGGACCAGAGTGTCTACATTGGCACCATGGTGTTGTGCCCCGGTGCAGAAAGCTGTATGCCTTTTGTTGGGCTGGTTTTTATAATGCTACAATTGTGTGTTTTCCGTGCACTAAGCGGTTTGGCAGTGTACGCACCTCAGGAGTTAAAACGCAGAAAGCTGCTTTACTGCGTAGAAACTTCCCAATGTAGACAAGGCCTATATCTCAAACTTGGAAGGATTAGATTTTTATTGGTAAATGATTTAACAGTACACACACAAACTGACCAATTTTCCCCAGTGATAATTGAAACTACTGGTAGGCAGAAAAATGTTACTTGAGAACTTAGTGTGTGATTTAAGGATGTTTACTTTGTTTTGACAAGTGATGTTAGTAATTTGTCTTAACCATTATAAAGCCTTAACTTTTGAATCCTTGAACTTCTGACGTATGGGTGTTCAGCATATTAAAGCAAATACCAATTTGACCTTTGTTCTGCTACCTTTTCTCATGCAAGAAAACAAATGAAAATTCAATACCTTTTATCTTGGGGATGGGGTGAGCACCATCTCTAATTTTAAAATATTGTATTGAAGAATGCATGCACACACTTACCTGAGATTCCTTCCCATTCATAACACTCACCCATTAGACTGTGATGGAGTCTCAAACAGGTCCTGCCTTGCAGCATGCTGGAGTCCCATGCTGCATCTCCCCTTGTTTCTCCTTCTCTTTTGCTGTTCATGGCAGGGGTCTCTGTCTTGGGCTTTTTCTGAGGTATCCACAATGGCCTGTAGGGTGCTGGTGGGGTTTCTGCCAACTATGACATGCAGCCCATTGTTAAAGCAGCAGGTTTGTGGCTCAGAACCAGATTTGCTGTTGGCCTTGTGATACGGCTGGCAAATTTCCTTTGCATTCACGTGGCGCTCCTGATCCCTGTTGAACCCTTTTTTGTACCAGGGATGTGGGCAATCTATTAATGTCCATCTTCCTATGGCTGGTCCATATCTGGCAGGTCCATATCTATGATTGCACAGATTTTTCTCTCCACAGGGCCAGGAGCTCCAGTATCTCCCATCTGCTCCAGGCAATAGTATGTCTAGTGGGTGGAGTTGTCAAGGTCAGTTGGGCAGTTGCACAAGGGTGAGCTGCTAGATGTGCTTGCTAAGGTGGGGGAAATCAGAAAAAGGTATTGGAAAAACCTGTAGGAGTTTTAAAGGGGAGGGAGTGGCTTCCAGTTTGTAGAACCCCTGGGCATTGGAGCTTACAATTGTGACCAGAGCGGACACTACCACAGGTAATGGGCACACTATGGGACAGCTTCTTGAGGACTGTTAGGGTCAACACAGGACATATGATGCCTGCACTTGAATTATGGCAACCTCAGTAGGTGAGCTGTTGCTTCATTGCTGTAACTGGCTATTTATGCAGATCAGAGACTAATTTGAGTAGACATATGCACAGATAAGTTGAGGCAAGCCAACTTATGTCCTATATGACTTTTATGGTCCAGTATCCTGTCTTCAGACCATGGTCAATGCCAGATGCTTCAAAGGGGACAGTACAGGGAAATTATCAAGTGATCTATCCTCTGTCGTCCAATCAGAGCATCTGGCTGTAAGAGGCTTGCAGACACCCAGGGCATGGGGTTGCATCCTTGACCATCTTGGCTAATAGTTATTGATGGCCCTATCCTCCATCATCTTACCTAATTTTCTCTTGAATCCTGTAATGATTTTATTCTTCACAGTGTCTCCTGGCAAAGAGTTTCACAGTTTACTGTGCATTGTGTGAAGGAGTACTTCCTTCTGTTCTAAACCTGCTGCCTGCTAACTTCATTGGTGACTCCTTGCTCTTGTCAACCTAATAGTGTCTTTAAAGAAGTCCCTCAACAAAAACTGGATAACATTTGTCTGCTATTTCCAAGATAAATATGGGAATAAATTGTTTTTCAAGAGAAGCATGCTTTCAGGCTCGTAGTATAAAGCACAAAGGAGACAAATCAAAACATTTTTATTTGGAGGTCACCTTTAAAAGTAATTAACTAGTCTATGTAGGTGATGGAAGGGTGTAACTTCAAACATCAGATATCATTTGAAGTGTGGAGAACCAGAAATTGTGACCTATGGCTTAAAGTAACCTTGTACTAGTTTTGCACACCTGTAAAGATTTTAAATACTGTGTTCCCTAGAATCAAGTTGTTGTTTATCTGATTGTGCTGTTGTTTTAGGAATCTGAGTATAGTCTGGAGGTAAAGCTAAAACCGGGTATTTGCTTAATTCATTTTGTGTCTTCAGCATGTTAGTTCTGTTCTTGAAACCATGGTACTCTTAGAGATGTCTTAGGAAAAATACCAAAGAGAATCATGAAGTGCCACTTGACTATTCAGCAGGGATGTAAACATGAAACCTCTCTATGTGGAAGATGGGGCTTAATCATGACTTCGACCATGTATAGTAGAACCTGAGTTAGACATCAGAATTATGAACTGACCAGTCAATTACACGCCTCATTTGGAACTGGAAGTATGCAATCAGGCAGCAGCAAATACAGTTGAGTGCTGCGTTAAATGTAAACTACCTTTTTAAAAAAAAAATGACTGCCAAGATAAGGAAACCGTTTCTGTGCTTGTTTCATCTAAAGTAAGATGGTTACAAGCATTTTTCTCATGTAGTAAAGTTTCAAAGCTTTATTAAATCAAGGTTCAGTTGTAAACTTTTGAAAGAGCAACCATAATATTTGTTCAGAGTGACGAACATTTCTGAGTTAGAAACATCTCAGGAATGGAAGGGGTTCGTAACTCTGAGGTTCTACTGTATTCATAAAGCTGTAAAGCAGCCTTGTAGTGGGCGATTTTAAGGGAAAGTGTTGGTTCTAGCCATGAAATATTAATAAACATGCTCAGTCTTTTCAGCTGTATATAGCAGCATTGCTATAGATGACACAGCTGACTTTGTATTCAAACTGTTAAAAGAAAACAGCCTCAATTTGGTTTTGAGAAGTAACTGGGTGTTGAATGGAAGCTGGTTTCTGACTCATAAAATATTAGAGACTGAACTTAGTCAGAATAAGACATTAACCACCAAAACACTTTTGATGGGGCACTCTGTTTAGGAATACTATATTTTAGGTAGCTTTTCCAGGCCTCTTTAACATAAACATAACAATCATGCTGTCATAACTGAATACACAGTTTTGCTCTGAAATTATAAAATGGTAAGCTAATTCAAAACAGGTGTTCCCAAAGGTGGTGCAAATTTGACTTTAAGCAGTAACTATGTTAATGTAGCATTTTCATTTAATCATGTTTCATTTCAAAATAGATCCCTCATAGCAAATAAGCCCTAGTAAGACTGAAGTTAACTTTTTTCACTCTCTCTCTCTCTCTCTCTCAGAAATGACTACTGTTAATGCAGGCAGTGTTAACTTCAAATGGGACCCCAAAAGTTTAGAGATAAGAACACTGGCAGTTGAAAGACTATTGGAGCCCCTGGTAACACAGGTAAGAAATCTATATATCAAGCTCAAGTTTTTGGTAAGTTTCAATTTGATTAATCCTCATACCTTGAAATTTGGACTCTAGAAATGAAAACCTGGTCTGAAATAGGTTGGGGGAGGAGGGGTAGGCGCGATCAAAAATAAAAGATTTTTGCTCAGTCTGTTGATGTTAACCATGCTTCTAGTCTTAATCTTAAAGAATTTTTTTGCTTTTGTCACAGCTTAATATAACATCTTTCATTTAATCAGAAGTGCAAAAAGCACATATCACATTGCTGCTGAAGTTTTATTGTACTTGGTCTCAATTTATTCTCTTCTTTGTGGTATAATTTTTTTTCCCCAACAAAAATCCTTAAGGTGAAAGACTTATTGAATTATCCTTGTCTAAATAGTGTTCTTTACAATTGTCATTAGAAACTAAGTTGCTGTAGAAAGTTCTGTCTTGCATTCGAACTCTGGTGAACTAAAAGCCCTTACTTATAGTGGGAATAGCAGCTATAGTTAAGATTTCATAACCGCTTTTATTTGAATTCTAAGGTGCCACAAGTACTCCTCATTCTTTTTGCTGATACAGACTAACACGGCTACCACTCCTAAGTGATAAGTTTTGGTAACTTCCTTTGGAAAATTTAAGAAGCTAAATAAATGGCAGATCTTGTACCTCTTCAGTTTGACATTTTGAAGCTACTTATGAGACTACCTAAGTATAAAGAAAACCAGAATTTATTCCCCTTTTTAAGCATATTTCAGAATTCTACTAAAGCATAATATAAGGATCATAAATCCACAGTGGTATTTGTCTTGTCTTGTAAGAGATAAGAAAACTTCAATTGTCTGTATCAAGGTGTCTGTGCCCCCAGAGTCAAGTGCTTTGTAGATCAAATAGTATCTTTCTGCTAGTGTCTACCAAGACTTACTTTTCTTAGTGCAATGGCAGCCTCCTGGCTGGAAAGAATACAAAAGTGTAATAAGAGATTTGTAAGATACCCTGTAAGCTCTTGATCTTTTTAAAACTAGATGTACAAGCAGTGGTGGATGCAATTAGATCTTACTGGAGCACTACCAAGTAAATGGCTTTGTCCAGAGTTAAGGTTCCATCTTTTAGTAACACTACAGAGAGAATCCCATTTGTAGGATCTGCAGACATTACTATTGGAAGACAGCAAATTTTCAGATAGGAACTTCCCTTCTGGCTTTTAAATTAAACCTTTTTTGGGGGGGGCGGGGGAGTGGAAGTTTGTGGTCACATAACTTGACTCTACTAATGCATATACACAAGGGTGCCAAATTAAGTCTGCACAGGCAACTTCAGTTCTTTCATTTTCTGACTTCTTTTCGAGTACATTAGAACATTAAGGCTGCAAGTAGCTTGCTTTTTTTTTTTTTTTTTTTTTTTTTTTTTTTTTTTTTTTAA
>ML677354.1:2367027-2564632 GCA_007922305.1 Dermatemys mawii | reverse complement strand
ACAAAAAACAAATTCCGTCATAGAATTTTGACAACCACATGGGTGATCTTGAGGCAAAATATATTTGATGCCTGTATACCCATGCAAGTAAGGGGAACAAGCAGGATGAACTGGAACTGGAAAACATGGTATATGAAGAAAATTGTGACTTAGTTGACATTACAGGGACATGGTGAGAACTCCCATGATTGCAGTACCAGCATTGAGGGATATAGCTTGTTCCAAAAGGACAGGTATTGAGGTTGGGGAATGAGGAGGGATTGTGTTGTCTAGTAAGAATGTATACACTTGCTCCGAGGGAAAGTGAGCAGCAGACCTACTGAGAGTCTTTGGGTGAGGATAAAAAGGGAAAAGAATAGCAGCGATTTTATGGTGGAGTGATCTATTATAGATCATCAAATCAAGGAGAGAAAGTGGATGAGGCATTCTACAAGCAGGTAACAAGATTAGTTAACACACACAAGCTAATATTAATGGGGGATTTTAACTTCCCTGATATCTGTTGGATGCTTATTATAGCAAAATATAATTTGTCCTCCAAGTTTTTTTGTGCAGGGGACAACTTTCTGATTGAGAAAATTGAGGGAACTACTAAGGGGTCATCCATTTTGGATCTGGTGTAGATAAACAGGGATAAATTAGTGTTCTTGATTTGATAATTCAAGATCCTAGAGAGAGGAGAATATGAGAACAGCAAAACAAGGACATTGGACTCAAAGGCAGATTTCACCCAACTCGGAGAAATAATGGGCAGGGTCCCATGAAAAGACCAATTAGGAAGAAAAGGAGTCAAAGGTGGCTGGCAGTTCCTAAGACTCAATACTAGATGCTCAACATCAAGCTACTCTGATGCAGAGGAAAGATGACAAGAACTACAGGAGGCCAATATGGCTGCACAAGAAGCTGGAAGGAGGGGTATGTCATCAAGGAAGGTATACATGGGAATTGCACAAGCATGTAGGGGCAAAATCAGGAAAGCCAAGGCAAAGAATGAGTTACAGCTGGCAAGAAATGTTAGAGGCAACAAGTAGGGATTCTACAAATGTCAGACAAGAAAGATCCTGAATGGTGTGGGTCCATTGCTCAATGGAAAAGGTGAGGTGGTAATGGAAGATGATAGGAAGACAGAGCTGCTCAATGCCTACTTTGCTTTAGTCTTTTTCACAAAAAATAACATGTGACTGGACAATTAGTGAAGTTTACCATAGACCATAAAGGGGAAGGGAGGCAGATCAGGATGAGTAAAGAACGCTTCAGATCTTATGACTGATTTGAATGCATTCAAGTCACTTCAGTGTGCTGAAGAAATCTCTGCACAATTGGCAATGATATTTGCAAATTCATGGATGACAAGAGAGCACCCAGAAGACTGGAGAAGGGCGAACATAGTGCCTATCTTTAAAAACGGGAAAGAGGAGGAGCTGGGGAATTTAAAAGACCTGTCATCCTGACCTCAATACCTGGGAAGCTGGTAGAACAAAGTCACAAACTGAATGTTTTATACAATCTGGCAGATGAAGGGGCCAGCATGGATTTATTAAGAACAAATCATGCCAAACCAGTTTGATTTCATTCTTTGACAGGGTAACTGGTTTGGTGGATAGGGAGATGCAGTGGACATAATATACGTGGACTTCAGCAAGGCTTTTGACATGTTTCCCTGACATGACATGACATGATGCCAATTTTTAAAAGGGCTCCAGAGGTGATCCTGGCAATTCGGGCTGGTAATCCTGACTTTAGTACCAGGTAAACTGATTGAAACTATAAAGAACAAAATTGTCTGACACATAGATGAACATAATTTGTTGGGGAAGAGTCAACATGTTTTTTTGTAATGGAAAATCATGCATTGCCAATCTGCTAGAATTCTTTTGAGGGGGTCAACAAGCATGTAGATAAGGGGATAAAGTGGATATAGTGTACTTAAATGTTCAGAAAGCCTTTGACAAGGTCCCTCATCAAAGGCTCTTAAGCAAAGTAAACTGTCATGGGATAAAAGGGAAAGTCGTCTTCTCCAGTATTGGTAACTGGTTAAAAGAGAAAACAAAGATTAGGAATAAATGGTCCATTTTCAGAAAGGAGAGAGGTAGAGTGGTATTCCTTGGGTGTCTGTACTGGGACCAGTCGTCTTCAACATATTAGTAAATGATCTGGAAAAAGTGGTAAACCAGGGGTTGGCAACCTTTCAGAAGCGGTGTGCCGAGTCTTCATTTATTCACTCTAATTTAAGGTTTTGCATGCCAATAATACATTTTAATGTTTTTAGAAGTTTTCTTTCTATAAGTTTTGAATATATAACTAAACTATTGTATGTAAAGTAAATAAGTTTTTTTTTAAAAATGTTTTAAGAAGCTTTATTTAAAATTAAATTAAAATGCAGAGCCCCCTGGATTGGTGGCCAGGACCCAGGCAGTGTGAGTGCCACTGAAAATCAGCTTGTGTGCAGTCTTTGGCATGCGTGCCATAGGTTGCCTACCCCTGTGGTAAACAGGTGGCAAAATTTGCAGATGATACAGAACTACTCAAAATAGTTAAGTCCCAGACAGACTGTGAAGAGCTACAAAAGGCTCTTTCAAAACTGGGTCACTGAAGAAAGAGATCTCTGAAAATATCCACTGAATGTGCAGCAGCAGTCAAAAAAGCAAACAGTGTTGGGTATCATTACAAAAGGGATAGATAATAGGAAAATATGATATTGCCTGTATAAAATGCATCATATGCCCACATCTCGACTACTGCGTGTGCAGATGTGGTTGCCGCATCTCAAAATAGATACATTGGAATTGATAAAGGTTCAGAATAGGGTAACAAAAATGATTAGGGATATGGAATGGCTTCCATATGAGGAGAGATTAATAAGACTGGGACTTTTTATCTTGTAAAAGAGATAACTAAGAGGGATATGATAGAGGTCTATAAAATCATGACTGATGTGGAGAAAGCAAATAAGGAAGTGTTGTTTTACTCCTCATTGCACAAGAACTAGAGGGCACCAAATGAAATTAATAGGTAGTAGGGTTAAAACAAAGGAAGTATTTCTTCACACAATGCGCAGTCAGCTCATGGAACTGTTTGCCAGTGATGTTGTGAAGGCCAAGACTATTACAGGGTTCAAAAAAACTAGATAAAATTCATGGAGGATAGGTCCATCAATGGCTGTTAGGCAGGATGGGCAGGGATGGTGTCCCTAGCCTATGTTTGCCAGAAGTTGGGAGTGTGTGACCGGGAATAAATCACTTGATTACCTTTCTCTTCATTCCCTCTGGGGCACCTGACATTGGCCACTGTCCGAAGACAGGTTACTGGGCTAGATAGACCTTTGGTCTGACCCAGTATAGCCATTCTTATAACATTCTGATATGTAATTGGAGAAATGCAGGCATGGCAGAACTACCATTAAGTGGATAGATAATTGGTTAAACAACTGCAAATAGAGAATATCTATCAATAGAATGATGCCAGATTGGAAGGAGGACTCAAGTGTGGTTCCACAGGATTCTGGGTCCAATGTTGTGTAGTGTCTTTTTATTGATTCGGATGTAGGAATAAAGAACATACTGATCACAAAGCTGGGGAGGTTGCAAGTACTTTGGAGCCTAGTGCTAAAATTCAAAGGGATCTTGAGAAGTTCTGCTATAGACAACAAAATGAAATTCAACGAAGACAGATGTAAGGTGCAAAAGTTAGGGAAGAAAAACCAAATATGGAAATACAGAATGGAGGATAACTGGCTTGGCACCAACACTGCTGAGAAGGATCTGGGAGTTGTGGTGGATGACAACCTCAGCCTGAGTCGTCAATGCAATGTTGGTCCCCTTCTTTTCCCCCAGAAAAGGCAGATACAATTATAGGCTGTATTAACAGAGGCATAGCACACCAGTCGCAGGAAGTGATAGTACTGCTCTACTCCAACCTGCGGCCTAACCAGTGCAGAGTACTCTGTCCAGTTTTGGTCACCAATGTATAAAAAGGATGTAGCAAAACTGGAAAGACTCAAGAGGCAAGTAACGAAGATGATCAAAGGGATGGAATGCAAGTCGCATTAGAAAGGCTGAAGGAAATGGGTGTCTCTCCTTTGGACAAAAGGAGATTGGGGGTGGGGAGGGGGGAGATACGATAGTCTTCAAATATTTGAAAGTTTTCTCTTGCCGCAAAAGGCAGGAAAAGAGGCAATGGATTCAATCTACAGCATAGCAGATTTAGATTAAATCTCAGGAAAAGCTTCCTAACTGTAAGTAGGACAATGGAGAGGACTGCCAAGGGAGGTTGTGGAAGCTCCTTCACTGAAGGCTGGATAGCCATTTGTCTTGGCTGGTTTAGACTCAAATCCTGCATTTTGCCTGGGGGTTAGACTAGATAACTTTTGTGGTCCCTTCTAGCCCTATGGCTCTGATTCAATGAGGGTTGGAACTTCTAGAGCAACAGTACTTAACTAATGGAGGAACTGATATTAATAGTAGGTTGTCATCCTTTTTGTGGGCCAGCTACTAGAGGGAAGACCAGTCTCTCGGTTTGCAGATATTTTCCGCTAGCAGCAGAAAGGTTAAACTTGAGAATCTTGGCTTCTGTTGAAAATTGTGGAGATGTTTGTGCTCTGGCAGTTATAGATCCTCTTCTGCCCCAACTGCTGCTGCTCCTCCGTCACCCCAGATTGCTCCTTCTGTCTCCTTGTACAGCGAGTACCAGTATTCTCCCCCCAAAATACTTGTTCATATCTGGTTCCTCCACCACCAGTCTAGCTGGTGTCGCATCTACATTTCAGTCAGGTCTCCTCCTCCTCCCTATTACCTGGGTGTCAGCTGTGAAGGCATTTGGAGTACAGAAGAGAACTTCCTACTCTTATTTCTGGTGCCTAGAGCATCCAGGATCAGTAAATATAGGAAAAATCCTTCAGCCTCTGCTGCCCTGGGCTGGAATATGCTCAGGGACAACAGACTCATTGGAGAATTTAGCTGCCCAGTCTTAGTCTCTGTTTACCCATGCTTGGTAAAGACTGCTTAGAAGCTTATTAACTTGACTGTTTTTTGGACAGTTTTTCCATGGGGCATGGCAGAAGGCATATACCTGACCAATATTTAGCTCCTACCAAACTTCAGATTTCTGCTCCACAGCATGGAACACTAGAATTTCTAAGTAAAAAGGCTGCCTTTAAAAAAAAAAAAAAAAAAAATGGAGGGAAAATATTTTCCTTAATCTCATTCTCTGTAATGACCCGTTTGTGTTTTGCTGGAACTTTCCAAAAAACTTCAGCCTGAGGCAGACATTGATCATGGAAAAGTTCAGCCAAACTCGTTAAAACTCGGTGAAGTTTTATAAGCAACTGAAAACAGGGTCTTAAAATGGAACGTGTCAGTCAGCCTGAAACTTGCAGGTGGTGGTAACAACTGTACCTAGAAAGGTGATTAAACGAGAACTTGCTGACAGGTTGCAGCCATCTAATTTGGCTGTAAAATCACATTGCTTGAAAAGTCCCTCATCCCTGTCTTGGACTGAAGAAAGGCTGTGAAGATAGCTTTCTGTAGATGTGCCACTTCAATCCTGTTAATCTTTTTAAACGTTTTAAAGTCTTAAAAACGGTCCTGAGCTAATTCTTTCAAACTTGGATGATTCTTATGTGAAGCCAAATCCAAAATAGCTTTGACCTCTTGCTGAAATTGCAGCTTAATGATGCGCAGAAAAAGCTGCACCTAACTTTTAATCAATTTTTATCTGCGTCTTAAAAAAACAACAAACCCCTCTCTAAGCACTTAAGCTTAAGTTTATCATACTTGTCTAATTACAAAGTTGCTATACTTCTTGATTAAAGAACCATGAAAACCACTCAGAAATGAATTTACTGGTAGTTAAGTACTGCGTACTTGAAGTCAGGATAGGTATTCCAAATATGCTATTGATTCAGAAAATCCAAGCTATTAAGTTGATAAACTTGTATCTCGTTTCATGTTGCATATACTTTATCTGGTATATATCTCAACTATAAATTAACCCTTTTTTTTCAGGTTACAACACTAGTTAATACCAGTAACAAGGGTCCTTCCAACAAAAAAAGAGGACGTTCTAAGAAGGCCCATGTTCTGGCTGCATCAGTTGAACAAGCAACAGAGAATTTCTTGGAGAAGGGAGACAAAATTGCAAAAGAGAGTCAGTTTCTTAAAGAGGAGCTAGTGGCAGCTGTGGAAGATGTTCGCAAGCAAGGTAGGTGGTGTAGTTTTGTGATAACTTAAATCTGAGTTTCAAGGTCTGTTTTTTTTCTAATGCCCATAATTTTATCTGTGTGCGTTTAGCTTCCAGACTTAGTCCTTCAATTTCCCTCTGCTTAAATATCGCTTTAGTAGTTTAAACAGCACTGGTGCCATAAGTAAATAGTCTACGCTACAGAAGAGATGCATGGATTACATTTTTTAAAGGGCATTTTCAACTTAATTTTGCTCATAAAATAACCTTTCTTTAGAAGAGGTTTTTTGTAAAAGCTTAGTTTTAAAAAGTACAATTCTTTATACATGTGGAATGTTTAAAACGAAAGTTTGAATTTCAGATTTTTAGTATGGCAGTAAGTGTCCAAGCTGAGAGACTCAGGGTATGTCTACTCTGGATCGGCGGGCAGCAATTGATCTGTCGGGGATCAATTTATCGCATCTAGTGTAGATGTGATAAATCGATCCCCGAACGAGCTCTCTGTTGACTCCTGTACTCACTCCACCTCCGCAAGAGGCAGAAGCGGAGTTGATGCAGGAGTGGCAGTGGTCAGTTCGTTGACATGTGGATGGCCAGGTAAGTTGACCTAAGACACACTGATTTATTTACGTATCTGAAGTTGCGTATCTTAGGTTGACCCCCATCTCCACCTCCCCCACTGTAGACCAGGCCTTAGTTAAACGTAAATGATGGGTAAATAATGACCAGCTGAATTTTGTTAGTGAAGAAATGTTGGTTCACAACAGAAGACTTTTTTTAAAAAAAAATAAATTTGCTGTCCCTTTTGGTTGTCATGTTTTCTCCAAGAAAGTGTAGGAAAAGCTTCTGAAGTCAGTCACTAAAGAATTTGTTTTGGTAAATTTGTTACGCATAATTTACACTTTACTCCTGAGTCTTCATTTTACAGTTCAGTGATGTCCAGTCAACTCATATTAATGACTACTGTTAGAATTTGCTTTTCGTATACTTGTTTATGGCTGAAGTTGACTAATAACCAAGTATCTGTTGAAAATGGCTTGTGTTTTTGGATCAAGCTGGCTGATGAGAATCTCATTTGCAGCATAGTTTAAAGAAGGAGCTATTGTGGTGGTGGGGATTTAAACAAAAATGTGCAGGAACCCTTGCTTTAAGGTGGTCTTCAATCTCTTGCTGCTTGCTTGATCTCTGCTAGAGAGGCAGAGTTTTTAGTTTCAACTGTGACCACATTCAGATACAGTAACTCTTCACTTAATGTTCCTGAAAAATGCTGCTTAAGTTAATCCAATTTCCCCATAAGACTGAATATAAATAGGGGGGTTAGGTTCCAGGAAACTTTTTTCCCCGAGATAAGACTCTGTGTGCTTGTGCATTCAGCTGAGCCCTGAAGGGTTAACGTGGTGTTAATGTAGCCTCACACTCCACAAGACAACACAATTGGAGGGAGGAGACAGCATGGAAGAAACAGACAGAGAGACGCTGTGTCTGATGTGCATTGCCCCTTTCAGTACTCTGACCCCACTCTAAGTGCACTACCTTTTTAAGTAAATGAGCAAATTCAGACAGCAGCTGTTGCTCTCTTTCTTGAGTCCTGTCGTGTCCCGCCCCTACCCCCGCTCTGTGGAGATGAGGTAGAGAAGTTGGGGGAGGAGACACCCTGACATTAGCACTCCTCTTCTCACCTTCCCTCACTCCACCCCTCCCAAAAAAACATGAGGCTCCAAGGCAGAGGGCAGGAGCAGTACACAGCAGTGGAGGGAGGGACAGCTGAACTGCCTGGCAATTGATAGCCTGCTGGATGGCTGCTGCATAGGAAATTTAGGGGAGCTGATGTGGAGGCGACTTCCAGTCCACTCTTGTTCGAAGCCCTCACCAGCAAGCTCAGGGGTGGGCAAACTTTGTGGCCAGAGGGCCACACTGGGGTTGAAAACTGCAGAGGGCTGGGTAGGGAAAGCTGTGCCTCCCCAAACAGCCTGGCCCTGCCCCCTATCCAACCCCCACCCACTTCCTACTCTCTGACTGCCCCCTTCAGAACCCTTGACCCATCCAACCCCCCGCTTCCTTGTCCCCAATTGCCCCCTCAGACATCCCCCACTCTAACTGCCCCCCCCGATCCAATCCCCTATCTAGCCCCCCTGCTCTTTGCCCCCTCCTGAGACACCCCCCTGCCCCCCAGGACCTCACCACCTAAAGGCCTCCCTCCAACTTGCTTACCGTGCTCAGCCGGGCACAGGGCCTGCCACAGCTCAGCCCTGAACTAGTTCCAACGGACTGCTCTTCCTGCAAGCAGTGGACAAAGCAGGTGGCTGCCAAACAATATTATAAGGGAGCATTTTGCAAAATTAAATGAGCATTATTCTCTAATTGATCAGTAACGTAACCACGAAATACCATTTACTGGGACGAGATTAAGTGAGGAGTTACTGTAGTTATAAGTGGTACTGATGAGCTACAAATGGAGCTCTGTACAAAGGAGGAAGAAATTCCTCCAGCTGTGTGCTAGTTGATATTTCCACAACATGTTATAGTGAGCAGTAGGAATAAAGATTGTTTAACTGCTTCAATACAACTCCCTCCCCCAGTTAACTTTCCAAAACATTCAGCTCTCTTATAACTCAAATTTTCTGCCCTTGAGTCTGGCAGTGACTCTTTAGGAACAAAATTTCTTCAGCTGTGAGCATTCTATAATACTACTTTCACCCTTAAAAATTTCTCCATTTTTCCTTCCTTTCCACACCATCAACAACTCAAATTAAACTCCATGTATAAGTAGTGCTAATTGGGCTATGGGCACCTTCAGATTTAAAAAAAATATTTATGAAGGTTATCTGAACAATCTTTTCTAATTGCTTCTTAGTGCTTATTGGGCATCTGACTTTCTTGGTCCATCCCAATGAAGTTTTGCACTCCTTCCTTGTGATAGTACATATTCCCTGGGGGTAGCTTCAGGGCTGAGCTGTTGGGACAAAGGAGATTACATATCACTGTGTATATAGGCTGGATTAACAGAGCAACAGTAGCCCTTCAGAAAACTTTAGTCAAACAGTAAATGTTGTGCTTTTCTTCCCCAAACCCTATGCTACCTTGCACTTTCTTGTTCCTACAAAATACAGCTATCCTCTCTGCTCTCATTTGTATAGTAAATTTTGTAAGAGTAGGCATGTAGAGTAATTGAATGACTGGATGTATTGAAGTGTGTGTGCATGCATGCATGCGCATATATATATATATATAATATAAAATATCATACACTAAATTTTTAAAACTAGTCTGGCATCCTTTCTGCTGCAGGATGAGAGAATCTTATTTTGTTTTGGAGCCATGAGGATGTTCACTGCTATTACTTTATGCTCATACCCTTTTCCTTTCTCTACCCCGTTTTTTCCCCTGCCAACTTCCCCAAACATCAAGGTCCAATGTAGTTGGGAGGGCCCTTTGCCTGATAGTGCATGGTGTGCAAAATTACTAGGCACTGTCATCTCTGGGTTACTTATAGGGTTACGTATAGTAGTGCATGGGCTGACTTAGTGTTAACCTTGCATTTTTGCTTCACGTTGGGACATCCTTGTTCTCAAAGTGAACAGATGCTGGTTTTTCTTAGCCTGCATTTATATTTCGAAGCGTAAATAGCTGAGGTCTCTACAGAGGTAGCATATACAAGAGTGTGACCAAACCCTATGTGCTATTAGTTTGAAATGTTCCTATCTAAATTGCTATCTGATTTTGCTAGCTCTTAATATCTAAGAATATTATATGGAGCTCTGTCTCTTGAGAATGTGGCTAATAATTCTCCTGAAGTGATACTCGTTCACCATAATTGATTTAATTTCAAAACTAACAGGACTGGTCTTTTGCCTATGTCACTGCTGAATGACAGTGCTTCGATTTTGTTAGGAGGAAAAAATGTTATATTGAGGTCAGTAATTTAAGTTCTATTAAATTTAAAAAAAAACACAAAAACTACTCTAGAAATGTTTCTGTGCTGTGATAGCACTTCAGTGTAGACACTTCCTATAGCAATGGAAGAGGTTCTTCGGTTACTGTAGTAAATACACTTCTCTGAGAAGCTCTTCGGTTGCTGTAGTAAATACACTTCTCTGAGAAGCAGTAACTAGGTTTTCCATCAACCTAGCAGTGCGTACACCTGGGCTTAGATCCGTTTAATTACATGTGCACACATTTTTCATGCTGCTGAGTGTTGTAGTTAAGTTGACTTAACTTTGTAGTGTAGACCACCCCTTAAATGTATGTTTGAATAATAAAATAAGACTGACTGTCGTGTGAGCCTACTAGATTGTCAAGACTGTTCCTTTGTAGAGGTCTGCTTAAGCCTAAGTTTAAAGCCCAACCTGAACCAAGCCCAGGAGTGTCAAATTGTTTTCATATCCAACTCACGCCAGTACTTGTAGAGAGTGAGTTAGGTATGTTTTTTTCCTCTGGGAGCTATGGTCAGAGGTGGGGTGGTCTGTGCCCAGAGGATCAGTGTAGTGCAGGAGTGGGCAAACTTTTTGGCCCGAGGGCCATGGCTTCAAAATTGTGCAGGAAGGCCTGGTAGGGAAGGCCCCGCCCCTGACTACCCCCCTCAGAACCCTGACCCATCCAACCCCCCCTCCTTGTCCCTGATTGCCCCCTCCAGAGGACCCCCTCTCTTATTGCCTCCCAGGACCCCACCCCCTATCTAGCCCCCCTGCTATCTGGTCCCTGACTGCCCCTTCCTGAGACCCCCACCACCTAACCCCCCCTCCCCAGCTGGCTTACCTGCTCAGCCGGGTGCGGGGCCCCGCAGCTCGCAGTGTTCCACCTAGCCACTGGCCCCAGCCCAAGCTTGAGGGCTGGATTAAAAATGGCCAGTGGGCTACAGGTGGCCCGCGGGCCGTAGTTTACCCATGTTTGGTGTAGTGTTTGCCCCACAGAAGATCATCCTGCAAGAACTGGAGAGCTTGGCCCCTGCAGTGGGGAAGCCATCTCTGTCACAGGGGCCAGTGGACCAGCAGCTGTTTTCATAGATGCCCTATCAGCTTTGACACCTCATCCAGAACATCATCTTGTCCAGCAATTCAAGCTTGGGGTTCAAACCTCTGCATGCAGTCCTCGGAGGCTGTCACCCACCACCCCTTTCAAAGGAACGAAAGAGATAGAGGACCACCTGTCCCTGACTTTCTCTCAGTTGGCTCAACCTGTCAGCAGCACTGGGATGCTCCTACGTACTGCAGTGGTGGTACCACTACAGCTTTCACTCCTCTTTGAATCAACCACTGTTCCTCTTTGGGGAGTTTGTTTTGTACCACTGTCAATGTCATTCCTGCTCAGGGTACCTTGCTATTAGAGGCAGGGCTGTGATGTCCACCAGGGGTCAGAAAGGCTGGGGAGTGAGGATGGAGTTGAAGAAAGGGAAAGAATAGTGAGAGAGAGTTGAGGAGAACAGAACTGTGGGGCAAGGGGAATGGCAGAGGAGGAAGAGCTGAGGAGTGGAGAGGAAAAGCAGAGGAGGAAGATAATTAACAGACAAAGGAAGTCAGAGGAGGGCTTTAGGAAGTTGGAACCACATCCACACAGCAGGAAAAAAAATGTCCAAACCTGAGCACTTAGAGGGTCTAGTGGTTTTTTTTGTTTTGTTTGTTTCATTCCCAAACCCAGCACTTGTCACCTGTCTCTATGACAAGTGGAGATGTGATGGAACTGTGGCAGCAGAAGAAGCTGACATAATGCTGTCTACACCAGAGTTTAGGTCAGTATAACTTGCATTACATAGAGGTGTAGATTATTCATACTCGTGAGCACCATAAATTATACCGAAGTAACCTGTAGTGTAGACAAGGGTCTAGGTTTTGAAAAAGTCTATTATATTAATTATCTGGAAACAGAACTGAAGTTCCTCAGAACTTTAATTTGGCTCTTATATTCCTGCCAACCTGTGCATCTTCCATATACAAAGTAGAAAGGTACAGGAGGGCCTAACCCTAGGGAATTTCTGCAACAATCGTACTGATGCCACTATTAAATTCAGCTGCACCAAGCTTAATGTAGCTCAAATGCAGTCTCCAGCAACTTTCAGTGTTTTTTAACTGGAATCTCAAACCTGTATGTGTGTACACACACGGTCAAGCTTTCTACTTCTAAATACCTAGAATCCAAACATGACAGCTAAGTGCTTTGATCTCTGTCAAGACCCAGTGTGGTTATTTATAGTTCTTATAAAAATATCACCAAAGTTTAGGGAGTTGAAGTTTCCCACTGAAGAAAAAGGAGGTATCCTGGCTATTTTTGTAATGCTAGCTACAAAACACTGCCTGAAGCAGAGCTGAAAAGATTGTTATAAGTTAAACTGTGAATGGTCTTGAAGATGTACCACACACAGCTTATTGTTAAAGTATCTCAATTTGTTTTCACAAGCTAGAAGTGGAAGGTGTTTGCTTTGTAGGATGGCTATCACACCTTATTTCTACATATTACATAATACTGATGTAAAGCTGCTTATGAACTACCTCTGCAGGGAAGTTAAAATCCCAGAATGTTTCTATATTTAGACCAAATAGGCTACAAAGTGGTTCGCGGTATAAAGATGAAAAAAGAATGACTGAAATAAGTTGGCTAGTGAAGAAATTGCATTATACTGTGATATTCCTACTGCACTTTTTGAACTGTAGTCTATGGATCTCACTCGTTAAGTAAAACAAATCTGAACTTCAGCTTGTATCTTATTACAATGCAGAAGCAAGAGCCACTTTGGCCATTAGACACCCTCATTCAATTTGACTGTATGGCCGTTCAGAAGTGTGGAAAAGTCATTTCGTCCACATTAAGAGGAGCAAGTAGAGTCATTTAGATTTCTTGCCCTGTGCTGCACACTGTGCTGCAGTGAAGTAGTTCAGATCACAAAAATACTTCTGGAATCATGAGGGATAAAAGCGGTTCTTGGATCTCTTAATATTTCAAGAGATCAACTGTCCTCCTTTCCTCAAGCCCCTACAATTGTTTCAGTTCCCAGTATGCCAGAGATTCTCACAGTGGCCTGTGGACCCCTGGAGATCAGCTGAAAATGTGCTAGTCTGTTTCTGGGTGATAAATCCCAAGACGCCTATAGGTGCTGTGAATTTTCCTAATATCACTCTTCCACATATTCAATTGTCATAACAGAAAGAACATGCAATTGCAAATGTTCAGGGAGGTGTTTCTAAAACAGCCTCTACTTTTCATTGCATTTGAGATAAGAGAACAGTTACTTGTGAATCAGAGTATCAAATGTTGCTTCATTTAACACAAGTCATTTATTGAAAGGTATTCGGTACACATGAATGCTGTCTTTTTATATAATACTTCATTTTACAGCTAGATACAATAAGTTAACTTTAACAAATAACTCAGAATCCTCTAGCTGACATTTAGTTAAGATGGAGGATTTTAATTTTCTATATCCACTCACCACAAAGTTTATGGGAGCTTTTATGAGATTGACCAAGTGTGCTTTCCCCAGTGCGCTAGTACTTCATATTGACACACATTAATGCAGTCAGTTAATTTAGAACCACAATGGACATTCTATTCCATAGACTTAAAAATCAGTGGCAGATCCAAGGTTTGGATCCCAGAATGCACAATAAATGGTTAAACACGAAGACAGTTGCTAAATTTGGCTATATGAGGTGATATGTACCGAAAAATTGGCATAAGCAGCTTTGTAAACCATGTGTGGATTTTGGGGAGTGGTAGAGAACAGAAGAGCTTTAGAGATTGATAGTCCTACCTAAAATGTAAGTCTGTCGTTTTTTTGTTTTTTTGTTTTTTGTTTTTTTTTTTGCAAAATGTGAAGAAGAAAAAGTTACAAGTTTAAGGTGCTCAGTGCTCTTGCAACCGATTAAATTTCTTCTGGAAGATTAAAGTTTGGTGAACTCCTGGTCCCACAGAAGCCTGTGACAAATCTTGGACTTCAGTGGAGCCAGGATTTCAGCCTATGAGTCTGATACAGAACTTGGAATAGTAATTGAGTTTCTTCAGTGAATATTTTAGCAACAGTAATCTAACTCAAATAAAATTTTCTCAGTCAGGAGCTTAATCAGCTATTCCTTGACATGGCTACTAAAGAAAAAAATCAGTAACTGATAAAGAGCTTAACTTGTAGGAATGTGTACAAAAATCTTGAGACTAAAAAGCTTAGAATTAGTTTAATTTTGAACTCTACAAAGTTCAGTAGTGTTATATCCTGGGAAAAGTCTCCAAATGGTAAGCAGTTCTTTGGGATTGAATCTTTAAAGTTAGTTACATGATTTAATGAAATATCTAAGGTTGGGCATCTCTTTTGAATAAGTGGGCTATTAGATCTTGTATCAAGGTACTCAACTGCCACCCCTGCTCAGTCCCACCCAGAATGGTCTCTAGAATAGGATAATGTCTGATCACTATGGAGAATGAGGTCCCACTGTGTTCTTTACAACCATATTTAAGGAGAGTTTATTTAAGTGTGTTGCCACATGAAGCATCTTTGAGTTTTTGTAAAACAACAACAGTTCCAAATATCAAGCTTACAGCTGCCCAGTTACACCATTTCCAACTGGAGATATTAAGGATAGGAAACATCTTAAGTGGAGACACAGGAATTGCAAAACTATATTGGATCACTGGTCCATCTATTTTGGTATCCTGCGGCTCTAAAAGCAGCTAGTGCAAACTTACTTCAAAAGGTGCAAAAACCCCTGCAGCAGGCAGTTAAGTTTAAGCAAACTAATTCGTTGTTCTCCTTCCCTGTCAAACAATTGCTTCATCTAATGTTTTTGTAAAGCAACAGGGAGGTAAAAACTGATGGGATGGGTATATTTCTCAGGGAAACACACAAAACATTAGTTATGCCATCTTGACATAAGGGTTGCAGATTTAACATTATTAGTTAAATACCTAGGGGTACTAATCTCACCCAATTTGAGTCCTGTGGGGGACTTTCAGGGCTGGGAAGAAATCAGTCTCATTATGTATGCATGAAAGCACTAACTCTGACTTCGGTATATTTCAGACTCAACATTAAGATGTGCAGTTACATTCAAGCTTTCATAGTATGACTCCCTGGCAAGGCTTATTTTAATCTTTATCTTAAAATTGAAGAGCTTAAGTAACAGTCTCTTAAATGGAGGAGAAAAAAGTAGAGAGTGAGAACTTGTATATGAGATCTACCAAATGTTAGGTGTGTTTGTTTGTTTGTTTGTTTGTTTTTTTTTTGGGATGGATGGCAGCAGAGGAAGTAATCGAAGTGTGTGTACCTCTGCAAGTAAATGACAGAATCATTTTCCTGTGTCAATCTGCTTTTGCAGTCTCTGCCTCTGACAGCTAAAAACTCAAACCATGTCCCAATTATCCCCCACCTTGATTACTGCACACCCCAAGGCACTTTCTTTCACACTCCATATTCCTCTCTGACCAGACTATTCAGATCTTTCTCTTCTCCTTCTCTTTCTCCCCCCCACCCCAATCTGTTCCACTGGCTACCTATTCTCCATCACTTGAAGGCCAGGATAGAAGTTTGATATCAGCAGCCCAATCTGTATAGCTCCACCCCGGCATACATACCCAACTCAGTTGAACTGAGCCGTGAGGCTATCACTCGGAGTGAGAAGAGGATTTCCATGCTGTCTCGTATATCTGAAAGACATTCTGTTGCAGCTTGCCAAACTAGCACCTTTTTGTTCAGAATTTCCCTGATTACTCCCTTTTCCCGTGTCTACAAAATGCAAATTGATAATTATGGAATTCTGTCCATTCCTCACTGAGCCTTCCTTAACAGGTAGAGACCATAAGGACTTCATAGTTGGTTCTAAAGGAATTTCAGCTGTCTTGGCTTAATCTGGCAGATGTTTACAGGCTCTTTAGAAACCATCACACTTTGAAATAAACCTGAAAAATCTGAGAACTCTCAAACCTGGTTGGCTACAAGTGACAATATTAATCACACTGGCTTATTTCCTGCAAAAAGTGAGCAATGCCCTAATAAATGTTTGATGTCTCATAAAGTAACTAGAATCAGTTTGCTTAAACCATAAGAGCTCTAGCTGCGCTTTCAGAAGCAGTTTAAAGAAGTTAGGTACCTAACTCCCATTAGGTTTCCATGGGATTTGGACACTGTCCTTTTTGAAATTTTCTGCCTTAGTCTCTTCCTAAACTGTAAGTACCAGGGGAAATCGAGAATTTGTTTTGTTATGTGATCGATCCCGTTCAGTTTCAGAATAGCTTCATTCTCAAGTAAAATGTTTAGTTGATTATTCTTTAAAATGAGAGTAGTGTTATTAACCAGTTCCTTTCAGAAGCTGGTTAGTTACAGGGTTGCTTACCATTGTAATTAACTGTTTTTTCAAGTACATTACATTCACAGAACCATTTAGAAGGCACGTCCATATCCCTTTAGCCCAATGTTCTGCTAGTAGAAGATATAAAGTTGCCATGCCCTCTTCAGTTGCTCTCTAACCACTACCCAGAATGGTCAAAGAACTTACCTCCTTTTTAGAAGAAGTGTAGTAGCTTAGATCTGAGTTTCAAGGTCATTTTTAAAGTTTTAGAATTAAGTTATAGATCATAGCAGTGGTTCTAAACCTGTTTGCTATTGTGGGCTGTATCCATTACTACCTGTATGATCCCAAGAATGTCACATGAGGTGCAGTTTTTTTTCTGATGGATTTGTAAGCACTACTGAAGACAAGTTTATCTATTACATACTGCTCAAACGTATAGGATTACAGAACCAAGTTGACACTGCTGATCACATTTTACCTAATAGAAAGTGTGTACATCTTCTGTATACTTAAAACTCTGAACCTGATTGATCCAACTGACTAATGCTGCACTACTAGAGAGACAGTCACCCAGGAACAGAGAGAGGAAGTACTGCAAGTTACTGACAAGCAACTATTTCTCATTGTTTCTGATGAACAAAGACAAGGATAATTTATATAGGCAATTCAGAAACATTTTAGAAATACAATGATGGTTATAAGGAATAGAGACCTCTCCGTACCACATCTCCACCACAAATGCTACAGTGGCGCAGCCATGTCCATGTGGCTTTACCGAAGTAAGTGCTGTAGTGTGGATGTAGCCCTAGCATTAACTGGAAGCCAGGAAGTTTATGTAGTCCTGTCTTCCTCTTCCTCCTCCCCCCCCGCCCCCCGGGTTCTTCAGTGATGGTCAACTTGAAATCAAGCCAGCTAGTTTCAGATATTATATTCTACTTTTAAAACAACAATTCCTTGTGTGGATTTTAAATGTTTTCTCCCTTGTTGATCTGTGAAAGACCCATGCAAACATAGGACTCTAACTATTGTGACGGAGTCAGACCAGAAGGATATAGGAGAGTGCTGGAAGGCAGGTATATTAGTCTCAGGATGTGCAGGTCCTTGTTCCCTGGATAGCCAAACAAAGGCTACTCCAGGCCAATCAAGACACCTGGGGCCAATTAAGAACCTTCTAGAAAGGAGTAGAAACAGCTAGCCTAATTGGGACACCTGAAGCCAATCAGGGACTGGCTGAAACCAGATAAAAACCTCCCAGTTAGTCAGGTGGGCTGTGGGTGTCAGGAGCTGTGGAAGGAAGTTATGCTGTTGGTGAGACTGAGTGTAGGACAACATATCATACTGAAGGAAGGAGGCCCTGAGGTAAGGGTCAAGTGGAGTTTGAAGAAGCAGGGACTGCTGTGGGGAAGTAGCCCAGGGAATTGTATTGTGTTTTGTGCCTAAAAGGTCAGCCATCTTAGCTGATACTATTAGGGTCCCTGGGCTGGAGTCCGGAGTAGAGGGCGGGCCCGGGCTCCCCCCTTTTTCCATCTTCCATACTGGCCTGTGATGAAGGCAACTCACTAGGTGGTGACTCTTGCCAATTATACTGAGAAAGGGAGGTCACTCTGGGGCCTAGATGGATTTCTGAGGCCCCTAAATCTGCCAGGAAGTGCAGGACCCACAAGTACAGACTTGGAGCTTTGTCACACTATATACAATGTATTTGAAAGAGATAAAAGAAAAACATCTTCTCTCTGCTTCACTTTTTTTATTCAAATGCTTAGTAATCTTGGCTGTAATTTGCAGCAATATGTAAGGGAGTGAAATTTCACAAGTGTCTTTAAGTTCACTGTAACCCTTCAAGTTACTGTAAGCATATTTAAACAACATGATTAGAGGCCTCATGTTGTGTGATGTTTGTAAACTTTGTAAGCTGAGCCCTTGCAGTACATTCTTTGCTGATGCATTTAGCCTGCTTGCTGAAACTTTGGTAGTCGTCCCCCCAAGGTTCTGGTTTGAAACAAAGACTAAAACTGAGCTTGTGAGCAAAAGAGATGAATCTGGTGTTTTGGTGACATTTTTAATGCTTCCTGTCCACATTGGAAAGAATGAAGTGCAGATACCTTCAGTTTTATAGTAATCACTGGGTTCAGTATCCCAGGAGTGAACACTTTCTCATGCTTTCTAAGATTGAACCTATTCAAATAAATTGCATATCTTTCAAAGTGTAATTCTGAACTGAAGTATGTAACATTCTAAGCCTGAGAAAAGACATTCTTGTTAATATTTGTGAAGGTGACTCAATGAAGAGTGCCTCAGGAGAGTTTGCAGATGATCCCTGCTCTTCTGTGAAACGAGGGAACATGGTACGAGCAGCCCGTGCGCTCCTGTCTGCGGTTACCCGGCTGCTTATCTTGGCTGACATGGCGGATGTCTACAAGCTACTTGTTCAGCTTAAAGTTGTAAGTGTAGTTTTTCATCTATCACTCAGTATTTCATTTTCCATTGTCCAGCATATGTTAGGCTTAGTTTGCCAAGCTGTCTTTTTTGTATTGTCCCTTCAACTAGTCTGTTCTTCTGCTCCCAAGTATGTTGCTCCCAATGCCAGCAGGGTCTGTGCTGCCATTCTGTATTTGACTGATATTTCAGTTGTTCTAAACATTACGCAGAAGATACTGAACTCTAAATTTAGGGTAAAATGAGCTGTTAATAAGGTGTATTATGATTCCCCAGCTCCCTCCCTTATTATTGGAATATTCTGACAGTTCTGATTGTAGTAACTATCTATACTTTTGTTTTGCTAAATGACTCTGCTGGGTACTCTTTTTTTTGGGGGGGGGGGGGGGAATTGCACAAACCTCTTGAGGACAGGAGTAACTTAAAAACTAGTCCTAACATTCAGGAAAAAAGTGGGATGCTGATAGGTTTGTTGAGTTTTAAAACAGGCATTTGTTTTAATGGGTGTGCCCACCCATAATACCATATGTACATGCTAGTGTTAATGTTGCTTTATCATACGGTGCTCTGGAATTGCCTTTTTAAATACAGAAAGATATGCAGAAGCATGTTTCTTGGAGGAAGATCCCATCAGAAAAAGCAGCCCAAACTTGGTCTACTAGTCTTTCAAGTATCTCAAGTTGTTTGTTTTTTTTTTTTAAAAAAAAACAAAACACAAAACCAAACGCCCTCCCACAAAACCCTGCTTGTTAGGTGAGCTAAAAAATGTCTTGGATTTTTCTGCAAATTGTACACTGGATGGTTTAAAAATATCTACACCTCTCTTGTAGGTGGAAGAAGGTATCCTGAAATTAAGAAATGCTGGTACTGAACAGGATTTAGGAATACAGTACAAAGCACTCAAACCAGAAGTGGATAAACTTAATATAATGGCAGCCAAAAGACAGCAGGTATAGTAATAGTACTCTTTTATTTGGCCCTTCTCTGACCCCTCTCCCCAAAACCAACAATAAACAAAGCAGAACCACCTTTCGGAAACATGACTGGGCCCCTCTGCGTGATTTCTGTGCCCTAATAAACATTGCATGTTCTCTTGGTTGCTGTTCACTGCACCCACAGTGTTCAAAAATTGAATCTGCATTCTAGTAATAACTCTGTTCGGATGTAGTATAGTGCTTATAATGAATTTATAGACAAATACATTTATTTTTAATGGAATAGGCGCTAATGTAACGCTTTCCCGCATGCCACCCCACCCCCAACATTAAAGGGACTAGATTTTAAATTTAAGTTGAGATGCAAATGTATGGTTCCCACAGCAACTGTAACTTGGCAACATTGCACAGTCTTAATACCTTAACACTTTGGTATTTCTGTACAAAACAGTACATGAGGGAGCAGAATTATGGTTCCTGATAAGTAATAATAGTCTAAACCACAATGTTGCATTAATATAGGTTTTTATATTTCACTGTAGTGTTTGTTTTGGATTGTCTTATTACCTTGAGCTAATAAACGGTTCAGCAATCTTTCCACTATTTTCTATGTAGTCTCCTTTTAAAGGACTTTTTTGGGGGAGTGGGAGGAATGGTCAATATCTATATATCTGACTAATTTGATGAACTTTGGCTTAATCTTAAATGTGCGTTGATTTGTTTTGCTCAAGGCTTTTGCTGTCATGACTCATTCATATATAGATTAATAAATGTCAGTTGCATTGAAAAGTAAAAATGGGTGAATAGTCTTATCAGTCTGAAATGGTGTGGTCTTTCTAAATTAACATTTGCTGTAGTGTTCATGCTATTTGTATGAAGTGAAACTTCTAGCATATCACTGACATTCTTTTATTCTAGCTTCCTTTATGTGAATAGACAATTGGATAATGCATATTTTAAAAATGTAATTAGTGAAGTGCAAGACATTTGCCTGAAAACAGTATGTATATGTATTATAATAAAGCTGCAATTTAGATGGTGGTTGTGTTGCTAGACAATCTGCGATGTGAAAGGTTTGTCTTCTGCCACATAAGCAATGTTTGTGCTCATAATGCTGCTTCTGCTTAGTTATATGTCTGTCCTGGCTTCAGTATTCTCCATCCCTCTTAAATTTCTACTTGACATGTTTACTTCACCTTCCCCTTTGCTGTAAGGTATGGCTATTAAACTTAATATTTCTCTGTCAAGTGCTTTGTTGTCCCTCTGAGCATGATGGGACTAGAGCTTTGGGACTCTTAACAAGATAGTGGCAGAGCTGGGAATAGAAACTGTGATACGAGGCCGGTCACGGTTTTAATTTCTTCCATTGTGAGTAGTGCCTAACTGGTAGCTAACTTCATTGATTTTAGTATGTTTTTGCCTTTCATAAGCTGCATTAAGTTCCTCATATGACAGATGCTCATAGGTATTTATAATGGTCATACTCCAAAAAGAGTGTTTGAGAAAATTCATGCAGGCATAGTTAAATCAAATTAGCTGTAAATTGTAGTCACTGGCTTAGTGTCTAGATGAAATGAGGCATGGATGAGAGCTAGATGGTGGAAGCTTGATCTAAATAAAACTGAGGTGAAGCTGGCTGCTAGAGCATACATCGAATGTTATCTGTCCCCTCTCGTTTTTTTTTTTTTTTTTTTTTTGTGCCCATCAAGTATTAAAGGTAGCAGTGCAGAAAGATTTTTGTTAAGCAACCACTTGGCAGCAGTGTAAAGATTTTATTACCTCTTCGCTCTGGTTTGGAGATTCTTTCAGATGCAACCTTGCTACTATTACCTTAAGCCCAGATTCCTGCAACACACTCTACATCAGTGGTCTCAAACTCACTTTACTTTAGGGCCAGTGCCAGTCCTCAGATTCTCCCAGTGGGCCAATAATGTCACGCATGCTGCCCAGAAACCGTCCCCCAAAACTCTGTCTCTCACCTGCCTAAAGCTCTGGGAGGGAGTTTAAACATAAGAATGGCCATACTGGGTTAGACCAAAGGTGTCTGCAGCCTGGTATCCTGTCTACCGACAGTGGCCAATGCCAGGTGCCCCAGAGTGAGTGAACAGGTAATGATCAAGTGATCTTTCTCCTGCCATCCATCACCATCCTCTAACAAACAGAGGCTAGGGACACCATTCTTTACCCGTCCTGGCTAATAGCCGTTAATGGACTTAACTTCCATGAATTTATCCAGTTCTCTCTTAAATGTTGTTAAAATCCTACCTTTCACAACCTCCTCATGCAAGGAGTTCCACAGGTTGACTGTGCACTGTGTGAAGAACTTCTTTATTTGTTTTAAACCTGCTGCCCACTTATTTAGTATGGTGGCCTTTAGTTCTTATTTATTTGTTCCCATAATATAACTCTTCCTTATTCACTTGCTCCATGCCACTCCTAATTTTATATACCTTTCATATCCCCACTTAGTCTCCTTTTTTTCCAAACTAAAGTCCTAGCCTCTTTAATCTCTCCTCATATGGGACCCGTTCCAAACCCCTAATAATTTTAGTTGCCCTTCTCTAAACCTTTTTGTAATGCCAGTCTGTCGTTTTTGAGATGAGACCACATCTGTACGCAGTATTCAAGATGTGGGCGCACCATGGATTTATTTAAGGGCAATAAGATAGTCTCCATCTTATTCTGGAGTGTGATGGAATTTTAAAGTTTTGCTTCTGATATACCATCATTTATTGAGCTAGATGCAGCACCTAGCACAAGAGGGTGATTTACCTCTCTTTTTTTTATACTGCTGCCACCTCCGCAGTCAGTGAAGGTGCTTGAGCTAAAGCCCACCACACTTCCTATGTACCCGGTCCAAAATAACGTAAACTGGTTGGGCTTCAGAGCATGCTGCGAGGTCCATCTTAGGGATGTAAAAAACGTTTACAAAGTTAACCGTTCAAACAATGAAAAATACCATCTCTGTGTGGCCATCAGAGCGGCACGGGTCCCAGGATTAACCTTTTACATCTCTAGTCTGTCTATTTACCTAGTCTTGGGGGATCATAAATGCACATGTTTGGAAGAATGGTGAATCTTTAGGTTTCTTTTATTCTAGTTGGGGGAGAGACTTTGTCAAGAATTACAAATCAGATTAAGGCCTTTGCCTGCAGAGCCCAGGATAGGCACTGCTTTGTACTCTGCATCTACATAAGTCAAAGATGCAGGATAAATGTTGAAAGAGAGGTTGTAATTACAGGTGTTAGTAAAACTAAAAAAATACTTAAACTTTTCAGAAAAAAATTAGTAGCTGTTTTGGGGAATAGATAGATGTATGAAGCTAACAAAGTACATTGGGCATAATGGCTTATTTTTCCAGCAAATTGAAAAGCTTCTTGTCTCTCACTGTTTCATTTAAATGTATGTAGACGTTAAAAAAGCATCTATCCAGTGCCCTGTATGCTTTTGCCATATATGTTTCAGGGGTGTGGTAGTCTGTGTTTCTGCAGCACTTCTTTTTAAATGGGGAAGGTCCTGTTTTTTAAGGAAATATAACTCTGCTAACAAAAGCCCTGGTGTAGATGCAGTTATGCTAGCAAGAAGTCTTTTTTAGCTTATTAATTCAGGAAACTGGCTTAAGCTAACCAAGCCAAAGAAACTGTCTCCGTTAAGGAGGCATTGCAGGTATAGCTATACCAGCAACCCCTTTTAAATATAGGCAAGGCCTAAATATCTGCAAACATTAGAGAGGAGAGAAAGATACAGGATTCTCTCTGACTGGATGTAGGAGAGGAGAGATTCAATATTAGAAAATCCAGGGAAGATTTTAAATGCCCAAAACAATTTCTTAAATGATACTGAAGAAAACACAGTGCATTTCTTGAGTAGTCAGCTATATTCATCATTATGCAATTCATAGTTCATTAGTCTTCACATTCTTTCTTATGTGCATGCATAAAAGGAAGATGACAAAGGGTGATCTGATAGATTTTGGTACAGCCAGAGCGTTTAAAAATAGAATCTGATCCTAAACCATAGTCCCGGCCAAACGTGCATGGTATCTTTAGATTCTTGACCAATATTTGTGTGCCGGTGTGGGTGTGGGGTGTGTTTTTGTTTTTCAATAAACAGTGGGACCCTATCCTAGATGTATTTTATGGAATGGCAGTGGGACTCTTTCATAGTTGATATGCCCAAGAGGAAAGAGGTGAGGTGGTATTGTCTGAATTACTCGTCCCCTTTCAGGGAAGGAAAAGAGCCTTTTTCATGTTCTAATAGTTTTTCTCTTTGCATACTACTACGTCTTTCATTTGGAAAAGAATGCTTCAATTACTGATATGCCAGTGACCTTTCACCTCAATTACATGTAATGCAAAATGCACTCCCATATCTACTGTACAGACTCAATTCCTTGGAATGTAGTTGGCCATACATTTAGATTAATTCAAATAAAACATGGCTTTTCACTCTGATTTTCCCCTCCCCTTGAGACTTTATTGAACTTCAGCGCTGGGGAATATTTAACTACAATGCTAAGGTGTTCAGCTCAATGTGGCTTAGAGTGGAAGACTTTGTATTCTGTAAGCTGCTATTATAAAAACTTATTACTACTGCTCTAAAATATATTTAAGCTCATGAACAGCAAAAATGTTTTGAGAACCAAGTGTCGACCCTTTAAAAAAATCTTGAAATTACAAATGGAAAAACCCAATAGTGAAAGCATGATAGCCTTAGAATAAATGACTGAGACACTGAAAAACAGATTTATAATTTTGACTTCTGTGTTTATGCACTGCTGTTGTGTGAAAAATATTAGATAAATGTGTCTGCATCTCAGGAAAGGGAAGTATCCGGAATTTAGTCTGATCTCACACTTGGCAATAAAAACTAACTTGGCTCTTACTACTAACCTAAACGAATAAATGTTACCTCTTTGAAGATTTAAGAGGAAATACTCTGCAATTACTTGAATGTAGAGTGAGGTCAGAAAATGAAACTTTCACTCCAGCCTGTTGCCACTTAACAATCCAAAACCAGTGCCAATTCTGCTGTTAAAATTTATCTGCTTTCCTAAACATTAGGAATTGATGCGATATGATGGATGATGTCCAAGTCTATTGTCAGTAGCACAGGTCAGGGCAATTGCACCTGTATTTCTCCCTCATGGTCCTACAGAGGGACCCATTTCTAGGCTTCTGGCTCTCGAGTCACCTGTTTTGGTGGGGAGATGAAGCTCTCTGCTTTTTGACGGGAGTATTTCGAGGCTGCACAGTGCCCTGTCTACACTGTGAATTCCCCAGCAAAGTTGGACTGGCTAAAGCAGGCCTGCTTTGCTTCTCTCCTCAGAGGATATAAACAGTGTAACTGCTACAGTTAAGTTATCACAGCTCTAAGCAAGCAAACTTTATTCTTAAAGTAAAAGCATTATAGCAGAAACATAGGGATTTTTTTTGTTTTAAATTGCATGTGTGCTAACAGGTTTACTAGAGATCACCCAAACTCCAGCAAAGATTCTGGCAAGTGAACAGTCCTTCAAACCTCACCAAGGGGTTTTCTGTGGATACAAGTTCATGACTGCCTTGGCTCAGAACAAGCACATCTATGAATTAGAGACTCACTCCAATCCATTTTGCATCTTTGCTCTGCCAGATAAAGGCTAGTTTCAGAGATGGGTAGCTAGTGTTCACCTCAACTTTCTTAGAAACTCTCTCACTTGCCTGACCCATTCTTAAGTCTTTTGAAGCTCATTATGCTTCCCAGTGTTGACATTAGTGCTCTCTTCCCCTTAGAAGTTAAATGCAACCCCACAATAATACATACATACTTGCAGTTTTAATACAATGAACTCATACTTACAATTAATTAGTAAGGTTTGTTCAAGTTATTGTAGGAAATGGCCGTATCTGTCAGTCAACACTGAAAACAATTATCTGATCTTATGTCAAGTAATAAATATCTTAGCATGTAATTTTAGAATGGCTGTATAATATCAGTCTTTATGCAACTATTCTAAAGGTAGCCAGATTTTTATTAACTGCATGCATGGGAAGTCATGTTGCTTAGCTGAGGTGTAGCCTCATGTTAAGCAAAGATCATGCTCCTGTGCCACCTTAGGGGAAAGTATGTAGATACTCCAGTATCAGAAATGTCTTTCAATATTGATTACGTTTTCCTTGCAGGAATTGAAAGATGTGGGTCATCGTGATCAGATGGCTGCAGCCAGAGGAATTCTGCAGAAGAACATTCCTATACTTTACACTGCTTCTCAGGCCTGTCTGCAGCACCCAGATGTAGCAGCTTACAAAGCCAACAGGGACCTGATTTACAAACAACTGCAGCAGGCAGTCACAGGCATCTCAAATGCAGCCCAAGCCACTGCATCTGATGATGCTGCCCAGCAGCAGGGTGGAGGGGGAGAGCTGGCTTATGCACTTAACAACTTTGATGTAAGTATTGAACCTCTTTGAAAAAAGCATAGCTTAAATGTGCTTGAAAATTAGCTAAAGGCAAGAAAAGCTCATAGGAATAACTTTGACAACCATGAAATTGTATATTGAGGGAGGGTAATCTGTTAGCAGTATATAGAAACTACTGTACTTCAGTACAGAGTGATCTTTCAGATAGCATTAAAGGCCTCCTATTTTTTGGATCATCAAACCCTACATTGATATTAATACAATTAGAATGTATGGTATGTATTTACAGTCACAAGAGCCACACTGATTCTGACCAGAGACTTGTGAATTGCCAAGTTACGAGCAAACTAGCCTTGTACAAACAAAATAGACTTAATCACAATATCTTCTTGTCATTATTTTGAAATTTAGTATAGCTTGAATGATACCCTATAGCATGACATTAAATATTCTCTACTAATACATTCTTGTAATGTAGTAATAAGTAATGTGTTCTTAATAGCATAGGCTCTCACTGCAGTGCACTAGCTGCTGAAAAATGTTGTATCAGGACTTTTGAGAATTATTCAGTTTGAAGATTATTCACGGAGGAGAGGTGTATGCCGCAAGTGCTCTGAGACACAAGTAGAAAACTATTGTTCCAAAAATCCAAGTACCAATTTAATATGACTCGTGATGTGGTATCTGTGTGCATTGGGATGAAACTTTACTGGAAACTTGTGCAGTATGAAGTATCTTTACTGGCACTTGTTTGTCTGTATTAATAGATTGAGGTCACCTCAATCACATACTTCCTAGCATGCTTATTAGAGAGATTATTTGGAATGTTAGATTAGCTTTAAAACTATTTCTGATGGCAGCCTGGGTCTTGGTTTCTTTAGCTGCGATGACCTTTGAATAATAAAGAAGTTTTTAGTGATATACTTCATAAAAACCTCCTTTGGGAAATATTTAATACAGCTATTTTTGTTAAGTCTCTCATGCTTCCCACTATTCAGCTAGCCTGGCTCACATTGGCAACTGTTGCTCCCCCTTTTGTCCATACCTCTCTTTCTTTATCCACTCTCCTCTCTGAACATTGGTTCTCCTATCCCTCCAAAAAAGGAAAACAAAATAATCTAAAACAAATGTGTATATAAATATGCAATGGACATGTGACAGCCACCTTGCTCACTTTGCGTGTATATTAAATCTCTTTCCCCATACACTTAAATCTTTAAGCTTTGCCTAAACAAGGGAGTTTTTACAGAAAACTCCACCTGTAGCTGGGTCAGCTGAATCAATGTTTGCAACATTTAGAAGTCTTAATACTGACTTCAGGCTCTAGCACAGGGGTGGGCAAACTGTGGTCTGCAGGCCAATTCTGTCCGACCCCCTGAGCTCCTGGCTGGGGAGGCTGCTCCCCCTCCCCCTGCTATACCCCTCTCCCGCAGCCTCAGCGTGCCTTGTGAGCAGCGCCCTGGGGAGCGGAGTTGCGTGTGCCGACGGATCAGCGCAGCAGTGTCTCTGGCTCTGGGCCATGCACACTGTTCTGAGTGGTGTGGTAATGGGGGAGGGGGTTGGTTAAGGGCCAGAGAGTCTCAGGGCAGGGATCAGAGGACAGGGAACAGGGAGGTTGGATTGGGTGTGGAAGTCCCAGGGGGCCTGTCGAGGCAGGGTGTGTGGCTAGGGGTTGGGGCAGTCAGGGGACAGGGAGCAGTGGGGTTGGAATGCAGGTAGGGTCCTGGGGGGTGATTATGGGCAGGGGGGTTTCTGGAGGGGGCAGTCGGGGACAAGAAGCAGGGGGCTTAGGTGGGAGTGGGGTTTGGGAGGGTGGTTAGGGAAAGGGGTCTCTGGAGGGAGTATTTAGGGGACAAGGGGTGTGGGTGTTGGATGGATGGATCAAGAGTTCTGAGGGAGCAGTCGGGGTGGGAAGTGGGAGGGGGCAAGGCTGTTTGGGGAGGCACAGCCTTCCCTACCCAGCCCTTCATACAATTTTGAATTCCGATGTGGCCCTTGAGCCAAAAAGTTTGCCCACCCCTGCTCTAGCAGCTGCTTTTGGCACCATATTGATTACAGTTGCTCTGAGAAAGTTTTAATTGACATAGTGCCTGGAAATGGCTTGCCATAGTCAACCATCTACACGAAGGTTCCCAATGTTGGTAACATTTTGTGCGTCTGAACCAGGGTTAGCAATGATTAAAGAGGCTTCAGAGAAATTTCCAGACAGATGTTTTAGGTTGTATCCTCTTCTGGACTCTGCTTGTTGTCCATTCTAAACTTAACTTAATAGAATCCTCAATCTTGACTGGCACTTCTGGGTGCTAACACGAGATTGGTGATTTTTTGATTAAGCTTTAATATGAAATAAAGAGTAGGTTGGGGGAGATGGTAATGGTAGAACTGCACTGTAGTTCAGTTTGGCTTTGCTGATGTAGCTCATATTGCTTACCATGGTGTTTCTAGTAGGACCAAGTACCTAATTTTCTTTGTTCCGCTAATTTAAATAGAAGTGACTCAAGCATTACATGGATGGACTTTCTGGCCCTCAGACTTCAACTTCTCTTTGCAGTGTAGTCAGTGGCTATTATTAGGCCAGTGTGAGTAACTGTAATAAGACCTTTGCATGCCTTCACTTCCCATTAGAAGAAGGGTGAGAGACTAGGCATTCATTTATGCAGACCTTCATCTCCCCACGTAATTTCCTGCTAAAAGCCAAGTAGTAGTGAGTTCTTGTTGTATAAGCGGTGCTTCTGGGTCACCGTGGTTAGAACTCTGATATAATTTTAAATAAGTACCAAAAGAGATGTAGAATTCTGATTAACTATATCTGGCTGTAGTGCAGAGTGGATAAAAATCAATGATTTTTTTTAAATCAGATTTTTTTATTTTTTATGAAAATCCATTTAAATATACTTTTAAGATGCATTAAACTCAGATATCTTATCATAAAATAGAGATTATAAATTCTAAAATATGAGACAATATATTCATGTAATGTTTATGAAAAGCTTTGTAAATGAGTTCCAGTAGTCATGGATTAGGGACCCAATATGATGGGGTTCCAGGGGCTTCTGTATAGATTATTTAGGTTAATCTTTCTATCTACCCAATGGGACTCAGTGCTAAGTCGAGAGGATACCATCAGAGATGTTCAGTTTTGCTGTTCTCAAACGATGTATTTGTGTCTCCAGAGATAACATACCTGTTAACAATTTTTTTCTAAATAAATATAGAGAGGTGAGAAATAACAGACCTCAACCCTATTATCCCTCTGAAAATTTGTGTCCCCATTAGTCCCTTATCTCTTCTAAAAGTGCGAAGTTGCAAGAAGTTCAATGAATAGAATAGATCTGGGCAAAGAGAAGAAGTCTGGAGGTAAATGTGAGAAGGGAAAGACAGGCAGTAGAAACAGAAATGAAACTACTTGAACAGCATATTCCAGAAGTTGAGGTCTTTCTGAGTGTAGCCTTCGTTGATTTGAGATCTACCATACCATTCTCTCACTAGAAGGGAAAACCTAGGCTGTAAGAGAGACCCAGTTTGGGTCTCGTCTGTCTCTGAGTTGTGAAAAATATGTATTAAGGTTAAACAACCAACAAGAATACACTTTTATGTAGAAATCCCTGATTAAATTGGGTCTTTCTGACCAATTATTTAAATCATGATCAAATCCACGCTGCTCCAGTGCCATACTGGATCAGTAGCATGTCAATAGCTTGCATTGATGGTTCAGATTTGCAGTAATAACACTATAAATGTGTAGGAAGAACGCTATAGTGTGCTCTAAAGGGACCCTAAGTGCGTCAGAACTCCTATAAGTAGATGTGGTGTTTTGGAAGAGGGGAAAGTGGCTGCTTCATGAAGTGAGTGGTCCTGGAGCTTTGTCAATGTTACGAACTGTCTATCAGAATGTCAGTTCAGGAGCTTTAGCACTCTTTTTAAAGCACCTAAAATGGCGCCCCACCCAAAAAATTCCATAAAAGTTTCTGCAGTTTATTTGAATAACTCATAGTTTCAGACTGAAATGAATGTCTGTGATGGCATTATATCTGTTCTTCTCCCCGCACCTCCCAAAAAGAAAGAAAGTAGATCAGCTGGTGCAGCTTTATCTCTCAGTATGAGCTGTGCTGCAGTAAGACCCAATTTGAAGATACTGACTTCTGTGATGTGAAATATTAACAGTAAGATTTAAACATCAAAACTTTTGAGAACAACTTGCATTGTAGTCTGTCCCAATTTATCCAGTCCCTTTCCTCCCCCCCTGTGTAATCATGCAGTGTATCACCACGGTTAATCTACACTAGATAGACTTCCAAAATCATTTGTGATAGGGATAATTGCATTTGACAGCTGAAATAACTAAGTCTTGTACAGATTGAAACAGTTACCTAGAGTTTAGCATGAACCTGATTTATCCTGGCGTTTTTTAATTTGTAATTCCTGAAACATGCTTTCTTGTGGCCTAATTTTGTTTAGCTATCAACATACAATGCTAGTGATTTCTTGCAGTAAAGTAATCCATTGGGGAGGTCTCTAAAAATTTACTAGACTACCTAGGAAAGTTTGTTCTCATCTATCACAAGCACGCTTTTTTGGTTTGTTATTCAGGATGGAGAATGGATTTGCTGTAACTATGCCAAGACTGGCTTATTTTGATGAAAAATGGTAACTAGTGATGTCAGTTACTGATTACTGTTAACTTTCCTTTGCTAGAAACAAATTATTGTGGATCCTTTGAGCTTCAGTGAGGAACGTTTTAGGCCTTCCCTGGAAGAGCGCCTGGAGAGCATCATTAGTGGAGCAGCCCTAATGGCTGATTCATCCTGCACACGGGATGACCGACGGGAACGCATAGTTGCAGAGTGTAATGCAGTGCGACAAGCCTTGCAGGATCTACTTTCAGAGTACATGGGGAATGTAAGTATTCTAGACATCCTAATTTCAAGGTTGTTTTAACTTCTGTATATGAGGACTTGAAAACTAGCAATGAAACTGGATTTCTTGATCTTAAAAAAGCATCTTATTTACATGAGGGGAATTGTAATACTGAAAATGAAAACAGTGGGCCTTTTTTTTTTTTCTTAGTCTTCCAAGAAACTGCTTATTGCCATAAAATACTAATTCCAGAAATTCTTTAATGTTTGAATGCATTCTTAATCAGTTATTGGTTTAAATTTGTAACATAAAGAAGAATTAGAATGTAATACATAATTAACTGAACTTTTGATAATTTGGGGATGATGGCAGGAAAGTGTTTTTCAATTAACCTTGTATCTCTCAATGCTTAATTATTTTTTAACTAAATTTCTGCATTTCAGGATTGATTTTGAGTTTTTCACTCAACTTGCTCAACAATGGTGCTTTAATTTTAATTTCACACAGTGACAATTGTAGTACTTTTTCTGGGAGGAAAAAAAAGCCATTATTAGCATTGGATTCTGAGTGGCTTGCCCTCAAGGAGTTGAAGTTTAGACTGTCTAAAATGGTTAAAATATCTATTTGTGTTTTTCTCTGTAAAGAACCTGGATACACTTATTTCAGTTATTTCACTCTGAAGATTAGATCAGCCTATGCATTTTGAGGCCCATGGCTCTTAATGTTTTCCTACTGTCTAACTTTTCTCTACTTAAACCAAACTAGGTAGGAATAGAGGGTAGCCTTTTGCCATGTTGAAAGTTGAATAATGGAATGTCTCCATATTCTGTAATATTAAGCCCTGGACCTATTAACACAATCTTCTGGAGAAGGTATTGGACTTGAGACTTGCAGCTGGCAGAATTTATTTAAATAAATGGAAAATAAGTGAACTTTGAGGGACTGTTGGGTACCCTATAAACCCATTTATCTAGTTTTGTATGGTGTCAGATTAGATTAATTGTTGACAACAAAGACAAGGGAATGCGCATTTCTGAGCTAAAAATTAACTAACTAGAGCCACTGTATTGGGGGTAGGGAGAGGTGTTGATTTCTGACCAACCCATCTAAAGATGAAGTAGAAGGAATCCATAGATGGATGGTAAAAGTAATTAATGGCATGGAAACACTTCAAGTGCCTGTGGGAAAAACAAGACAGATTAGGACTGTTTAGTTTAGAGAAGATTTTCAAAAGAGGTAATGATAATAGAGAACGTAAATAGGAACGCTGTTTTACAATATAGAACAAGGATATTCAAGCAATACTAAAAGGCAACAAACTTATAACCATTAAAAGAGAATAATTTTTACGTTTAAACTGTGAAACGTATTGCCACTAGACATTTAAATGCTTGACAGAATTCACAAATTAATTATTCTTCGAGTGATTGCTCATGTGTATTCAACAATAGGTGTGCGTGCTCTCCATGTGCACTGGTGTTGAAAGTTTCTTCCCCTAGCAGTACCTGCAGGGGAGCGCCCCTAGCAATGCCTGGAATGGCACCTCCATAGAGCTGCTATAAGGGGCACTGCATGCTCCCCCCCCCCCCTCAGTTTCTTCTAGTCGCCAGTGAAGGTGCTTCAGAACTGCTTTGCTGCAGCTCGTCCCCATAACTCTTGTTTGTTCAGCATATGCCACCTGTAGTTTTAGGTTAATTTAGTTAGCGTGCCTGGGCTGGGGCATGCTTCGTGCCCCAGTTTTAAGTTGTGCGACACTTGTAGGTGACTGATGCCAGTCAGAGATCTGCAGGTGGACTGTATATGCTGTTTGGGTGAAGCCAATCTCAGCAATTGCTGCAAGATTTGCCAGGCCTTCAAGCCCCGGACTGAGAGAGATTAGGCTCCAGGCCATCCTGATGGAGTTGACGTTGACCTCAACTCTGGCTCAGTTGGCAGCAGTCACTGCCGTGTAGGTGAGTGGTGACCCTCCGGCACCATCTACCAGTCAGCACCACTTCCCAGTTGTGGGGCACGCCAAGAAGGCTTAGAGGCCTTCGCCTCCGTAGCACAGGAGCAAGACTGGGGGAGACGCTAGACCAGAGGTGGGCAAATTATCGCCTGTGGGCTACACCTAATCTGTGGGAATGTCCTACCCAGCCCCTAAGCTCCAGCAGGGAGGCTAGATCCCAGCCCCTCTCCCGCGGTTCCCTTTTCCCTACAGCCTCAGCTTGCTGGGCAGCAGGGCTGCCAGTGAGCATGCAAAGTATTGCGCTTGCCTCCTTGCCCACCCCGATGAAGTGATTAGTCTCTTTCCTCCGTCTCACCGGAGAACTCTAAAGCCCACCACGAGCTATTGAAAAGGGAGGCATCGAACTTCAGGCAGAGGAGGTGGAGGAGCCCTCAAACTTCCTTTTTAACGTCCTGTCCACCTCTGATCTGGGCAGGTTGCCCTCGCCACTCCATGAAGGATGGCGAAAATTTCAAATACCTTGTGGCGAACCCTGGCCTCATTGGCCCCCATCTCTGAGAGTGGGGCACAAGTATCTTGTGCCCGCCAAAGGACATGAATATCTACACACCCACCCTGATCCTAACTCCTGGTGGTCGAGTTGGTCATCCACAGGGAATGGCAGGGCCAACCAGCCCCTACTCTGAAAAAGACTTAAGGAGGCTGGATTCATTTGGGAGAAAAAAATATTTGTCCTTGAGCTTCCAGTTGCGGGTGGCAAACCATCAGGCTCCCCTGGGCCGGTATGAGTGCAATCTGTGGGACTCTCTGCCCGAGTTTGAGGACTTCCTCCAGGAGTGTGGCAGAAAAGAATTCAAAGCTCTGGTGAAAGAGGGTACAATGGCTGGCAAAGCAATCCTGCAGGTAGCGTTGGATTTGGCGGACACGGCCATGCACTCCATGGCCTCGTGGAGCCCATGAGAATGGTGGTGTGGCTCCTGCTATGTGGGCTGTCTAGTGAAGTGCAGAACTCCTTGCAAACCTCCCATTTAATGGCAAGGCTCCGTTTGTGGAACAGACGGGCGCAAAACTGCATGGACTGAGAGACTCCCACACTACACTTCAGACTCTGGGCATCTATGTTCCGGCTAGACCGAAGTTTAAGCCACAAGGGGCTCTCACCCAGGCTACCCACTCTAAATACGATCCACCTTATAAAAAGTCATGTGACTATAAGAAATGCCTGCGGAGACCGTTTCGGTCTGTCCCCAGCCTGGGTCCTCCAAGGGTAAACAGGCAGGGAAATGGCAGTTTTGACAGGATGCCTGGGTTGACCTACCAGTTCTTATCAGGGATCCACCCATAATAAAGCTTCCTTTCTCCAACTGGTTGTGTGCTTTTCTCTTGGAGTGGTTGCGGCTGACCTCAGACTGATCAGTCCTTAGCGCCATCTCTCAGGGCTACACCCTCCAGTTTACTTCTACCCTGCACAACCGCCAGGTCATAACAGGAATGGATGCACGAGGTGATACAGCTGGAGAGCTGCTGAGTGGAGAGTGGCCAACCACCCATGTGCTCGTCCGAGGCGATGAACAGCTGAAAAGATTTCCTGAACTGTTTAGTCTGCTCCAGGTAAAAAGCCAGAGCCCATCTCACATCCAGTACGTGAAGGCGGCATGCCTCACAGGATGCATGAGGCTTGGGACAGAGAGCCGGCAGGAAAATGTCCTGACTCATGTGGTAGGCAGAGACCACCTTCGGGAGGAACAAAGGATGTGGGCAGAGCTGGTTCTGCCAGTTCTCTGTCCCAAGCCCCATGTGTCCAGTGAGAGGTGCCGCCTCCACACACTGGATGTGAGACAGGCGCTCGCTTTTTATCTGGAGCAGACTAAACGGTTCAGGAAATTTTCCCAGCTGTTCATCGCCTCGGCCAAAGGCATGAGGGATCTGTTGATCTCCACTCAGCATCTCTCCAGCTGTATCACCTCGTGCATCTGTTATGACCTGGCGGGAATCTCTCCGCTGTCAATTGTGAGGGCACATTTGATGAGGGTGCAAGCTCCTTTGGCTGCCATTTTAGCCCATGTCCCCATTCAGGACACTTGCAGGGCTGCCACATGGTCTTCAGTTCACACATTCACTTTGTATTATGCAATCGTCTCCCAAACCAGAGAGGACACGGGGTTCGGCAGGGCTGTGCTCCATCCCGAGAGTGTTTGGACTCCTACCCATCTCCAATAAATATAGCTTGGAATCACCTATTGTGGAATACGCGAGTAATCACCTGAAGAAAAGAAAGTTACCTTTTCCATAACTTGTATTCTTCGAGATGTTGCTCATGTCTATTCCACATCCCCACCCTCCTTCCCCTCTGGAGTTGTCTGGCAAGAAGGAACTGAGGGTGGGAGAGCGTGCAGTGCCCCTTATACCTCGCCATGGAGGCGCCACTCCAGGAGTTGCTAGGGGTGCTCCCCTATAGGTACTGTTAGGGGAAAAACTTCCCACACTGGCGCACATGGCAAGCACACACACCTATTGTGGAATAGACATGAGCAACACCTCTTGACGAACACCAGTTATGGAAAAGGTAACTGTCTTTTTATATGGAAAATGAGAACATCCCCAATTATAGTAGCTCTGACTTTTTTAAAAGGGATATAAACCCTTGTATTGCAGGTCAGAAGCAAACCACTAACTTATGGCACTTAGGGGAAAAAAAAATCGCCCTGTGGGCAAGATGTTAAATTGCAGGGTGTTTTACACCTTCATGTAAATCATCTAGGTTGGCAGCCAAATCTGAGAATATATACCTACCAGTTGATAGCTAAAACTGTAACAAGAGATAAATGTCCTGATTTTTTTTGATGAGGATGTTGAAATTTGGGCAGCTGTCAGTATAAACTTAGAGGCTGTGGATTTCTTTCTGCCAGGATGGGGAACTTATTTGTTTAGCTGTGTACTGTGTGGTGTGCTTGTTAAAGGTATACCTTCTGAGCTGGGAAGAATGTATTCTTATTTATCTTTTTTAGCACATTGTGAAATTAGTGATGCATAATGCATTTTTTAAAATCCCTGCTATACTGTGATTATAGGCAGCCTGTCTTAGAAAAATGAGATTAGAAGCTAAGTGGAGAAAGCAATTCATAAATCCTGGTGAAAATTTGGGACACTGTTTACAAATATATATCACAGCTAGAAAAATCTCAAAAATGTTTGTCGAAGAAGGAATCAGACAGTTTTTAATGGTGAAAAAGGAACAAAACATTGCTACCGAATTCAGGTTTCTCAAGTTGATGTAACTTGTTTTCCCACAGTTTCCTATAAAAAACGGAAATTAAGTTGCCATAAGATCATGATCAGGCATCAAGTCTTTCCTTGAATTGCACAATACTAACTATGTGTCATAAATTTGATTTGAGTGATAGAAGCAGAGGTATTGAGAAGTGCCAAGTTTTGAAATGGAAGACTGAGGTAGAATCATACTGAAAGTGTGTTTGAGGATAGAAATGCCCTTAGGTAGACACACTTCCAGTCTGAGTCTTTCTTTATTTCTAAAGACTTCTGTAGCTTCTGGGATGCCTTTCAGATGCTGTAGGCATACTAGAGCTGCTCCTAAATAGTGTGCACTCTGACTTAAAATTTTGTGTTTTGAGGACAATAGATTAATTCTCTGATCCCTTGGGTTCTACCCTTACGTGCTCTGTAAAAGGTTAAGGGCATCAAGCTCTTACTGTGGTGTGGCATGACATTTTCCATTTGATTCCATGTACTTAGACGTTCAGAGTTTTAAGCAGCAAGGGGTGTATTTACCAGACTTGTCTGAGGTTTCTCCAATGTGCTTAGCACCTGCTGGCATAGTCATTAAGGTTCCTGACTTGATCCGAAAGCAGCGGTGGGCAAACTGCAGGCCAGGGTAAGCCTGTCAGCCATTTTAATCCAGCCCTCAAATTCCTGCTGGGGAGCGAGTTCTGGGGCTTGCCTCCTCCGGCACCACAGCTGTGGAGCAGGGTTGGGGCTATTTCACGTGGCTCTCTGAAGCAGCGGTATGACCCTTCTCAGGCTCCTACGTGTAGGGGCAGCCAGGGGCCTCTTCTCTGCATGCTGCACCTGCCTGAAGCACTGCCCCCGCAGCTCCCATTGGCTGGGAACCGCAGCCAATGGGAGCTGCAGGGGTGGTGCCTATAGATGGGGCAGTGTGCAGACCTACCTGGCTGCGCCTCTGCATAGGAGCCAGAGAAGGGACATGCAGCTGATTCTGGGAGCCACTTGAGGTAAGCACCTCCTGTAGCCTGCCCCCGAAACCTCTGTGCCCCCAGCCCTGATCCTTCTCCTGCCCTCCAAACCCCCTCAATCTCAGCTGAGCACTCTCCTGCACCCCAAATCCCTCATTTGCAGCCCCACAGTAGAGCCAGCACTCTCAGCCAGAGCCTATACCTTTTCCCACACCCCAACCACCTGCCCCAGCCCTGATTCCCCCTCCTGCCCTCTGAACCCCTCAGTCCCAGCCCAGCACATCCTCCTACACTCCAAACTCCTCAGCCCCAACTGGAGCCCTCGGCCCCTCCCCACTCCCTCATCCCAGCCCAGAACCCCCTCTTTCACCCTGAACTCCTCATCTCTAGCCCCACCCGAGAGCCTGCACCCCCAACACCAATTTTGTGAGCTTTCTTGGCCCACCATACAATATCTCTTCCCAGATGTGGCCCTCATGCCAAAAAGTTTGCCCATCCCTGTGCTAAAGGTACGAAATGTGACTGCACTAAACTGAGGAGGGAATCTTGTCCCGTGGCTGGTTTCAGAACTGTGTCCTCTTCACTTAGTGCCATTCATATTTCCTCTCCCTCTTTATTCCTGAGAGCACCTACCTGTCCTTTATCAGCTTTGACTGATGTGTTTTTTAAGCCATCAACATTTTCCTCCATAAGCATGGCTTCTCCACTTCACTGCAGTCCAGTAACCACTGCATTATAACCTCAATGCCAGCTCTGAAGGGGGATAATTGCTCATTAGTTTACATAACAAATTTATAGACACAAGTGCCTGATGTAAAATAATCAATCAGGCTGCTTGTTTCACACTTCCAGTCAGAATTTGCTCTTTGGTGGTGAAGTCTGGGGAGACTGTCCAAGGATAATGTGGACTTAAAGGAAGTACACAAGACATAGGGGGTTGGTATTTTTCTTTGATATACAGGTTGTTTGCTCAGAGGTTCTCTGAGGCTAAAGCCTTTTCTTTGAGGCATTTTCTTCCCAGTCTTTTTTTCTTAAGAGGGATTGCAACACACACTATCATTAGTCCAATTTGCAGGATTCAGCAAATAACTAGAACCCTGCAAATCTGCAGATATCTGCAGAGATGTTTGCAGATCGTGGATCGGATGAGGGTACAGATTTTATATACGTGCAGGGCTCTACAAGTAACTGTTATTTTTCAACTTCAAGGTTGGGATTTGTGATGTCGAGGTCTTTCTTTATGGGAGTGTTCTCACGCCTTGTGTAGTGAGATAATTTTTCCTTTCAAAATTTTCCTTTTAATTAACCAAAAGTTTTTAGTAATAATACTGAGTGGAAGAGCAAGAAGGGAGGGCTAAAACCCCTGCTATAAGGTAGATAGAAAGCTGGCTAGATCTTCGGATTCAACAAGTAGTGATCAGTGGCTCCATGTCTAGTTGGCAGCTGGTATCAAGTGGAGTGCCCCAAGGGTTGGTCCTGGGGCCAGTTTTGTTCAGTTTCTTCATTAATGATCTGGAGGATGGTGTGGACTGCATCCTCAGCAAGTTGGTAGATGACACTAAATTGGGAGGAGTGGTAGATAAGCTGAAGGGTCAGCATAGGATACAGAGGGACCTCGACAAATTAGAGGTTTGGGCCAAAAGAAATCTGATGTGGTTCAGCAAGGACAAGTGCAGAGTGCTGCACTTAAGATGGAAAAAATCTCTTGCACTGCTACAGAGTAGGTACTGAATGGCTAGGCAGCAGTTCTGCAGAGAAAGACTTAGGGGTTACAGTGGACGAGAAGCTGGATATGAGTCAACATTGTGCCCTTGTTGCCAAGAAGGCCAACAGCATTTTGGGCTGTATAAGTAGAGACATTGCCAACAAATCAAGGGATGTTATCATTCCCCTCTATTTGGCATTGTTGAGGCCTCATCTGATGTACTGTGTCCAGTTTTGGGCCCCACACTACAAGAAGAAATTGGAAAGAGTCTAGCAGAGGGCAACAAAAATGATTATGGCGCTGGGGCACATGACTTAAGAGGAGAGGCTGAGGGAACTGGGATTGTTTCTTCTGCAGAAGAGAAGAATGATGGGGGATTTGATAGCTGCTTTCAGCTACCTGAAAGGGGGTTCCGCAGAGGATGGATCTAGACTGTTCCCGCTGGTAGTAGATGACAGAACAAGGAGGAATGGTTTCAAGTTGCAGTGGGGGAAGTTTAGGTTGGATATTAGGAAATCTTTTCCATTTTGGAGGGTGGTGAAGCACTGGAATGGGTTACCTAGGGAGGCTGTGGAATCTCCTTCCTTAGAGATTTTTAAGGTCAGGCTTGAAGCAGCCCTGGCTGGGATCATTTAATTGGGGGTTGGCCCTGCTTTGAGCAGGGGATTGGACTAGATCAGTGGTCACCAACTTTTTTGTGGCCAATAGCACATTCATGTTTTTGGAAGAGTGTGGCGGGTGTCAAGAATTTTTGAAGGCTTATTTTGTATTTGTACATTAAATAATATAAAAACATCATATTTAATATTACATAATATATGAATCCTTAAGATGAAAAAAGGTAATTTTACATGTAAACAGTATTAATTATATTATTCGGCAGTTACTCTTTCACCTTACGTTGTGAATTTGCTCTTTTTTATCTACCTGTATTAAAAATTAAGGAGTTTTTACAAAATAAATATCAAATGGTTTTCATCTTATTTTAAAAACGAAAAACGTTATTGAACTTCTGGTCCAAATATACTTATTATTCTTACTTTAATGTAGATAGCCAGTTACGGTTAATTAAAAATGTTTTGTATTGTTACTGGTATCTGGATTTCAGTAAACAAATATGAAAAAGTTAAACACAAGTTAATCATACGTGCTCATCAGTGCTTAATGGAAAATAGGTATAATTAATTCACATGGTTTTTCTAATAAAGTGAGTGTGATTTTTGGTTCTGCATTTCTTCAGCCGATTTTTCATGGTTGGGAGAGTGTGATGGTATTCCCATTCATAAGCAATTGTCAAGATGGGCATCTGTAAGCCGAGATCTGTATTTTGATTTTATGATGTTCATTGTTGGGGACCACGGGATTAGAAGACCTCCTGAGGTCCCTTCCAACCCTGATATTCTATGAACTCTGTATTGCTTTGTGTTTGGACGTTCTTGCCATAAACTTAAGCCTGGCTGACATCCATTTAGCTTGTTCTGTTCAGGATAAATGGTGGGGATTATGATTTTGATTGGAGGTTACTAAAAATATAATACCAAAAATGCATTAGACAAGTCCATGGAGGGCAGGTCCATTATTGGCTCTTAGCCAAATGGTCACAGTTGTGACACCATGCTTGGGGCAGTCCTAAACCTCTGACTGCAAGAAACTGAGAGGGGAAGATGGGTGGATCACTCCAGCTGCGCTGTTTTGGCACTGGCACCTGCCAGACAGGATACTGGCTTATTAGATTGTTGTTCTGATTGTATAACGTTTCTTACGTTGAAAAATAGGCCATGGGATGTTAAACACAGGGGTTTTCACTCATGATCAGTCTTCTCTTTTCTGACTATAATGAGCTTGTAATAAACAATGATGCACTGATTATTTTTTTTTTTTTTTTTTGGCCTTACTGTTTTACTTAATTACTTTGTTACTGAGTTAGAAAATCAGGGTAGAATGTAAAGCAGGAGTCAGCAACCTTTCAGAAGTGGTGTGCCGAGTCTTCATTTATTTACTCTAATTTAGGGTTTCGTGTGCCAATAATTTTAACGTTTTTAGAATGTCTCTGTAAGTTTATAATATAGAACCAAACTATTGTTGTGTGTAAAGAAAATAAGGTTTTTAAAATGTTTAAGAAGCTTTGTTTAAGATGTGAATTTAAATGCAGAGCCCCCCAGACCAGTGGCCAGGACCTGGGCAGTGTGTGTGTCACTGAAAATCAGTTCGCGTGCCGCCTTTGGCACCCGTGCCATAGGTTGCCTACCCCTGCTCTATACTAACAGATAAGACTAAGAACCACAGCTACTATTAAATAACTTCTCCCTCATTCACGTGTATCATCAGCCTTTATTCCCATTCTTTCAAGAATATACTATAATAATTTCCAAAGGAAGGGATCCAAGATCTAGGCTGATTGTTGAAGTGCTTAAAATATGGAGCATTTTGACTTGCCTTCCGTACGATGCAGCCTCGTTTCTCTGCAATACAATCATTTCTGATACACACTGAAGAGACTGCTTTGGATCTGATGAAATGTGTTCCAAGACTAAGGTACTGATACACCTGCATGGTCAAAGATTTGGCTGCAATAAACCGTAAATCATTTAAAGTCGTCATGTGCCAAATATCATGTAAAGGAATAGTCAGGTTGGAGAGCACTAAATACACTGGAAGTGAATGTTCTCTATCATACAACAGTGCTATTTGTCAGCACCTGAACCACTTGTGGCGGGCGAGGGGAGAAAACAGATGTGAAAGTGGAGATTTGAAACAAACTGCACGAAGATCCAATACATTTCTGTACATTCTAGCGTGTCAATTTCCTCAGGGTTCCATGTGTTAAAGAGAGAAGCTTGCCAAGTCTTGTGAAGACATCCAACACTACCATCTCCCTCACAAGCTCAAGGATAGAATGGCACATACTCTGGCTGAATCTACCCTGAAGTTTTCAGATTCTCTCACCCGGTGGGCACTATTATACTGAGTGTCTAGCTGCAGTAGATTAAAGAGCCTTTCCTCAACCAACAGGAATGGGGCTTGACCAGTGATTATGGTAAATAGCTTCCTGTAGGTTCACTATCTCTGTGTTGAAGAGGCAGTAACCTGTTTTGTGTCAAAACTATAATTAGGGGCTTGCACTAGCAAATATGTATGTTCCATGGGACATATGCTGTGCCTGTTACTGAACTGATAACTCTTATGAAATCATCCCCCCGGCACCTTCTCGAGATGAGAGCTCCTGAAAAGAAAAGATACCCAAATCCTCACCACCCCTCAGAGTACTTACACTAAGGCTCTGAAAATGTGTTAATGCTTAGTGTATGCTTTAAAGCGTTACATCAGGGGTAGGCAACCTATGGCACAGGCGCCAAAGGCGGCACGTGAGCTGATTTTCAGTGGCACTCACAGTGCCCAGGTCCTGGCCACCTGTCTGGGGGGCTCTGCATTTAATTTTAAATGAAGCTGCTTAAACGTTTTAAAAACATTGATTACTTTACATACAATAGTTTAGTTATGTATTATAAACTTACAGAAAGAGACATTTTTAAAAACGTTAAAATGTATTATTGGCATGCGAAACCCTAAATTAGAGTAAATAGATGAAGACTCGGCACACCACTTCTGAAAAGTTGCCGACCCCTGTGCTAAGAGTTTCCTAGATGTCCAGAAGAGAAGGTCTGCTGCCAAACTGCTCAATCCTTCCTCTTGCCCCCCACCCTCTCACCTCAGCTATGAGCATGAGGTTTTATTAGCTGAAGTCTTTACAGTGTTCTGGAAATTTGCAGTATAGTTTTGCAAGGCTTTTCTTGAAATATGAAGTGCAAACACACAATTGGCATGGCTCATAACTTCGTACTAGCTGAGCAAGTTTTAAGAGTTTGGGGAGAAAGACCTCTTCTGAAATAACAAGCTGATATGCAGGTCTCTTGATATACAGTTCTCTGATAATGAAGTGACAAATGCCACAGCTTCCTGAGTAATTAACTTGTTTTTGTCACAGCTGTAAATTGTTCTTACAAAAAAAATTGATAGCATTTTGCATTAATTGAAGATTTTTTCCAAAAGATTCCTTCACAGAATAGAGAATTTTGAAGAAGAATCCAAATGTAACATTCTAAGTCCTCAATCCTCTTAAATATACCTGTCAAATAGAATTGCACTTATTAATGAAGCTGTAAACAGTGCTACTTGAGTGGTCTTTCAAAGGCAAAATGATGGAGCATGGATAGAATAAAACAGTTTTCACAGTGACTACTGATCTGTAGATAAATAGGATTTTAGCCTCCAGCATGATCATGCTCTCATCCTGGAAAAGTATTACACACACAACTTGACTTTTTAATTTCCCTCTTGGATGGAAAAACAAGAATCTGAGAAATACATTCAACCTAACGCGTAACTCCCCTTCTTCCTTTTACCCCCTCAAAGATAGACTATGAATTTCGTGGGTCTTCCCACAGACTGCTGACTAGAAGATGGGGTGGGTGGGTGAAAGGGAATAATTCAGGCACTCTTTACTTTATAGTTGTGAGGCGGTTCAGTGCTGGTAAGCAAGTGATACGCTCTATTACAGCTGGGCATGAGGGGGAAATAAAGCTTAGATTTTAAGTTGGACAAGATCACGCAGTAAGTGAAAGAATCTGGAGTAGAACTCTGAGCCGGAAGTCCTGATTCAAAGTGCCATGCTCTGACCAGTAGACGTGGTGTTCTTACACTTTTTTAGATTGAATGTTCATATGTAGCTTGTTTCCATGATGCTGATATGCCATGAATATTCTGGATAACTTCAAAGTGTGGTATTGTGTCCCAGGCCTCCAAGCCTACTCTAATCTCTTCTCCTTGTCTAGCTCACACAGTGCAGGGAATAATAAGCATTTCTTGCTTCTTCCAGTAATGACTGAACAAAGAACAGCTTAACCAAAAAACAGGCTATTTAAGGGGGGAATATTGACGAGGGGGAGGAAATGGGGGGAGAATCTTGGACATATTCCTGTCGTGGCCTGAAGACTGGGTGAAGGGTGGAGCATCTTTGGGCAAGTAACCAAATGGAACAAAGCCTCCTGGCCCAACTCTGTTCTTTGCGGGGAGGGAAATAATAATAATCCTCTCAGGAGCCATCTCCAGAAGGGTTTGAATCAGGGCAGCATTCCTCGCCTGATGGCGGTAGAGGGGCACAATGTGTTAGTGTGCGTGTGCTTCCTTGTATACTTGGAACCATACTCTATGCTAGGGTGCCCTCCTCTTCTTCAGCTTTAACTGTGGTTGCATCTGTTTATGAATACTAAAAGCCTTAGTTGTCCGATTTAAACAGGTCATGACTGGAAGGAATATGGAGGGGAGGACGAGTAAGAAAAGGAGCCAGGGCAGGGGGGAGAGATAACAGGGGCAGGAGAGGAAGAGTAGAAAAAACAGCATATCTTATAACCACAGGCAATTCTTTGTTGCACCGAGAAATAACTGAATGTGTTACTTTGTGCTCCAGCCTAGTTAAATAGCTTGAGTGATAGCTTAGTTTAGTGTACCTCCATCCTTTGCATTTCTAATGTGCCAAACCGCAATAGTGTCTAGGCTCATGGAAACAAAAATTGGCATTTTATAGTTCACATTTCAGAAAGGTGCTTGTGTATTTTTTGGTATTCTTCTTTATTGGGTTAAGTTAAATGGAGAACATTTTGCTGAAACTCTAGAATGTCTAATTCAAGGTTATTTGAAAACGTTTACTATCTTCTGACCTTTAAAAAATATGCATTACTGATAGATCAAAACACTTTCACTGAATTGATGCTCATGGTAGAACACACAACCCCCCTCAAACTACTACTAACTATAGAGTGTCTAGTTCTGATTAGTAATGAGGTCCTGTTGTGCTAATGCCATGCATATACATGCAGAAACACGTTCCCTGCCTAGATGTTGTATTTCCTCAAATGCTAATATTGCACAGCTCCTGTTTCTTAGTCTGCTGATATGCAGACTATGAGCCAAACTGTTCCCCAGCATGTCCCTCCAAACCAGTGGTCTCGAAGCTTTTCACGTCCAAGATCACTTTTGCATTTAAGAGCAACCCAGGACTTGCCCTGCTGCTTCCCAAGGGTCCACCCTGCTTACTCCATTTCCCCACTCTCTCCTTTGCTCATTCTCCCCTACCCTCCCTCACTTTCAGGAGCAGGGGTTTGGGAAAGGATGTGGGTTCTGAGCTGGGGCCAAGGGGTTCGCAGTGTGGGAGAGGGCTCCTGGGGCAGGGGGTTGGGATACAGGAGGGAGTGAGGGGTTCAAGCTCTGGGAAGGAATTTGGGAGCAGGAGGGGGGCTCCAGGCTGGAGCAGTGTGCTGGGGTGCAGGAGGAGGTACAAGATACTGGCTCTAGGAGGTGGCTCAGGGCTGGGGCAGGGAGTTGGGGTGCAGATGGGGATATGGGATGCTGACTCCGGGTTGGGGGTTGGAGTGCAGCCCCCTGCCAGGCAACACATACATACCCCAGCCAGGCAACACATACATACCCCAGGCGTCTCCCAGTTGGCAGCATAGCGAGGCTAAGGCAGGCTCCAGGCCTGCCACGGCCCCCTGCCGCTCCCGGAAGGGGCCAGTGCATCTTTGAGGCCCATTGGGAAGGGTGAGGAGCACGAAGCTCTGCACACTGACCCTTCTCTACAGGCACCATCCCTGCAGCTCCCATTGGCTGTTCCTGGCTAGTGGAGCTGTAGGGGTGGTGCTTGCAGGCATGAGGCTGTAGGCAGCTCTGGCTGCTTCCAGGAGCAGTGTGGGGTTGGGGCAGGCAGGGAGTCTGCCTTAGTGGCAGCCCCACTGCACCACTGGACATCACAATTATCGGGGAGAGTGCCTACGATCAGCCAGTCAATCGTGATCCAAAGGTTTGTGACCACTCCTCTAAACTCAAGTTTTCATGAATGAACTGTACTTACTTCTAACACTTCTTTTTTTTTTTAAAAAAAAAAAAACCAAAACCTCTGAACTTCAGATTGAAGTTCAAATATTATGTGATGTGTAGCCATTTTTTCAAGTTATATCATGGGAATGGACTCATGTGGCATGCACACTAAAACCTGAATACCAAAACAACTGTTCTTGCTATTGACTAGATGCTCTGTTTTCTTACGCAACCAGGAAGAATATTGGCTTGCCTATTCTGAATCTTTTTGTCTGTACAGTATACACCTGAGTTCCTGTCAATTCAAATTACCATTTTCAATAATGCACAGACAACATTATCTATATTTGTGACACTTACACAATGTGTGGAAAGAATTTACCAAACAACTCTTTTTAAAAGTTTTCACTAGATAAGCTTATTTTTGACTTGAACTGCTAAGCCTTTTTCAGAGTTCTGTGCAGTAAAAGCATTGATCTGTATTTCACAAACTCTCTGACCATATAAAACAGTGAATCCAAGTTATCACTCATATATTGGAAAATTTTGTGTTTCATGAAGATGTGGTCCAAGTATAATACTGGATGTCATGGATCACGGTGCATGCTATGGCTCGTACCCTTCTGCAATCTTGAGTGAGTGTAACTACCTAGTGATAGGCACTGAGCCTCCACTTCACTCAGGAGGGATTCCTGTGACTGATACCTTCAGACTGGGCCCCTAGGCTTCATCACCCTGTTTTACACCATAGCGTGTTAAGCAAAGCCAGATTAGCTTGGTTCCCTGGAGGAGTAGTTTCGCTCTCAGGAGTATTGTAACCAGAAAGCAAAGTCAGTGACACAATTCAGTGTGTGTTTTAAAAAAACAAAACAAACAAACAAAAAAACCCCAATTTAATTGTTAACAGGAACACAGTGGTCAAGGAAGAGCTAAAATAGCAAAGCAGGCCTATATCTAGGACTCTTAGCTAACCTTTCCTAACTTCTCCTTGCTTAGCTACGCAGGCTCTGCTTAGTCCAGGCTGTCTTCCTCCTTGAGTTGGAGGGAACCCACATGTCTGCTGTTCCTATCACTGTTTCCAGAGAATCTCTACCAGTTTGTCAGAGCATGTAGTTAACAGAACGAACCCCCTTTTGCTTCAGCTGACCCACCTTATTCATTGATTGAGAGGATCCTTTTCCAAAGAAGGGTGTGCCAGCTGGGCCAGAGGGAGTACTTGAAATCCTTATCACCTTTATGGTTGGTGAATTATTGGGTGACTGAGTCAATTCAAATACATTTTCTCTTCTTGTCTACATTGGTAGAGAGCTCTGTGCTGGAGTTAGCCTTTGAATCTAGCTAGCTCACATAAAAGTAGGTGGGTATACTCAGTCTTTTATAACATTCATGAAAATAGTGTAATAATGCCCCACATTTTCCACACTGGGGAAACTGGAAGGTAAATGTAAATTACTTTGAAACTGATAGCAGAAGTTCAGTCTCTTCTTGCTCTCACCTCTGCTCCTTCCCATTTTTTATTTAGGTCCTTGAGTCCCTAATGCCTAAGATGTTGAATGGAGAATCTAGCAATAACTGGGCTTCATGGCATTTAAGCAGGAATTTTCATCCTAACTTTTATTTTCCTTTTATTGTTCTGATGGAATTGCAAACTTTTTGGTGGGTTGGAGAAAGAAAAAGAAAATATGGGAGGGGAATTTAAGATTCTAGGATAGTAGCAAATGTACTGCTTTTATTTATTGTTGCCTGCAAGTCTCCTAGGAGCAGGCATCATTGAAGCTCCCACAATCAACGATGGCTGCCATTTTGGAATCACTCTTCAAGACTGAGACCCAGTAGTCACTTGGAAGCCATTTAGTGGGAGATGCCTTTGGGCAGGTATACTGTCATTTTATAAATGGCTTATGGATAACATGCCAAAATCCCGTGGTGGGTTTGTTTTGGCAACTCTGTTTGGATGCTATACTTTGGTTTAAATGGCTGCATTACCACACTTTCAATTCTATTGTCATATGTTTTGTTAGGAGTCCAAAAGTCTTAGTCGTGTTTTTTTTAAAAAAAAAAAAAGGGGGGGGGAAGAGAATTATCAATGGACATATCAAATGGGTTGACTATTTTGTTGTTGAGTTACTATTCCTGTGGATACAGTCAGAAGTTAGATTCTGCATTATTAGTGGAGCAGTTTCCTAAGTAACTCCAGAAGACTGAGGATGCAAGCATTTAAGGTATGGAATTTTTCTGGCTTGTCTGCCAGCATTTCTGTCCCTTTCTGCTTTCAGCTGGCTTGAGGCAGGACATCTGACTTCTGTGCGATGTACAAGTTAATTACTGGATGCCTGTGTTTCTTGGATGATTAACGGAGCTGATTTTAGATTAGTTTAACGCACATGCTCTGAAGGCTCTAATAATAGGCTGTCTTGAGCTAGATTTCATTTTGCTTCACTGTGGTGTGCCTGTTCTCAAAGTGTGAAGTCCAATCTGAGGCTCTGGAAGGCACTTGTTTTTTCTTCTACTTAGTTAAAGTGAATCTGTGCCTTCTGTGAAAAACAGCATGAAAACCTTGATGCCACGCACGCACATTCCTGAAATACCTACATTGTATTCTAAAATGAGACGGTTATACTTAAAATTGACAGGAAACCCAAAGAATTCTAAAAATGCAGTATTCTAGCTCTTATTCATACCAAAAGGCTTTGAAGTTAACTAAATATCTCTCATCATGATGCATACAGTGTCTCTAGGACTAGCAATTAAGCTTTGCTGCTGAAGCAGTTTAGAGAATGAGAAATGTTTTAAAAAACCATTTGACAAATCTAGTCACAAATCGTAATTGTCTCAGTCTTCCAAAAGAGAATAAACCATAATATTCAGTCTTCCTGCTGTTTTAACCTATAGTGAACATGCTTAACTCCATTGGATGTAGTACCTATGTTAAAATAATGTGTTCATTAGACAGGGAAGGTAAAGGATTAGCTCCCTTAATAGTGCTCACCTGTATGACTTCTGGTCCAAAACTCACCGGTGGGGGTGGAAGGACATATATTCATCTCTTCAGTAGCTTCAGAGCATTACATTCTGACTGCATAATAAGTGACTTTCAGTGGAAAATTGTGCAAGTATGTTACTCAAAGATGAAAAATGTAAACATGTTAACATTTTACTCTTACTGTGGTTTGTTTTGGTATGTGATAGTTTTTGTCAGGCTTTGTATATCTATAGTAGTGGTTTTATTATCGATGATAAAAATAAAAAACCAACTGTCTTATTTAACTCTTTGCAGTAACATAACCTTGGTGATTGTGTTGGTATTTTCGATTGTTAGTATAGGGAAATGCAAAGGGATACTGGCAGTAGTGCAGTAATTGTGTTGAGTGAAACTTGAAAGTTTTTAATGGTCTCCCCGTGTCTGTCTGTCTGTGTCTCATGACAGATCAAACTTGCAATTTAACTTTTAAATTCCCTGTTTTTTCGTTTGCTCATAATAATTTCCAGCTCTTTAACTTCCTTTGACGTGGCTTGTTTCAGGTCAAATGTTTCTCAGATGTTGGGATGAGGAATTGTAATCTCAGATGGTGGAGGGTTAAACTTGAGTGAATAAGTTTGACATGCATAACATGCTTTGAGGTATTGGGATGGTCATCAGCTGTGTGGGGGTCATAGAACACAAGTTGCGCTAAGTCTGTTTTTGTTTTGTGATAAGACTATGGAGTTGAGCATCTATTTTACACCCCATTAGTGACCCAACAAACTTTTTTTCTTCAAAATAAAAATATAAAAACCTACGTTACTGTAATATGATTCCTCTCTTTCAGAAATGTAGCTGTTTGAATATGCAGTCTTTCATAGGATATCTTATAAATGACTCTACCCTAGTTCATTATGTGGTGTTGTTTAATGTGCCAGTCAAGAATTTGCCAAATGAATTTGCAGCTAAAAGGCAGTTGAGACAGACTGTAGAGTAGCCTTTATAGGTTGTAGTTAGCTAGTTCTTATAGTTAGTATTTGACCTTCATGCCAGTAAAATGAAATGGAAGTTAATCTGAAACTTGAGTGACATGGGCCTGACTCTGTAGCCATGTTCAAATATGTGGTTGCATGAAGTTAATCACAATATTCAGTAAATGAGACTATCCTGAGTAGAGTCCATGAACAACTTTTTTCAGAGTAAATTATACAGCTAATCCTGTTTACAGCATTGTTCAGGCTCATTGCTGAATGGCTTCTTAAATGTGGTTCTGCCACTGATCAGTTATGGTTCTGATAGATTCTTGTTTACTGTTTGACATGTGGTGATTTAGAGCCTGACCATGTGAGGGCCTGAGTGCCCTCAACTCCCTTTGGTTTTAATGGAAGTTGTGGGTATTCACTACCTTTTTATAGGAGATGCTTGGTGCTTGGCAGGGTTGGGGCTCTTTAATTCCATTAAAGAAGGGAAAATAGGGATGTTTACCTGTTAGTATGAGATTGGTTTTAAAAAAAGACATATTCATCAAACAGGAGTTTTATGTGGGAACTAACCTAATAAACATACTATAAACTTAGGCCAGTAACCACACCAGCTCCACAAAAAAACTGCAAGAGTGAAAAAGCAGAAGTCCAGCAGCAGCATGGAGGCTATCCAGTTGATGTACTGAATGCAGAATGTGCGATTACCTGCCTTGTCGGCAGGTGATATATGTGTGCACACAGTGCAAGAAGCTCATGGCCCTGGGAGATAGTGCGTGCTCTTGAAGCCAGAGTAGCTGAGCTAGAGGAGCTAAGACAGATCTAGGGCTGGTCTACCATGGGAATTTATATCAGCAAAACTGTGTCTTTCAGGGATGTGAAAAATTCTCTCACCTGAGAAATGTAGTTATGCTGACATAACCCCTAGTGTAGACAGTGCTAGGTCAATAGAAGCCAAGCCCTACAGTCATGGTGCTGCAAGCAATTTCCACACCCCGATGTGGTTCTTGGGCCAAAAAGTTTGCCACCCCTATTCTAGATGATGTCATGGCATCCTTTTGAATCCTTAGGAGGGAATCCCAGTTATTAGGAAGAACCAGTTAATAGTAATGGGAGTCTTTTCTTCAGTAGGCTTTGTTATTCAGGGACTTGCGCTGTGCCAACTATAATAAATGATCCAGTTTGTTCATGTTAGGTAGCTGAACAATTACTTTCATTGGCCTTGGTGCCTTATTTAGCAGGCCCTCAATGCCAGGTGGCTGCTGTTTGCTTAGATGGCTTGGATTTGTACTTCCTAGGAGCTTTAAGTACTGTGGCTCTCTGTACCTCAAAGCAGTGCCCTGGAACCCCCATATTCACCCTTTCATATAATTGATACATTTCATACAAAACATGCCATGTCATATGAAAAGTCATCATCTGCTGAAACCCACTGTTCTGTCTAAATATGTATATTGTTAGTGTGTATGAAGTTATTAAATTTTGTTGTATGGTTGTTACTGAAATGTAAAGAAGTGAACCACTCCCAGGATGGTATTACATGACCATTAGCAGGAGAGTTGTAATCAAGGGATTTACGATAATGTAAGAGGCTTAGCAAAGCATCACCCAGTGGAAGATTGCCCAACTCCTGACTCAGCATATGGACTGAGGGTATAAAATAGAATATCATGGTTGGAAAGGACCTCAGAAGGTCATTAAGTCCAGTCCCTTGCTCAAAGCAGGACCAGTCCCCAGGTAAATCATCCTAAATGTCAAAATAAGGGACAGTGGCTTCATGATTTTACTTTTTCTCCTCTCCCACCTACTCTGAAAGGAACAGGAATGCTGGAAAGACAAAGACTTCAACTAAGGAGACTGGTCCCAGGTTTCAAAGGAAAAGCCTGTGTATTAATTGTAACACTGAGTGGAGCGAGAACTTCTTGATGTAAATATTGCCTACTGTAATAAGCACATATGCTAAATCTTAAGCCTTAAGTTTTATTTTCTTTGATAATCACCTCTAACCTTTTGTGCCCACCACTTAAAAATATATCTGTACTTAATAAGTCTGTTTTATATTTTACCTAAAACACTGTATTTTGGTTGAAGTGCTTGGGAAATCTCAGTTCAGTTTACAAAGGCTTGTGCATGTTTTCTACACATTGAGAGAGTGGCAGACTGGGTAATAAGCTTACATTGATCAGACTTCTGACCTGAGAAGACAGTACAGTTCTGGGGTGCAAGGCTGAGGAGCTGGAGGAAATTGGTTGGAGCCTCTCTGTTGGTTCATGAGTGGCTGGGAGAAGCATTCATGTAACTCACTTGGGTATGTCCCTGCCTGTGTAAATTCAGTACCTGCCAGAGATTTGTAGCTTGCCAACAGCATCAGTGTGAGAGGGAGCCCAGGTTGGTGGAACAAAGTGCTCAGCGGTCCCACCGTTCATGCTGCACCCTAGGAAAACCCATCACACACACATCTTCCTCATCTCAGAAACTCCCTCTTCTGTTGTATACATGGGGGAACTTTTCTGAGTCTTGTTGCAGGATAGTGCATGCCACATAGATTCCTTTAGCATTTTGAGGTTTGCGTTTTCTTTCCTCCATTATCCTTTTTGTGATGGAAAGTTTACCTTGAGTGAAGGGAGAGCTTATGAAGACACTCAATGGATTGTGCCTTGACTCTTTGGGGACAAGAGGGGATAGGTAACATAACTGGTGGAAATTCAAAAACATGACTGCAGTTTACTATTATAGATCTGTGCTATTTGATCGTGTCTCATGCCAAGGGAGGATTGGTCTTTGATGTCTCCCTAGTTGTAGAGGTCAATAAACAGAGCAAAGAAAATAAAAAGTTAGTGCAGAAATCATTACAATGAGGCAAGAGAGCAGTGTTCAAAGTAGTCCTTTCTTGCCTCAGGGCAGTGAGATGTTCTGGATTAATGACCCCTCACACTTATTTTAAAATGCAACCATTCTGCTTCTTGATGGACCTCTTAACTTAATTAAACTAAAAGGCTAAGATGGTAGTGGAGGGGGGCTGCTACAAGAACAATTTCTTTCTCTCTTTTTTTTTTTTTTAAAAATGCTTCTGGGATGTGATACTATATACCAATAGCCAATTTTAGCGAAGTTTATTTAGTATATATTTTTGGAGGGAGGGAAGAGATTTAAGATCAGAATTCCTTCATTGAATTGGGAGACAATGAATTGGTATGTCCTCCATTCTCCTTTCCTTTCAATATTTCTGTAGTGTCATAGCAGCCCTGGGCATGTGTCCTTGCATATGAGGTGTGACAGTCAGACAAGAAGGATGAGAGTGAGTGGTGGAAGGCAGGTATATCAGCTTCAGGATGAGCAGGTCCCTGTTCCCTGGATAGCCAAAGGCTACTCCAGGCCAATCAAGGCATCTGACACCAATTAACCAGTTAAGATTGTTAGGTTAATGCTGGCACCTGTCAGATAAGGCCATTAGGCTAATGGAGACAGCTGAAACCAATCAAGATCTCATTGATACTACTTAAAACCTCATTCCAATTCCCTCAAGGGAGCCTAGGTGGAAGGAGCTGGAGGAGAGGAAGCATTGTGGTATCCTGAGGCAAGGATGAAGCTAGGAAAAGGGGACAATAGGGAAGTTGCTCAGGGAAGCAAAGCAGCATCAATGTTGAATGGAAAGCAGCCAACAGCTGCTACTATTAAGGTCTGGAACCTGGAGTAGAGGGTGGACCCAGGTTGGTCCCCCCCCATCCTCCACCCCCCACATGCTAGAGACCCTTCTGAGAGGGGAAGCAGGACTCTGTCCAGTCAGAAGGCCAGACTGCACCCACTGAGCTCTACAGAGCAACAGAGACTGTGAGGTATTCCCCCTTCCCATCTCCCATGCTGGCTGGTGATGAAAATAACTCCATAGGCTATGACTCTTGCTGCTATATTGAGACAGGGAGGTCACTTTGGGGCCTTACTGAGTTTCTGAGGCTACTTAATCCTCCCAGAAGTGCAGGAGCCACCAACACAAGCTCAGAACTTTGTCACACAAGCTAGAGCAGTGGTTCTCAAACTGGGGGTCATGACCCCCCTGGGACGTTGCGGGCCGATTCCAGGGGGTCATGAGCTCCCTGTGCTGCTGAAGTGCCGCCAACTAGATAGTGTCCGGTTTTAGCGGCACTTCGGCGGACATGCTGTGTGCTTCACAGTGTCCGCTGAAAAGCCTCTGAAGTGAATGTTTCTGGTTTCAGCAGTTTTTCGGCGGACACTGTGAAGCGCCCAACATGTCTGCTGAACTGCTGCCGAAAGCAGAAGCGTTCTATTCGGCGACATTTTGGCAGACACACCTGGGTCGTGGCGACTCGCAGGGGGAGGCAAAAAGGACTGCTGCACCAAAAGGTTTGAGAACCGCCGAGCTAGAGTAAGTTTCATGAAAGAAAAAGCATGTTCCTGAATATACAATTCCCACAGAGTGAAACTCCTAGAAAGTACTGTTGAAATCAAGAACATGGTGAAAGTAAGCACACACAGAAATAGCAGCAATTATGCACCAGGTCTTGCATTCACAGTACAGTCTAAAATTGCATTTCTGGCTACAAGTCTTAAGCTGACCAAGCTCATTTAAGGTTTCATCTTGAACAACTTTCACATGATTGTAAAAATGTCTGCTGCTGTTGACTATAAAGTGATGTGACTATTTTTAAAATATGGGCTCTGCCATATGACATTTAGGAAATTCTATAAAAGGGCAAGAGTATGTTATACCTACCCATCAGAAGTTTTTTCCCCTCAACGTCTCTCCTGAAAAGACACTTTGCTAATATGTGCATTCTGTAGCCTTACTCTGGCCATATTGCTCATGTTTAGTGCCTTTAGCATCCATACTAGGCTGAGATGAATTTCATGTTCAGTTAAAATTATTTTGTTACATGATCTACTACACTTGATGTCATCAGGAAGTTTTTCATCAGGTTACAGTCTTGGATACCTGTAATCTCCCATCTTCTATTTGCCTTTTCCACAAAGGTTGCTTATTTTTATTGTTATCTAGGTTGCCTAATGAATGCTTGCTTTATCAGGAAAAAGTTGTATCGGTGAAAGGGAAAATATTGATTTAAAATACTTGCCTCTGTATAAATTCAACCTTTTGAACACTCAATAGCAAGTATTTTCTGGTTTCCCTCTTAGGTACAAGTACAGTACATGGGATGGAATAGCAGTGTAGTAACCAAAATGTAACTAAATTGATTAGTTGCTTTGTTGCTACCCTGATTTTTAAACAATGGGAACTACTTCAGGTGTGTCAGTCTTATACTAGATAAATATTTTAATAATTTCTCATTAGCTGCAACGATAGTGGTCTCAATAGTTAGCTTTATAAATAATGGCATGATGTTGTGTCTCTAAAATACAATGCTATACAGGTCGCATCGTAATTACTTTTTAATCCCATAAAATTCCTCCGTAAATTAGTTGCTTGTTTTCAGGTCTAACAGTAAAAGGAGCTCAGAGTGAGGGACATTCATGCTTGGTTCCTCTAAATGAAAGTACATATTCCCAATCTTTTGTTGTTAATTCTTGGATTGATAGTGAAGACTTATATTATTCACATGATTTAAAATATGGTTTTGGAGTAAGTTATGACTTCACTTGTGAAAGAGAGAGGGTATTTTTTTTCCTACTGTCTTGTTACATTGATAGAAATCTTGAAGTTCTTGTTAGCAAACTCCTCAGATAATGAGTCATCTGTTGATGCTACTTCCAAATCTTTAATAGCTTGGTCTTCCTGCTAAAGACCCTTTCAGTTTCCATTTTTTTCCTTCACTATGATCTGAGGTCAAGTTGTTGGTCCTTTCCCCCACCCCTTTTCTTGAAAGGATATATTTCAAATTGCTTTTGTGGTTGGTTTATGTACGTGCTTGTAGTAATGGGTAAAGGCTATATTAGCTTTCTCTGGCTTAGTAAGATTGTGTTGCTGGGATTGTTTTGTTATCCATTTGTCTAGTTTGTCTTGCCAGGAATTTGATGGCTTTATTCCCAGATTCATAATGCATCCTCTTCCGTTTGCGAAGTGCACATTCTTCCTGGGCCTGGCTTACTTCTGTGAGTGTTGCATTAGAGGGGTTTTGTGATATTCCAATTATAATGCTTGAGACAACTTTTCTCTAGGCTTTAAATGCTGGGTGGTGTTCATGTGCATGTAATATCTACGGTAACGTATATTTCGGGGCATTCTTCTTATAACAACTTCAAGGCTTTTGTGACAGGGTGCTAGCAGGAGAACTGCTAGCAAACCTTCTGTCACCCCAGCTACACTGAGGGAAGGTAAATTTGGAGCTGGGGAGACCACCTAGCCCTGATTGGCAGAGTAGGAGCAGCTGCTGTCTCTGCAGGCTGGGGCTGGTTAAAAGCCTCAGAGGAAGGGAGCTAGCGGGGGCTGGACAGGAAAAGTACAGGCATGTCACATCTTAGGCGTATTTAACATATGCGATTTCCGCTTTATGTGGTCCGCAAAAACAAGAGTGTTTTTTTTAAAAAAAAAAAAAAACTTCCTGCAGGGGGCGCAATTTCACCCCCATTGAAGTGAATGGGTTCTGGTTATACGCAGTTTCCGCTTTACGCGGTAACCGCGGAATGGAACCCTCGCGCAAGACGCGACATGCCTGTACCTGTAAAGGAGGCGGAGGAGCGAGGGAGAAGGGAAGCTGCTCTAAGAGGAAGCAGGAAGGACTAGCCTGTCCTTCTCTCCTGCTGGGGAAGAGAGAAGGAACTTTGTATACATTGTGCTGCGAAAGTGGTGCGAGCACGTCTTGTACAATAAAACACAGGTGAGCACTGCAAATCAGATCTCCTGAGTGACTTTCTGGGACAAACAGGGGCAGGAGCCAGGAATGCCCTGCAGGAACCCTGTTACAACTTTACTTTTCATATTTCTTGCTATTGATTCAAATAACTCATCAAGAAGAAAACCTTGAATTGTTTTTTAATGCAGGCTACTAATTCACTTTAAAATGAAAATTTTAGTGTTAAGACTTCATTGTATGAAGAAACGCTGGTTAAAAATGCCTACACATTTAAAAGTATGGAAATCAGAAGTAGGGGAAAAGTAAATATTCTCATAGTTAACACAATCTCTAAATATTTTCCATTCAAAAAATCACCTTTTAACTATGGTATGGAATTCCCCACCCAGCCTCAAAATGGAAACTACAGACACTTACACGCACTTATGCTGCATTTGAAATATTCACTACAAACCAGTCTACTGCCATCATTTATGCTGTCATGAGCGTCCTCCAGTTCACTTGTTCATTGTGGGCCAAAGAGATCAACATCTTGTCTCTCTCTTCCATTAATTGATCAGAGATTTGTCTCCTCTGCATCCCAACTTCCCACTGCCACCAAAAGACCACAGCATATTGCATCTTACCAAGAATCTTGTACCAATGTGTTGATGGGAAAAGAGAAAACTTCTCAGTTTGAGTTTCAGCTAGCATTGTACGTAGATCTTTTGGAAGTACTGGTTAACTTCCAAACTCTGAACTATACTCTTGACTGGTGAAGGCTAAGGAGAAATACTAGAGGCCATTTTTTATGGTCCTTTTTAGAGGCCATTTTTTATGGCTCTCTTCAGAAGTGTGTGCTGCTGTGTTTGAGGAAGCAGTTAAGTGTTTGTCCATGAAAGAGTCCCAAACATTTGCAGTCTTGCTCGTTGTCAAACTTCACTTTTCGAGAGAGATCATTTTGAAAAAGGGTTAGCAAAGCAATGCTGACAATACTTAGTCCTCAACTTAATTCCTCCAATAAATCTGTTTTCAGGTCTGATCATGGTAAACCCTGCTAGTTACATTAGTAGATCTCCTTTGGACAGTAACTGATCAATGAACCACATTTTTAGTCTTTTCCTATCTTTAGTATAGCTTTTGATATATGGTTGGATAAATCTGCAGTCCCTGGTTAGAGGTGAAAAGAGTTGCTTGTGACTGATGTCATTCCATTCTTTGAAAGATCTCGACAATACCAAGCAATTGCTCCTTTGCTCAGACAGCTTTGTCTCATGGGTGTTGTCACTCTCACTTAGTACACTGAATGTTCTCATCTGATGGAATTGAATGACTTGCTTCATAGCTGAATTAGACTAGAATTTTGATATGGACTTGGCTGGCTAACAGTGAAATTAATGCTTGTAGACTTGCAGATATTGTATTGGCCCTTTGTGCTTGCCACTTGTTACTTACTTTTGTAATTAAGGGTTTGTTGGGTCATCAGCTGCTCTTGAGTGCTAGAAATATTGGTAGTCAAGGCTGCAGCAGTTTGCTTACTGAGTGCATTGCATGGGAAGTGCATTACACAACAGTTCAGAGGCTATACTGGCCTCTGTCTAACTTCCAGGTAAACATCAAGATCCTGCTTTTGACCTTTAAAACCCAGAATGGTTTGGAACCTGACTGCTTCAGTCTGCATCTCTTTGTAATTGAGATTAGCAGAGATGCTAACACTAACAGTCCTTTGGTTTAAAAGGGAGGGGACTATTTGCAGAGTATCTTGTGTTGGATCCTCTGCTCTAGAATGTGTGGTATGATGGCCCCAATTTGATTATCTTCAAAGCCTGCTGTAAGGCGTATGTATTTTTGGGAGGAGAGTTGGCTCTTTTGTTTGGAATGAAAGATGAGGATCTATAGTGGAAGTTACTTTAAGCATGGTATATTTTGGATAAATTTGGGTACAGAGGATGACAATACTCAGCCTAATTCTATGGTAAGAACAGAACCTGTTCCAAGTCAATTTGTTTTTTTTAAAATGGGTATTTGTTTCTTTAAATACAGTATTTTATTCCATAAAATGGATGGGTGAATGTCTCCATGAAAAACTTTTTAATATGCCCTCTGAGTGAACTTCTCTACAGATCTATATACTTTCACTTTTTTCTGTTTTTGAAATAAAGGAGAACCACAGGGTTAAGATCTAACTTTTAAACCAGCTGTAAAAGCCATTTTACAAAACTACTTTTTAGGATGCAATAATGGTGCTTTCCCCACCTCCCTGTGCTATGGCTCAAGTAATCCCTAAAATGTTTAGTCATCTTCCTTTTCCTGTGTTACAGAGGTTAAAAATCAGGCCTATGATTTGAACCCTAGCTGAACTTTATTTGTAGAGTTCCTACTCATTTCTCTGATTCATACTTTTAGTAATTAGACTCTACCCCACCCTGTGTCTTCCAGTTGATTAGATCCAACATTAGCATCTTTTAAAGTACATTTTACCGAAAACAGTAGATAAACACAATTCTCTGTTGTGTTAAAGAACATGGAACAGACGTCAGTCTAGACCAGCGTTTTCAAACAGTGGGTCGCAGCATGTACGGCACTGGGTCACCTTGCTCTGGTGATCATTTCCTGCTGGAATGTTAAAAGTCCTGTTGGCAGGGCTGCCCAGCAAAGGCAGGATAGTGCCTATCTTTTCCGACACTGCCCTGTGCCCTGGAAGCAGCCAGCAGCAGGTCCTGCCTCTAAGCAGAGGGGCAACAGGGCTCGATATGCTGCCCCCACCCTGAGTGTCAGCTGCACACTCCCATTGGCTGGAAACCAGCCAATGGGAACCTGGGGGGTGGGGGGAGCGAAATGTCGGCAGGTGAGAGTTGCACAGAGCTCCACCTAGGAGCTGGACCTGTTGCTTGCCGCTTCCGGGGTGCAGGAAGCCTGCCTCTGCACTCTGTCCACGCCACTGACTGGGAGCTGCTGGAGGTATGTCTGGGCCCAATTCCCATGCCCCAGCCCTGAGCCACCCCAAACCTGAAACCCCTTCCTGCACCCCAAGCTCCTCATCCCTGGCCCCACTGCTGAGCCTGCACCCCAAGCTCCTCATCCCTGGCCCCACTGCTGAGCCTGCACCCCAAGCCCCTCATCCCGGCCCCACTGCTGAGCCTGCACCCCAAGCCCAGACCCCTGACCATCTCCAGCCCTGAGCCCCTCCTGCACCCCAACTCCCTGCCCTATCCCTGAGCCTGCCCCAAACCCAGAGCCCCTCCTGCACCAAACCCCTCATTCCCAGCCCCATTCCAGAGTCTGCGCCCCCAGCCCAGAACCCTGAGCCCTTCCCACATCGCAGCCCCCTGCCCCAGCCCTGACCCCCTCCCAAACCCCTTATCTGCAGCTCCACTGAGTCATGAACATCCACAGTTTTCTTCAACTGGGTCCCCAGGAAAAAGTTTGAAAACCACTGGTCTAGACAGTTAATTGCCCAGGAATTTACATTTGATGTTCAGGGAAAGTCTTTGGTAAACTGTGATTCTATTGCCAGTGTCAGAAAAAATATATCAAAGTATCAGGAATAAGCTATTGAGGTTTCATCCCACAGACCCTTTTAGGTATTTCTAGGCTACCTGTTAAACCTACGGGATGTAGTCAGTCACTAGAACAGAAACACAACATGGGGCTCTTGTTGCTTTGAAACAAAAAATAAAAATAGCCTACTCTGGAATGGCTTATGTTGAGTCTCTCTTAGAAGCTGGCATTAATCCTTCTTGCCCTAATTCAGGGATTGTCAGACTTTTATAGCATGTTCCACTACCTCTTAATTGGGGTTTCTTATAGACCATCTTGCACAATTGTGAATAGCTCCTCTCTCACTTCTAAACATCATAATCCTGTGGTAATTATAGCAATTTAAATGAGGAAGTAATATTAGGGAAGTACTGAGTGATTTGTGGCCTGCAACTTGGGAACCTCTGCTAACTGAGCTATCACTTTCAGACTCTGGTTATGCCTGGTTTTTGTTTGTCTGGAATACTAATTAGTGCCTGCCCACAAGGGTAAATCAAAACTATGTTGCAACTTACTTTAACCACAGGAGTTGAACAAAAGATTAGGCACCTGTTGAAAACTGTGTAGACAGCAGAGTGGGGTGTGGGCTTTGAGTCCATGTGCTCCTGGACAGTTAAGTGGAAGAAATCTGGTTAGCTTTCAGGTTCACTGTTCAGAACCCTAAAGGTAGCAGCAGTGAAATGGTCCAGAATTCATAACTTCCTGCAGCACAGAGAAGAGCGGAGTTAGTGGGATGACTAGGGCATGATGGTGGAGAATGACCAAGAAAAGAAAAGTGGAGCGAGATAAAAGGAAGAGTAAAGCTGTAAACTGGCAGAGGGGCAAACAAGTACTAGGTATTGGACATGTTGAAAATAACTCCTTTGAATTAGTGGGTTTCTTCTATGGCTATCAAATTCTGATTATAGTATGGGAAGAGAGAAGATTGTGTCTTAAACTCCAGTTATAGATTAGTCTGCATCTGTTTTTCCATTGATTTTTGGCAATACGAGTAGTCTCCTTCTGCAACCCTGTACTTACTACCTAAGTTAACCCTGAGAATAAGCATGCTCTGTTATACGGTTTTAATTTGAGGGACAGGTGCAGAGTAATTCTCTGTTTTCTTATTGTTGTCTTTTTCCTTTCCCCCACTCCCACCTCTGTAGCTCTGTTCTGTTAAAGTTATAGAAGATGCTATTCTCCCTGTCTAGCCACTTCTCAGGGCTCCTACCTGGTCTGCCTGTGTGGGGTCATTCAGCTCCCCATGAAATACTTATTCTCCAGCATACACAAGATGTTTTACTTCACTCTCTTGCTGATTCCATTCCGGAGGGGAGCAAGTTGAGAACTGGAGAAACAGGTCGCTGGAAGAATGATTTAAAAGAAGCATATTTTTTTGAAGGGAGGAGGTGACAGTTTTGGTAATATAAAGTTCAGTATTTTCTAAATATTTAGAACCTGAAGGATGAAACCATTGAACTTGGTTCTCTAATACTGAACCCTTAAGAACCTGTCTTCAGAATTCCATCTCTCCTGGGTCATTCAGGTTTCCTCAACTCTCAGCCTTTAATAGTTAAAAGTAAGGTGAAGTTTTGTCATTGTTATTTTTAATAAAAGTAACGGACAAGCCATGGGCAATAAACAAAAATTCACAGAAGCCGTGACCTGTTTGTGACTTTTGCTACTGCAGCCCCACGGTCCCATCTCTTCTCTCTCCCATGCCCCTCTGGTGGCTGGGAGCTGTGGGGTTCCCCCTCTGCCCATGGCAGCTGGGAGCTGCAGAGTGACCATATTTCCCAGAGAAAACAAAACATCCCAGCCACTTGCCTGAGGCATTCCCCCCCTTGCCCTACATGAGGCTATCACCTGTCGCTGGAACCCTCAGAGGGCTGCCGCAGGAGTCTGTCACTTGTTGCTGGAAATTGCAGAGTGGGGGTCCCCTGTTGCTAGAACCCTGCCAGCGCCCCGCTGGTTGCCAGCTCGAGTCCCGCAGCTCTGGGGCTGAAGCAGAGAATGTCACAAGGTCTCTGGAAGTTACTGATCATGTGACTTCCATGACCTGTGTGACTATAAACATAGCCTTAGTTATAAGCTGTTTCCATTCACATGTTCCTTCTCTCTTCCTTCCTCTCCAAAAAGGTCATTGAAGGCCTGTGTGTGTGCTGTTAACAATAGTTTTAACACAACTTAGTTTCTAGAGCAAGCTTTTCTGGAGTTCTGAGCAAGGAATATGAGGAAAACCTTCAGATGAGATCACTCTTCCACTGGTCGGTTTGAGGCAAGTCAGGCAAATCAAAATTAAACCTGGAGCATTTTGCCTGTAAGTCTTCAAGCTGATTTATTTTGACCCTGATTTGCCAAAACTAAACGGTGCTTGTAATAGTTGGCTTTATTTTGGTGCAACAAGTACATAATGCAGTCATGTTGACTTTAATATAAATTTGGATTGGACAACTTTAATCTTTAAAAGCATTTGCCTCCTGGCTAACAATAACTTCAATACCCATTTTAGAACGTCATTGTTTGTGGTTTTTTCAGTGTTAGTGTTTGTTTTTCATTGTATAACCAGATCCTCTTCCATTCTCTAATAGGAATGGTGTTTCAGGCTTCAGTGCACTCTTGCTTTTTTTTAAAAAAAAAAATGTACCATTACCCAACAATTCAATTAAGATTGAAGAGAAGACTTTTCATTTGTTAAACTAAATACGAAATATTAAATGACTTAGGTGATCTGAGAATCTGGTGACAGCTGCATGTTGTGTGAAGGCTTTTTTGGTTATGCTGGCAATATTTTGTTTAGGTACTATCACAGGGGTGGGCAAACTTTTTTACCCAAGGGCCACGGGGTTGCAAAATAGTATGGAAGGCTGGGTAGGGAAAGCTGTTCCTCCTGAAACAGCCTGGCCCCGCCCCCAATACGACCCCCTCCCACTTCCTGTCCCTGACTGGCCCCTTCAGAATTCCCTATTTGAATTTGAAATTTATTTCAAAACCCAACATTTTCAATTTGTGTTAAATTTGCTGGGTAAGAGTGTTATCAAAAATATTTAGTATTTGAATCTGCTTTTTTTAAACATAGAAAATATTATATTATTACAAATATTATTTGTAGTTGGTGAATTGAACTACTTATTTCTGTCCATCACATCCTTCAAGATTTTAGATCCAGTAAATCTCATTTCCTCCCACCTCATTTTTAGTCATAGTTTAGAAGAGGAAAACCAAACTTTTCTGCTTTTTTGGCTGCCGATCAATTTCTTGATTTCGAATGAACTGAACTAGTTGAATAAACTGAAATGAAGAAAATATTAGAAATTACCTGCAGAAGAGATTGCTCTTGTCAAATTCTGGTTCTATGTGCTTAGCCAATAAATTTTGCCAGTTCAGGGTTTGACTTTCTTTATAATGCCAGCAACAAACATACACGATTTGATTTTCTTTAACTTTAATCATTTTAATACATCATAGCAAATTTTGGACTTTGACTCAATTTCAGACTTAATTTTAAATTGATTTATTTTAACAAAATGTGTAACTTAAATAAAAACATCCGATTTAAAATAAAAATCCTAAATTTTGAACTTGATTTTTGTTTTTGCTCTTTGAAGCTTGACCCTTCTAGTCTAGCCTTCTGTGGGTTACCCATTAGAATCCTGCGGGAATATAAATGCTTTAATTAGACTATAGAACTTGATTGAGAAGAGTAAGCAATAAATGCTGATTATATTCCATTTAACATTATGGTAGAGGGTCCAAAACTATTAACACACATGGCCAATACACTGGTGCTGGGAGCCTAAAGTGTTTAGTTGTTGCGTGGGAAGATGCAATTTCCAAATATATAGTAGATAATTATATTATAATCCACTATACTTAAGTCTTTTTGCTTTCAACATAGTTTTGTCCTCATCTTAACTGATGTTTAAAACTAAGCAGAAGTATGAAACAGTGGCAACTGTTTCAGAGTAATAAGTCTCCATATAATAATGGAGAGTAATAAGTCTCCATATAGGACTCACTGTTTCTGATGTATTTCCTTACGAATTTTGGTTTCATTACCAATCTTCCTTCACCTTGCTACACTGGAATAAATAATTGGTCATGTAAGCCCAGAAACTAGGTGGTGGTTTTAATTTGCAACATAAATAAAAAGTCATGGCACTCCAATTTAAAACAAGCTTCCAGCAAGCATGAAATAAATCAAAGAAATTACCAGCCTCGTCTAGAGCCCTTTGTATTTAGGGACCCTAAAAGAGAGGAAGGGATAGGATAAGATAAGATGAGCTTCCCATAGAAACTTATATGAGGAGAAGAGGAAGGAAGGTGAACAGGGTTCCTGAATAGTGGGTTTGGTAGAGATGGAGAATTTGCTTTCTTAATTGTGAAAATTTGGTAAGTGGAATAATTTGCACTGAGAAATCTGATACAGGCAAGTATCAGAAATGTGAACTAATATTTAATAAACCTGTAGAAAAGCGTTTGTAAAGAAAAGACTATTAAATTCTACAATACACTGATAAATACACCAAATATTAAACTGACATTATTTTCTGAGTGTTTCTAGCAATTATGAAATTTAAACTGTCCTGTGTCCCCTCCCATTTCAAATAGGAAGTAGAAACTAAAACTGTGTTAACTTAAATAAAACTGACCTGCATAATCTACAACTTCTAAGAACAGCACAGTAGCTCTACACCAGATCTCACGGTGAAGCCATTAATGAATTTATACCAGTACAAGAAAAGAGTTGCAAATAAAATCTTGTAATAAGATTCTTTTGTAGTGTGTGAAGAAGTAGGCACTGTCATGAATACTTACAAAATGGGGGATAAGCTCTGCTCTCTATTACAATGGCATAAATCCAAAGTCAGTGGAGTTACTGAAAAGAGAATTTAACTGACTGTAGTTGATGTTCAGATATTGAAAGCGAAATATGATTGCAGTATCTGGTAAGCATTTGTTAGCTTCACTAAGTAAACTAATGTTGGAGCTATGCAATAGTTTTGTGAAATAGTTGTCCAGCATTGCCATTTTTGGGCCAACAGTGAGATGTAATATAGTGTTTTTACTTTCTTCATAGTTGAGTAATTTCCCTTATACTGTACATTGGATATTCAATCTGCTAGTATTGGTTCATTTTAAGCTATCATGTAATATGTTTCTTGTGCACCTGGACATCACTAATGGCTGACAAACTGCTGACTGGAATTTTACTCACAACTGCCTGATATGTTTAGATAATCTATTTGGTATTACCTGGATATTATGAAAGGAAGCGTCCAAATTAATGTTATCTTCAACGGTTACATAGAAGTTCAGAAAACCTTAGTGCCAGGGCTGAGTGCTAGAATGACTTAAGTAGATTTAGTTCTAACAGCTCACATCTTTCATGGAGATCTGTTGATCTCCAGCAGTCTGTTGGGCTGTCATGAAAAAGAGAAAATAAGAGTCTAGAAAGACTTCAGAATTCACTAACCATTTCTTTGTTTTATCTAGACTTCCTGGGTTTGAAATACAAAAATAAGTGGTTAAGTATAAAACAGGCTTCTCAGCAATTTTTTCACAGATGTCAGTCTGTCTTCATTCTCCATATTAGCAAGCAACTGCTGTGATTCAGAGGCATGCTGGTGGTTCGCTACTGTCAGCGACTTTTGACAGGCCTGACATATTCACCAAACCTAACATGCTGTTGTCATGATATATACCCAAAGAGTGGCATATAATATGTCATTGGAAAACGAACTCCCTGATCATAATATTCTTGTGTGAGGTATGCACGGGCTGTATACTAAAAATTGAGTATGTGCTAAATTGTTTGTTTGCCAAGTCATGCAGAAGCCCAACCAGCCTTAGACAAAGGAATGTGTACTTGTTAATCTGACTAGCCTGATCGTTAGACAGAGACAATGAAGGCACATTTACATAAAAGGTAAACCATCATGAATTTGGAGAGTTGGGGGAGAGAGTCCCTTAAATACAGGGGTCTGAACCTTAAATAAGTGAATGAATCAATTCATTATATACAATATAATTGTATAACAAAAGCATATCAAGTCAGGTCTTTTATGAAAGCTAATGAGACACTGATCAATATTATTTTAAAATGCTCGTATTAACACTATATGAGGAATTATGGATATTCACTTGTATTATGCTTTAAAGTATGTGAATGAATACACAGAAACTGGTTTTCTCTCAGACAGGAGGGAAGGCAGCTATCTACTTGTCTCCAATGAAATTAAGCAAGGTGTGTCCAAAAACCATAGAAGCCTGAATTTCAAACCGAAGGCTTTAAAATAAAGCTCTCAATTACTAATTTTAGCAAATTGCAAGGAAATAGCCCTTTGTAGGTGACTTGAGCAAATAATTCATCCACATGGGAGAAGTGGACCTTTCTGAGGGTATTCTAGTTGCTTCCCAACAGATGGAGGCAGTTGGGTTTAAACGTTTTATTTCCTGTCCCCATACGGAAAAACAAGGGGTTATTACCTTTGGTATCCAGTTCAGTTTGACTATAGATGCCTTCAGCATGGCTGTTCTCACTCTTCTCCATGAACCTAAAGGTATCTTAAAAGTGAGAAATAATCCAAATGACCTCGTACTGTCCTCTGAGGCCCTGGCGTGATTTCCTTATGCAAACACACAGGGATTCTTGTGAGCAGGAAATTTCCTATTTAGCATCTCAGGGAGAAACTGTGACCTAAAAAATGTGTGTGTAAACACCTGTTAAAGAGATGGTGGTTATAAAGACTGAGTTATATAAAAGTAACTTGTAAAAAGAGAACCTTGTGGTCATGTTGTTGCAGACTATTGTGCATCTATGCTTGTCAGGTCAAAGATGAAAGACCCTGCCACATCTTGTTCAGCATATGTTCTCTGTAGTCTAGCCTATTTATATGCCTGGCTATGGTCTCCCTAAAGCTCTAGGGCTTGGTTTTGAGCCTAAATGAATGAGACTGACAAGGTCACCACTCTTACTTCCAGGATTCACTGCTGCTGTACTGCCAATATGGATATGTCTACATTGCAATAAAACGCCTAGGCAGCTGACTTGGGCCAAGGGGCTGTTTTAATTGCTGTGTCCCAGAGCCCAGGCTCCAGCAAGAGAGAACTTCTGCAACTCAATTAAACAGCCCCTTACCCTGAATCAGTTGACAGTGACCAGTTGTGGGTTTTTAATTGTAGTGTCGACGAGCCCTGAATGGCCCAGAGGTGTATGTTGCTCCAGAGCCTTAATTTTAAACTAGGTGTGCTTTTCTCTACCTGCCACCCTTTAAGTCTATTGTGGCTACCATCGTTTTAAGAGTTCTGTAATTTAAAGACAGTGTTGCTAGTAATGATGATTATCCATAGGTGAGTGAATTAGCAACCCTTTTCTATCCACTCTTGGTCTTTTTTAATCATTGTAAGGTATGCCTTAGAACTATACCTGCCTTCTTCCTCAGGAAATACATCCCTCCATCTTATATATATCATTATTTCTGTTCCTAGAACTGGCATGTTCTTTATCTGCATGGTAGTCTTAAAATTGTCCAAATAGAACTTTAGATAGGAAGGAAAATCTGTGGACTCTTACAGTATCTGGGAAGTATTTGTCCACCTTTGCTACTTACCAAATGTAAGATGCCTGTACCTTTTTATTAGAAGGCTGTGTGCTCAAGCTGAGAGAAAATACTCAATACATTAGTTTTGAAATAGTGTAGCAGTTGTAACACTTGAAATGCAGACTCTGAGCAATTAGGTTGGACTTCTGAGATTTATATTTGTGATTTATAATACAGAACTAATTGTTCTTGCCTGTAAAGAATTATGACTTTCTCAGTGTTTATGATCCTTCTTGATGAATGAACTCTTATTTGCTGACTTCTTTTAGAAGACTAAGCTGCACTGAATTGGTATAAAGCAATTGCACATATCTTACATGAACAAGTGAGTGTGCTGATCCTAGCTTACAGGATGGAAAATGTGGGGAGGGAAACAGTTTTCCTTTAGTTATTGGCTTTGAAAAAGCATCCCAAGTATTCAATTAGTAAAATAACTTTTCAGGCATTTTTCTTCACATGTAATGTCAAAGCAAACTTGACCTGACTTAAAAGTGACCTACAAAGAAATTTTTTAATGGGGATGTACCCGTTGGTGCTTCTATATGCTACATGAAGAGGGCCTGAAAGTTTATAACGTTTTTGGTAATCGGGAATGTCAGCTGTTTTTTCTGACAGACTGCCGGAAGTCTAAAGATGTGTATTGTTAGGTTTCAAATCTCTTGAATGAAGGGTCATTTTTCCAAAATGCTTATTAATAATTGAAGTTAAATAGTCTGACTAAAATTGCTTTGCTTACAATATTGTAGCTATGTTGGTGCCAGAACATGACACACATGGTAGGTGATGTCATACCCTATTCTATTTGCTCAGAAAAATAGCTTCTCTTTCACCAACAGAAGTTGATTCAATAAAAGATATTGCATCCATTTTCTCTGCGAAACTCCCTTGTTTTAAATGATCAACTTTCACTCCCCCCCCCCCCCCCCTTGCAATACCACTTCAGTACTTCTCAAGTCATCTCTGTTTACACCGAAAACTCAGGTCCTGTCTGGAAGGCTGACAGGAGAAAACTTCAGTTTTTAGATTTTTATACATCATAAAGAATAGAAGAGGCCGCAAGTAATTATTTGTAGCCTTCTCTACCCTTCCACAGTATTGAAGGTTACCTTTAATTGTAAAAATGCATGCCTAGTGCCCCAAGTAGCCAGACTCTTGAGTTATTTTTTTGTTGAATCCATCAAAAAAAAATTCTTGTGTGGTCATTTGGCCCTTTTTTTAAAAAAATACATCCTAGAATACATTTTCTGTATATCAAATAGCAAAGCATGACTCCTAGCATCAGTAACAGAGTATTCTGTGCATATTTTAATTAATTGGTGTTAAAGACTTGGGGAAGGAGCTTTTAATGTTAAGGAAGATTTGTGTTGAATGTTCCCGCCACCGCTGCCCCTCCCCACCACGTTTACTGGGGTATTTCAGCACATTATCAAACTTGCTTCAGTTTTCAAATCACTTTTGCAGTTCTCTGGCCAGAAATTCTTGACTAACACCTTAAAAAGAGATTTGGTGTTCTGCAGTATTCTTGTCAAAATTGCAAGGAACAGCATTAATCATATTGTGCATAAAGTTCCTTAGCTGTTACTAGTCGCATATAGGAGGACTTAAATGAAAAATTCTAAGTATTGCATTTATATTTTTGTATTGATTTAGATTAAACATTTTTCAGTTTTTTGAAGGCTGAAAGAAATTTAGGGAGTTGTTAGAACCAGCTATAGTAAACATTGATGTTCTGCATTTTTAAAAAGTAGTTTTTATTCATAGGTTTGTATGTGCAAAACATTCTTTAAGGAAATATTCTCCTATGGTAAATGTAGCTACAATTAAACTATTTAGATTTTTGTTCGCAAATTAAGTAAATTTTAAATTTGCCTGATTTAATTACTGACAAGTACTTTTAAGGAAATTTTAGTAAGTTAACATCTTCTAACTCAATCTCTTTAAACGATGGAAGAAAAGCATCTTTGTTTATTTAATAACCAGTGTTTGAGAATATCACTGCAAGAAGCCTGTACTGAGAACTGTACTAGATAATTCAAGGCAGTGATGATGGGCTATAGAACTTTTTCTTTGAGGTCAGCAGTTCATATTTGGTTCTGCTTGGTGATGATTCAAAGTTGAGACCAAACCACCAACACATACTATCTTTAAATGATTTGGGTTGCTTGTCCTAACTGAGTTCATAGGTGGCTCTGTCTGAATTACTCACCACCCCAATTGGCACCATTGATTTGTGGCAATAGAAAATCTAAGGACTGAACAAGAATAGGGAGGGAACTATTCTGTTTTGTCGATGGCTACTCCAAGGTCATGTCTGAGGCATACTGTCAGTGATGTGTGGAAGGTATTGCTGTATATTAAATAGATGAGTACAAAGGATTCAGTCTCCAGAGCCATTAATCTGTCACCTTTCATGAGCAATAACTCTCATTTGCTCTGCAAGAAACTTTCTAGATTCAATAAAGAAACAGTCTGCATGAAGAGTTCAGATACTCAGATTTTTTCAGTCCATAAAGTATAATTGAAAGCAACATATTGGTTACAGTAAATAGACTGACCAAAACTTCACTATTGAGATTTCTAAGCAGTCTGCTTTGAAGTGGTGTGACTCTTACAAACACGGTTGGTCTGACTACTAATTTTACATTACCATAAAACTGGACATTTCTAAATATTTGTTTGAAAAGGCAGGAAAGAAGAGGCAAATTCAGTTTTACAGTATACACAGTTTTAATAACAGAATCTTTTTGTACACTGCACTTCAGTTTACTCCATTTTGTATTTTCACCTCCACCAGAAAATGTCATTTTAAACATGACTTGAATACAATGCATTTGGGACTCTGCTTTTTAATCTCCGGTGTCGATGTTGGTAGAAAAAGTTCACTAATGTGTTAAAATCCATGTTTTAACCATCCTGAAAGTAGCAGATGGAACCTTTCATATGCTTACTTCACAGATCTGAAAGCTTGTTGTTTTGACTTCATTAGGTAGTATGAGTGTGCCTATATTAGATAGTAGATAAGATTTGATTAGATCCTAGTATTTTTCCCTAGTACTTCTCTCTAAAGAAGGTGTTTAATGCAATATGAAATGCATGGTCCCCAGCTTGACTATACAAAGGTTTTAACTGTACCACTAGCAGTCAGTGGATGGTCATTTAAAAGAACAAAAATGATAGCCTCAGTTTATGAATAAATCTCAGTTCTAATTGTGGAAAGGAGAATTGATGGGAATGACTTGGCACTACTAATAAACCTCACTGGATTTTGTTTTATCTGTGGGAGAAGGGAGACTCCATCCTTCTTGGAAGTATCATTACTGTGTGGAAATCCATGTCTGTGGAAGATGAAATCTAGTTTTCTGAACTGATAACATTAATCTAAACAGATGAGTTTTAAACTACTCAACTTACAAAGTTCGATCAACTTTCATATAATTAAACTAGTACAAAAATTAACTTAGGCACATTAGGAAACAAGTGTTAGTGCAGATTTCTGTCTTGAGAGCAGAAATATCAGCTTGCTTTTTAAGTGTTGGCAATAGATGGCTGTCTTCAAAGGGCTGTAGCTTGATGTGGACACAAACACTTGGATTTGCACATAAACTAGTTTGTTACTGAAAACTAGCTTAGTTCCCCCAATGATTGTGGGCCCAAGTAGCCTTGCACAGATATCAGTATTCACCTCCCTCTTGATTGAGCACTATCAAGTAGTACAGGAACAAGACTTGACTTGCCCAATGCCTTATCAGCCAGTTCTTCAAAGTTAAAAAAATCGAGAGCTCGCTGTTCCTTATTTCTGATCCACTCAAGTTCTCTGATTTAAACTGGTTTCAGGTGTCAGGTTCAAATATCACTGAGACTGAAGGTGTGGGGAATGAGCAAACTGGGTGAAGAATTGAGCAGAGGCTGAGTGGGCTTGGGAGAATGCTTTGGAGCAGGGGTGGCCAACCTGTGGCTCTGAAACTGCATGTGGCTCTTTAGAGGTTAATATGCAGCTCTTTGCATAGGCACTGGAGTGACAGACATTAACTTTCCAATGTGCCAGGGATTGCTCACTATTCAACCCCTTGCTCTGCTCCAGGCCCTGCCCCCACTCCACCCCTGCCTCTTCCCCAAGCCTGCCATGCACTCACTGCTCTCCCTCCTTCCCACCCTCCCCCTCCGAGCCACCTGCAGCTGATTGCAGGAAGTGCTGACTGGCAGGGCTGCTGGCATGCAAGAGGTGTTGGTGGCTGGAGTTGGGGGGAGCTGATGGGGGTGCTGCTAGTGTATTACTGTGGCTCTTTGGCAAAATACACTGATAAATTCTGGCTCATGAGGCTCAGGTCGGCTACCCCTGCTCTGAAGGATGGCAAGCAATTCCTAAACTGACCACCCACATGTTAATTGTGTGTATAAAAGTGCTAAGCGCCAAGAATTCTAACTAAACTTGATAGGAGCTGTGACTGCAGTGCATTTGAATGAAGATTCAGCAACCAAAAGATGGAATGTACATTGTGGTCATTGTTCCTGCTACTGGAACAAAAGTTAAACCAAGCTGCCTTGGCTTGCGCTCACTAAGAAACACAACAAATAAGTGTTTGCCAAATGAAACGAAATTATTGTGGTGAAGGAGCCACAAACAATTGAATGGAAAACAAAAATTAAGTGTCTCTTGGAATTGCTCCTTCTAATGAGTTCTTGCATAGGACATTGGCGTAACTCACTACTTCCTGCTTATCAGGGAAATGTAGTGAAATTTTCATTGGCAGCGTTTGACATCATCTAGATTACATGATACATGCTATATTGGATGTAATATTCATTGCTGGACTCTAATGTGTGCATGTCCAACAGTTGTTCACTGAATATTAGGTGTTAACTTCTCAAGTCAAAGGCTAAATGCTGCTAGGGAGTTGCAATTATGTTTTGAGGTGGGTGAGAGATCAATTTTGTGTACGATGGGTGATGGGGAGCTGTTAAATCTTATCTTGCCTCCACAGCTTTCATGACATTAGATTGTGTATGTGCCTTTCTGCTTTATCATCTCTAGGCAAGGCTGAGCCTAGAATACTGGTTCAAAAGCGGGGTGGGTGCATTGGCTGAAAGCTGGTTCTTGGAGATCTGAGGGTGAGGAGAGTGCTGAAATTCTAGAGAGGATAAGGACCTGGATGGTTAATAATAGTTGCGGGCTAACATTGTTCTGTTGGGTTTTGGGGCATGGCAAACAAGGGGAATAGGTTTAGCCATAGCCCTGTTGACAAGGTACGCTGGAAGCCTGCTAGCCTTCTTTAATCGTGACTGTAAACTATGTCTCAAATGATTGCTAATAAGGGCTCTTGTTTAGAATTGCAAATACAAGACAGCCTCATACTCCTGGGGGAAACATGACAACCAGAGCCCCACACTACTTCCCTCTCCACACTGGAGTGAAGTATTTCAAGACCATATTACAACAGTAGGATCTTATTGGATAAGGAGAGGACATACTCTCTTGTATTAAGGGCTGGGTGCAGCAGAAATTAGCCCTGACTTGGGATACCACAGCGAAAGCAGTTGACTACCCACCATTGCTGGAATGAACAGTGATTTCTAATTCCTGAGCACATCTGTTTGCACCTAAGGCTGCACTTGCAAAGACTTCTCTGAAAGCTAGTGCTTCAAGAGCTTGATCCTGCCTGCTAGTACCCAATAATTTACACCACTATAGCTAGTAAAGCTATTGTGCTTTCACAGACATGCACAGATTTTTAACAAGATATGAAATGCCTTCTCGCATATTGGAGGGCAAGACTGAAGCTTACATGTAAATGAAGGGCCATGAACACTTAATATTTGTATAAGATTAAATAAATCTTTTATCACAAGTTGTTCGGTATACTTGGTGCCATAAATCTACTTTTTGAACTTAGATCTTGCCTGTCACTGTGCGTGCGATTTAATCATCAAACGTCCCCTTCTCTTTTTCCTCCTACCACTTCCTCTGTATGCATAGAAGGTACTCTATATGGCTGAAAGTAATTGGGATAGTTGTAATGCAAGATTATCGGTCTCTATTCGGGTTCTTACAGTAAATGGGTTGATTAAAAAAATTGAGAAACTAGTCTCTACTGACTGCACTTGCCTTAATAGCATACAAAATCACAGAGAATAAGAAAATGTTTGGGGTGGTTTTCTAGCTAATTTGGGACACTGCAGCTTAATGTAACATAAAGGTAATTGGAAGCATGTGGGTAGATAGCATAAGAACAATTTAAACATATTTATGAAAAATATTATCTGATACCCCATGTATTTATCTGAGACCTATTCCTTTTCACAATAAAACATTACAATGTTGTATAGTTGTACCCTAAATATATATATATGTGTGTGTTTGTGTAAATGTAATGCTGAGTGATAAGCAAACAGGCTTGTGCAGTGATTATCCGTTGTAAAAGTTTTTAGAAGTTTGGAACAACACATAATTAACATACTGTAATTACTGATTTATTAAAGGTATGTCAATACTGAGGAATTTTCTCCAGTTGTGTGCTGCTGCTAATCATCGAACAATGCAGCATTTGACACAGAACACATTTTAAATATATATACATATATTTATATATATAGATTCCCCCTTGGTCTAGTAACTTTGGTTAAAGTTTACAATATTTGAGCAATTTTCTTTAAAATATTGTAATTTAATATTTATTTGTGGTATCTGATACCACTGTGGCTGCATAGATCTCCAAATATTTACATGTAATTTCATAATAGTTTTTATAGCACATGCTACTGCTGGATAAAAGAAAATGAGTTTCCAAGGCGAGTGCATTTTTTTAAAATAAAAATAAATAGCATATGATCTTAAATTCCATTTCATATCACTGAAATATATAATGAAACCTTTTCAATTAATTACTTTCTAAGCTAATTATTTATCAACTGAACAGTTCAAAATAAATGTTTAACTACTTTGACTTTGGAAAGATTGGGTGCTTCACAAGAATAGATTAAGTGAAAGCTTATATTGCAGGGGCTAATTCTGTCTCCAGAGAAACCAGTCGTGTTAGTGCCTGAAAATAGTTTCTAGGCAAGATGAAGGAACTGCTGTGGGGAATAGGAGAGGAGAGGCTTCTTCCTTCCCTAGTCCCCTTTTATCCCCAATTGATATTTACTTTTAATTAAAATTTGCATTTAGGATATTTACACATGAAAAGCTGTTGAAATACCCTTCATTCATAGTCCCAAATAATTTGCCTAAATTATTTTAAAAGCTGTGCTAATTATCACGTCAAACCAGAGGTCTAATAAAAGTTAAACACATTTAATACTTAGAATTGATTGCATTGTATCGAGCCTGCCTTACAAGCTCTTGAGTACTTTGTAAGTATTTGGGGAGTCAGTTTGTAACTCTATCAAGCTGCTGTGTTGTAAATTTGCTCTGAGCTTTAGCAAAGATGCCTCTAGGCAAGTCTGTCTATCAATATGGAGGTAGGAAAACAGTATTTAAAAACTCACTGGTCTCAAATACACTTGAAAAATCACCTTCCCATTCTTCTCTGATTGTCCTTCTGTGATAATCTGACTCTTAAATCTACAATCTTCCAGCAAGTCTACTTCAAAAAGTGAACTGAGCCAACTGGGATGTTTGTGATCACATAGCTACAATGGAACAAATTTAATGCATGTTCCCTCACAGATCTCAGTACATATATCTAGCTTCCTTTCTTTCAGACTGTTTTCATTAGAAAAAGTAGACTATGGAGACTTAAGTATAAATGTTTACACATTAGTCATATAATTACACAACATGAAACATTTTACATGTTTTGAGGTGAGCATCTTTTTAGACTTTCAAACATTGAGTGCAAATTTAATGTAGTAGTTGCTGCTTTAACACTGAAAATATGGTTTTATTTTAAAAAAAAACCTTTAAAATACTGCACCACTTCAAAAACAATGCTTCCATTAAATAGTTTGGAAAATTAGGATTTATGTCAACATCTGTAAAAATTAGAATCATATGTAGGTCCCCATCAATTTTAAAATAGGTTACTTATCTGGTTTAATTTTTGATGACTTGTAGACATTATACTTCACATTCTTTATATGGCAGCTGCTGACACTTGCACTGTCCATAGCCATTAATGATGATGAAAGGTCCTTCATGTGTGGGTTCATATTCATTATATGGTCCTTGGTCTGACATGTTTGACATATGTAGCCGTGTCTGGGATCGGAGTTGCCTGTGGTTTTGAATCATTGAACACTGCCTAATTCTTCTTAATGTGGGAGGGCAGCATTTTCTGGAGATGAACACTATAAAAATGATAAAAAAGAAAGAAAATAATAAAGCCATTGTTCCTGTAATTACCCGCTGAGTGAAGATGGCATTGTTTGGTTCAGTGAAATGTTCTTCAGTAGTGACGACTATGCCTGCAGTAGTTGGAATTTCTTTGTCTCCCATATGGAAATTTGATGAGCTTATTCTTTTTGTATACTCAGTAGTTGGAGATCTGTAACTCGTAACCATGGATGTAACAGTAGTTGATAAATTCCAGCAAAGCTGAAAACCGTAAACCGCATCTAGAATATCCTCTCCTTGGGTGTGGTCTGGGCTGTGGCACAGTATGGAGTGCTCCCACCGACCTTGAAAACCACTCAGCCATGTGGCTAATTCACATATCTTTGGACTGCATTCCCACAGATTGCTGGAGAGGCCCACAGTAGTTATGGATGTAAGTGAATTTAAGATCTTGGAATCCAGAGTGGTTAGCTTGTTGTTATCCATTAGGAGTATTTTAAGATTAGGCATAGTTTCAAAAACTGTCAAATCAATGGCTTTGATTTCATTTCCAGTCAAATCTAGCTTTTCTAAGGTGCCCCAGGTCCACTCCATCCCACATGTTAAGTTGCTAATTTTGTTCCACTGCAAGAAGAGCGTGTGCAGACTGCTTAGCCGTAGGAAATGAGCAAAATTAATCTTTGTCAGCTGGTTGTGCTCTAGGTGAAGCTCCCTCAGTTTGATTAATCCTGCAAATCCATTGCGAGCCAAACTTCGCAAGCGATTTGTGCTCAGATCCAGAAACTCCAAACTACGACAGTCCCAGAAAAGACGGACTGGGATAGTCCGCAGGGAGTTGGAACGTAAATGCAAGGTTTGCAGTTTGCGAAGTCCATAAAACAACTCAGGATGCAGAGAGGATAACTGATTAAAAGAGAGGTCCAAATTTTGCAGGTTCAGCAGTTGGCTAAAAGTTGTGTTTGGCAAATAAAAGATTTTGTTTGAACTTAGAATTAATTCCTTAAGTTTATATAGTCCTTGAAAAGAATCTTCTCTTACTGTTGCAATTTGATTATGATCTAAGTGAAGCCAAGTAAGTTGACTGAAGCTTGCAAATTGATCCCTTTCAAGTTCAGAAATATAATTGTGCCTCAGTGACAAACCTAGAGAGCCCTTCTCAGTGGTGTTTGGCACTGAGTGAAACCCCTGAGAGTCACAGTAAAAGAGCAGCTTCTCACAGCGACATTTTGGTGGACAAGCCATGCCCAAGGCAGGCAGCAATTTTAAAACCATACTCATTGCATATAGTGCTGCCAGCATAGGAGCCCCTAATGGCCACTTGAAATGTAAGCCTGCAGAATATAATTTAGGGAAACAACAAGATAGGATATTCTTATCAGATCATGTACACTTAGAACATTATGGCGAAAGATTTCACTGCAGATTACTTTCATGCATCTTTAAAAAGCTACTTCTGAATGTAAGAGCTAACAAACTTACTAAATAGAGTACTTACATATTGTCTTTGATACGAATCTTTATCTACATTATAATCCTCAATAAGTGACAATCTGCACATGCCTTTAAATGGCTTCAAATCAGAAAATCTGTTTTTAGTACTTCCTGTTTTTCTAAAGCATAGCTGTTCTTTCATCATAAAAGGTATATATAAATATGTAAACTTACCCATTCTTTTGAGTACATTGGAGGTTGCATTCAGTCGTAGTTTTGGACTCAACGCAGTGAGTCTGTAAAAGGCTCTAATGTAAGACAGCCTTTGAATAATTTACTGTTTTCTAGTGTCCTTCTATATTAGTGTAAGACTGAATCCACCATGCTCTCTCAAAATACTCCTTTTAAATTCGTTGGCTTGATTTCATGTGGCAGGTCTGTAATTGTGGAATCAATGCTGAATATAAATTGGGGTTTTTTCCTCCTCTTGTGACTGCTCAGTGGTTTTATTGACGCTCACGTTCTTTTTCCACGGCTGTGGGTTCTTTTAGTCTTAACTTGTTGATGGCAGATGGGTGGCTTATTGCTGAGAGAAGCTCCTGTAGTAGCATCAGTGCATTTACTGAAAAGCTTTTCAGGGAAACGGTACAAGAATGGATTTGCTTATGCGCTGCGACCACACAGAACTGTATATAGGCTGACGTCACCTGGTGACGTTCCTTTTGTTTGGGTTTTCCAGAAGCTTTTCTGTTTTAAAGCATTATGGTGCATACAGTGATTCTGTTCAGTTACTGATACAGGAAAAATCAGCTGTAAGAACACTTCATCCATACAATTCAAGGAGTAAGAATGATTTATAATCAGTTTTTTTTATAGTATATTTTTCATGCTATCTTCAGACAGCCTCAAGCAGTGTACAGCTAGAATAGTGAACTGTCTTTTAATGCTGGCTCTTGCTCATTTTGCATACTTTTCCTGCACATAAAGAACTTTAATAGGGAATGTGCACCTATTGTTTGAGTAGTAAAAGAATGCTGATTAGTACCAACTGATACAGTGAAGTGAATTATCTGGCATTTTAGAGCTGCATACCACTACATTCCTCCTTTGTCTTTAGAATGAACAAGAAGGGAAACATTTTTCTTAGATACTGCTGGGATATGGGGAAGTGAAGCTAAGTTGTTCACATCTCCAAAGTAACAAAGAAAATAGTAAATTTACAATTAAGAATGACAAATTTGAAAAATTAACTTTATCTTCAAGTATGTGAAATGTTTTCCTTAGAATCAAATTAGATTCTTCCTACTTTCAAAATCATATTTTTCTCAATTTTAACAAAACTAAAGATGATTGTTCCTACGGATTAGGTGGAGGTAATGTTGTGCACTCTGCATTTCAGGCTGGGGCTCAAATCAGGTTTGAGGTCAAATTAGGAGTTTGATGGTTCACTTTAGTCACTAGTAGTTAGCTTCCCTCCCCCCGTGAATAGAAGTTCACATTAGTTTTGCTGGGAATCTGTGCAATAGAACATCCAGGCCAGAACAACAGCGATGCTGCATGTTTTGGAATTAAGATGTACTGATAGAACTGTGTTCTTAGGAAAGCTTGTAAATCTATCTGCCTGCACTGTTGCTGACCAGTCAGTGTCTCTCATCAAGAGTACAGACATTTGACCAGATTTAGGGGAACTATACTCTTAACTAGCTGAACGCTCCTAGAGCACACAAGAATACCACCATTTCCATGAAAACTGATAATGCAGGGTAAATGAGCTGGTGAATTTTCATGGCCATTTTTTGGTAAGGCCGCTTTAACCCAGATCATTTTGTTCCTACCTTTCCTATTCTGTTTTCTTGAGTGTGCTATCTCTTTTATGATTCCTTTACCCTGTGACTTGGAGCTATAACGAAATGAGATGCATTTTAAACTGTTACAACAGCATATTCATTTTGAGCGCCACACAATAACATGGAAATGTCTTCAATGCATGGACTTCAGAGATGGAAAACCTTTCATGTTAATGGAAGATGGCCTTAAGGGATTTTCATACCGATAGGGATGGTGTGAAACTCAAATACAAGACTTAAAAACTAAAAATGTCTTTCTACGCTTCATAATCAGTGTTACTGCTTTCCGAAGGGTTTTATATTTAAACAAAGCTTTGTACCTTCTTTCCCTAACTCTTAATTCTCTTAGATCCTGTAGTGAAGTTGTAATTTTGTTGCAGACTGTTCTGCCCTAAACAGAGCTATGACTTCATTGGGGCGTCAAGTAGAAGTTTGGGTGTGTGAGAGAGCCATATGAACTCTATAATTGACCATAATTAAGAGAATTAGAGTCCTGGGTTGTGTATTAAATTTAACTGTCTAAATATTTCCAAGTTCGCACTAGTCCAGGTTAGTTCTGGCTAAATGATCTTAGAGGGGCTGTAATATGCAAGATTCACTTTTCAGTCCTCTTATGAATGCATAAGTGAAGCTAATGGCAGAGATGTGTTGTGCTGCAGTGTCATCAGTACATTTGGTTTTTCTTTTGAAGTTGAAAGTAGAAATAAAGTACATTGAATGAGGATAATCAGCCATTGGAATAGATTACCCAGGTCTGGTAAACTCTCTAATTCAGAGTCTTTAAATAACCTAAAACATTCAGTCATGATGTCTACACTGTGCAATTTACAGCAGCACAGCTGTGCCTCTAAAGCCTTACTGCTGTAAGGTACACAGTGTAGCCACTCTTTGTCATCAGGAGAGAGCTTTCCTGCTGACAAAATAAAACCACCCCAATGAGGGGAAGTAGCTTTCTCCTGCTGACAGAGCACTGTCCACACCAGCACTTTTTGTCATTAAAACTTTTATTGGTCAGGGGTGTGTGTGTGTGTGTGTATGTGTAATATATATATATATATATTGTGTGTGTGTGTGTGTGTGTGTGTGTGTGTATATTACACCTCTGACCAACAAAAGTGCAATGTAGACATAGCCTTGACATGCTCTTTGAACTAATTACAGGGGTCACTGGGTGAAATTCTATGGCTTAGGTGATGCAGGTCAGACTAGAGGATCATCATGGTCCCCTCTGGCCTTAAAATGTATGAATCTAGACTTGTGTAGTCTAAACTGCACTAGAGTTCTGCCACTGCAGCCTATAGCTTTGATGCAGATATGGCCCAACAAGACTATGGGTCCCAACATGCAGGATTCCATTTTTCACTGGTTGTGGTAAAGTGATGCATCGGTTGCTGGAACCTGTAGTCTCTTCAAGCCTCACCTCTTACTTAAAGATATGGGCAGCTGAAATATGCTTCATTTTATGCAAATAGGTACAGCCCTTTGGCTGCTGGCAGGTTACCAGTGCAGCTCTCAGCAGAGCAAAATGTAGAGAAATTCAAGAAATCCTGTGAAAGCTGTCTTATTCAGTGTTGTATAGAGCCTGTGTACTGTCACTTTTAGTGCTTTGTAAAGCTAACAAATTGGAAATAATTTACAGCTTCTTATTTTAATTTTGGAACAACTTGAGGCTATACAAAAGTTAAATTTTACTTCCTGGAATACTCAAATATCTGGGTTCCTATCTTCAAGGTAAGTAGTATAGAACAAGGATTCTCAAACTTCATTGCACCACAACTCCCTTCAGACAATAATACTTACTACATGACCCTAGGGGAGATGAAAGCCTGAGCCCTGCTGCCCTCAGTGGGGAAGGGCCAAAGCCCGAATCCCACGGGGTCGGGGGGTGGGGCTGTAACCTGAGAACTGCTTCCCAGGACTGAAGTCCTCAGGTTTTGGCTTCAGCCCTGGGAGGTGGGGCTTGGGCCCCAGTAAGTCTAAGCCAGCTCTGGTGACAGCATTAAAATAGGGTGGTGACCTACTTTGGGATCCTGACTCAGTCTGAGAATCACTGGCTATAGTACATATAGTCCTTTAATAAACAAGGAGACATGGCTGAAAATCTGGATTTTGAACTACATTTTTTGAACTGATCATGTTGGTGTACTGTAGGGAGAGAGCTCTTGAGACATGAGCCCTGTTATAAAGGATCTGGTGTAAGGCCTAAGGCCCAAACAAGGTCAGGCCCTGCTGATATAAATCAAAGTCATCAAGAGTCAGGATATGAGCAAAAATCAGACCCGGTGACAGAACATGCCTGCTTGTAGGTTCACTGTTCGGAACAGGAACTTGCCTGACGTTGCAAAAACACACATGCTCCTAAGTGCTAGGCACTGGTCACTTGCATAAACACATTCCAGAAAGATCATGCCATAACATCCCAATATAAGGTTAGAGTGTAAATTTACTCCCCGAAGAGGATACTAACCCTTCCTAAGATAAAGTCAGGATGATGACTAGAGATGGTTTGATCGAACCAACATGTACAAGGCAAGTGGTGGTAACTAACCACATCAGAGGCACAATACGCATCTTGTCTGCATCAGCATATCAAAGAGGGGTCACTGAGGTCGGGCTGAAGAGGGGAGCAGAAAGTCTAGGGTGACCAGATGTCCCGATTTTTATCGGGACAGTCCTGATATTTGGGGCTTTGTCTTATAGAGGTGCCAATTACCCCCCACCCCATCCCGATTTTTCACCCTTGCTATCTGGTTACCCTAAGAAAGTCCCACCACTCACTCAGCTGTCCATTGTCATGGGCATACATGTATTAAGTGTACCTGTAGCACATATAGCAGGGGTGAGCAAACTATGGCCCGTGCACCACATCCAGCCTGTGAGACTGTCCCGTCTGGCCCCCCGGCTGCTTCTGGCCCCGCCCCACCCTTTCCCCTTGCCCTGGAGCTATGCTGGCGTACGCTCCCGTAGGGCCAAACATGCTGCTAGGAGCCTCATGGTAAGAGAGATGGGGGTTGGATGAGGGGTGATGGCAGTCGGGGACAGGGAGCAGTGAGTTGGATAGGGCGTGGGGTCTCGGAGTGGTGGTTAGGGGTGGGGGGGGGTGTCTCTGGATGGGGTGGCCAGGGAGCAAGGGGGGGGTTGGATGGGGCGTGGGAGTCTTGGGGGTCTGTCAGGGACTGGGTGTGTGAGTGGATAGGGGTTGGGGCAGTCAGGGTTCGGGGAGCAGAGTGGGATTGGATGGGTTGGGGATTCTGAGGGGGACTGGCGGGTTGGGAAGTGGGAGGGGGTCAGATGGTGGGTCCAGGCTGTTTTGGGAGGCACAGCCTTCCCTACCCGGCCTTCTATATGATTTTGAACCCTGATGTGGCCCTCAGGCCAAAATGTTTGTCCACTCCGACATATAGGGCATTAATATCATGTTTTGTCAGCAATAAATCTGGCCAAGCACCTTAGCCACGGAACAGAGTCTGTGGTTGGTCTGTGGTCTTCCTGGGCAGTTCAATCGAAGTCTGCTGAACAGGCTAACTGGCCAGAGCCAGTGCAGAACTCAGAGAGAACCCACATGCAGTCAACAACTTATAACAGTTGTAACTTGAAAAACATAGTAAAATCATGCAGATTTCAGTAAATAACTGCTTCTGAGATGTCTGCTTTTGATTAGTGAACCATAAACATCTATTCCCTAGGTGTAACAGACTGACTGATCACCTTTTATGGTGGCTAGCCTAAAACACAGTTAGTAAACTCAGAGTTTAGGCTTCATCTTAAACTGCATCACAGCACATGAATCTGTTTCTACTGACTTTGCTATTAATCACTTCAGTTTTGTTTAAACTTGTCCTATCAACTGAAAGCTTTAAGTGAAGTAAAGATAATGTCATAAGCAGTAAACCAGAGCTGTTTGAACTTCATGTTTTTCTGGTTGAGCTCTCTCTTTCTCTCTCTCTCTATCTACATGTAAGCTTTAAATGAAGAAACCTAAGCATATAATAATTAGAATCATTAGTTTTTCTTTTTATAATGTAACTTTTTTTATTATTATTTTTTTACAGGGATCGAATGATAGTTTAATGGGCTGCATTGTGATGCTAGGAAGAGGGAATAGCTAAACTTAATTTTTGTTCCAATAGTAACTTCAGTCTGCGTGGTTTTGTCTTGTAACCATTTTATGTGATAGTTCAGTTGATCATAGACATGATATCTCTTAGATATCATGATTGGTAATTAAGACTGGTCTATACTTCAGAATTAAGTTGATGTAAGGCAGTTTACATCAATCTAATTATGTTAGGGTACACACTACAGCTTTGCTCCCACCGATGTAAGTGCCTTATTACACCAACATGACTCCACCTCCACGAGTGGCGAAGAGCTTATGTCAGTATAGTTAGACAATGCAGTGTCAGTGTAAACGCTGTGGGTTACTTACATTGCCTGTTGGCTGTGATTGCTTGACAAAGCAACTCCCAGCTCGGGCTGTCACCCCAGAGTGGGTGGAGGACTCCCACTAGAACCTGGTGGCTGCCTGGGCTCCCTGTGCCCAGGCTCCTGGCAGAGAGTGGGGAGCTGAGAGTGGGCCACTCTTAAGTTTGTGGAAGTGCTCCTGGTGGGGAGAGGCACCACTGACAGAAGGAAGGCAGTGCGGACATGCAAGTCAACCTAACATAGGTCACCTTGTTTGTAGTGTGGACGTGCGCCTAATAGTGATCAAAGTAAATCCAGCCTTGCTGTTCCCAGTTGGAGTTAATCCTATCAATCCTGTAACATCTGTTTTATGCAGAAGTCCAGATCTTTGATTAAGATTTCAAAGTTGCCGATCCAAGTCTTCCAAATCAACCTATCATTTGATAGTTAGCACTTACATTAATGGGGGCTAATGTGTTCTTTTCTCAGCATACACACACATTAGTGGTGGCTAATCTCTTCTGCTCTCAGCAGTATAATTACATTGAGCATAGAGGAGAATTTTGTAAAATTGCTTTGTGATTGCTTAAAGGCTAGTTTAAAGCTATATATTGTATATTCAGAACTAGAAACTAACCAGGTGTGTTAAGATTATTGATAGCATTTCTTAATATAAATAATTACACTTGAGCTCAATATTCTCTTAGCCCCATGTCTGCTTAATCAAAGCTAAGTTGTAACCTTATTTCTTCTTCACAATGCTGCCTAGATTCCTACTGTGCTGTAGGCTCATGGAATCCACTGCTCTTCCTTACATGGGTTATGGTTTTGAGGTTGTTGGATTTTTACGATGTTTGTGTTGAACTTGCATGCTTTTAAAAAAAATTTCTGTATTTAAAAATACTTGTGGCTTATGATTTTGGCTACATGTGAATTGTCCACTATGGTTGATGTGAAATGCAAAACTCTTTGGAGAATGCTTCTTGTCCCACGAGTAACCACTTGGACTAATCATTTTAATACTAACAATGTTTGGGTGAAGGTCAGCCATCAGATGGGTATGTATTGTCTGCATCTTTTATACCAAGGTGAGAATCAGCCATGGGCCTTCATGCTTTCTGATGGAGTCATAAGAGTTTCAGAACTTAACCAGAGCTCTCGTAGAGGACGTGCTGCAAGTCTTAATCAGAGTGGATCTAGCACAAGAAACTGTGTGATTGTCAGATCAATCAAGATGGGATCCAGTACTCGGTACTTGAAGACTTTTTGGCTCAGTTTCTAGCTTAGACCTATTGAAAACCCTTCTAACTTCCCCCTTGTTCCTCAAAGAAGAAAATGTAGAGGAAGGAGAGCATGCGATGGGAAGAAACACCAATAGCTTTGTTCAATAAGGAGGTGAATTCAAAGGTCATTTTTAGTTTTGCATTGGTATAACCTGCTGTTTTTCTTACTATTTAAAGATGTGAGTACTGTCTCCTGTCCAACACAATATTTTGTATTTACCTTAGCCTCTGTTGCTTTACAGGCAGGCCGCAAAGAAAGAAGTGACGCATTGAATTCTGCAATAGACAAAATGACTAAAAAGACCAGGGACCTGCGTAGACAGGTACAGAATGAGTAAAATATTAATGTAATGTAGTGATAGTATTTATAGACATTTAATGCAATACTGAATGTTCCCTACTGGAAGTGTTTATCTGAGTGCTTTAAAATTCTGTAATGGCAGTAGTTTTGCGCTTATTTTTCTTGTCTAGTTCACTGAAAACTAGAAACTTGCAGCACTTTGATTGGGTGACAGTATTAGGGTTTGAATGGCAATCCCCTATAGATAACCATACAAAAGACATTTTGGACTCAAATTACGAACAAGTAGACGAGTAGCATGAGTGTGTATAATAGTAACGCTTAGGGACAGTTCACTATTAAGGGGGAAAAGTTCACTTTAAACCCAAATGTAGATGTAGCAAAATATATAGGAGAGTTGTTTGCTTTAACTTTTCCAAAATCCTTACATTGAGTTAAATACAAAAATAAGTGTGTTAATTTTAATATTCATCAGAAAAAGTACAGATTTAGTCTTTGAAGCTAAGCCACATTTTAAATAAATATTTGTGCCCAAATGAGGGGTTGTACTGACTTAACCAATTTGATTAAATTGGCACAAAAACTGCATGGCCAACCCTAATAGAGCCCTGGTCACACACAGCAACAGGGGGAGCAATAGCTAAACAAATATTGAAGATCCTTATTGTGACAAACATTTGCTTGTTAATAAGATGCAAGAAAACAGCAGTTGAACTTTGTACCAAAAACCCCAACTAATTTTCATTTTAATTCTTAGCTCCGCAAAGCTGTTATGGATCATGTGTCAGATTCTTTTCTGGAAACCAATGTTCCACTTTTAGTATTGATTGAAGCTGCCAAGAATGGGAATGAAAAAGAAGTTAAGGAGTATGCACAGGTTTTCCGTGAACATGCCAATAAGTTGATTGAGGTAAGGTCATACAAACCAACTGAAATTACCAATTTTACTAATTTTAGCTTAATTTCTAATTTGTTTTCAAACTATATTCTAGCAGTTAAGACATTTTATAGTATGTATAGACATGGCATAATTCGATTTGATTTTTTTCCTAACTTCAGCAATTAATATTAATATTGTTTTGTATGCTCTGTGCTGCCACAATACCAGTGACACCCAGTCCCTGCAGGCACAAATGGGAGAGGCTGTATTGCTTCCCACTGTTACCGATCAATATTTTTCATCGATTTCAGCGTGTCCTCGGAAATTGATGTTTATTGACATCTGTAGATTTTTAGATCGAATCCTGCCAAGCCTAGTTATAAACCTACATAATGACAGTTTTCTGCAAACTAGCTCACTTGTGTAAGTGGTATTCCAACAGTTTCTTTTGCCATAGCTTGTGGCAAAAGAGCACATACAGCATAAGGATATGTCATATTTTCTAATCGTACTTTGGATATTTTGTAAAGTTGTAGTTTCAACATGTAGATTTGTTGTTTGTCTGGGTATGCTACACTCACTGAGATTATTCTAAGCAGAGTCGTAAGTAATCACTGTCTCCTTTATGCTGGTTTAGAGTCCAAAATATATGTTAATGTAAATGTCATTTAAAACATCTGTTATTGCTAGGTGAAATTGGTCTTTATGCAAAGGCTTGTGGAATGAATGCTACAAAGGCCTGTACAAAAATAAGAATTTTGGTGCAAAAATTTTAGATAAGATCAATTTAAGAATATTATTTGAAAAAATAAGTTATCAAATGGAAATTTTTCCTGTCTGTAAGACTGTTTTCTAAGAACACTAACTTAAATGGGAGACTTACCAGTTTTAATTAAAGTACATAAAACAAGTCATTCTACCATAAAAATTAATGTCTCTGGCAACTGGTATTGCAGTTAAAAAAAAAAAAAAAAAAATCAAGTTCGTTCCAGGTCTTACTTCATATGTCATAGTAATATTGAGCTGCTACATTACTATTCACACTTAGTTTTGTGCAGTATTGCAAACAAAATTAGAAAGAAATATAAATCTACAATTGTAATTGTTTACTGCTTGTGCATAATATTTTTTGTCAAATCATTAAAAAATTCTTACTATACATATACATATGTATAGTATGTATACATATACATACATACTATATGTATATACATATAGTATGTATATGTAGTATGTACTATATAGTATATGTGTGTATATATACATACATACTATATGTATAGTATGACATACTGTCATACTATACATTCTTTTCTATACATACTGTCAAGTGGTTGGTTGAATGATTAATTCTCATCACTAAACCTGAGTTGCGGTCTTAAAAGTCAAATGCTGATCAAAATGTACTGTATAATAATGCAAGGACAACCTGAATTTCCTGACCACACCTAATACTTCTTGATTTAATTGACTTATTCAGTGACCTCAGTGCCCATCAAAACCTCTTTTGGCGTTGGTTGGAACTTTGGTGTAAAGCTGTTCTGCCTCTTGGTTTTTCATACGTTATGCTTATTTGATTATGTGGGAAGTGTGAAAAATTAACTGTAATTGGCTGGCAATATCCTTTATAAAATCACATGCCTCCTGGAGTGAGAATTCTTATGTAGTTTTGGAATCTGGAAATCACCTTCTGATGTATGTCAAAGGAAATTGATAAGCTTTCAATAAATATGCTGATACACTTTTCTGGGGCCAGAGCTAACTGTAGACACATGCATCTAAATAGTGGCATGGAGGTTTTCAGAAACTTGGAGAAGTTTTCCAAAACATCCCTAAATCATGCATGTCAACAGCAAAAACATGCATGCTGCACCCCTGGTCTAAGGCAATGGGCACCACCAAAGAAGCTGAATAGGGACTGTGTTGTGGCTGAAACAGCGAGAAACCAAAAGCAATTACTGTTATGTAACTTTTAAATTTGGCTTTTGACTTTTATATACTCAGTGTAATTGCTATAATGTAGTTCTAATGGTATTTTCTTAAAAAGATGAAATAATTCAAACTTTTTGCCTTTGCTATTTAGCTAAACAGTACTGGAATAAACTCACTTCTATTCCAAAATAACATCCACACATGGAGTTATACCAGCATAGCTATAAAGGCATAATTATGTCACTGTGGTTATGCCAGTCAGTTTCTCCACGTAGATGTACCTTCTGCTTCTACTAACTAGTTCTAGATGTGTGTGACTTGAAAAGTGCTGAGCAACTTTCATTCTCAGCACGAGGTATTCTTGATCATACCTGTGTTTAAACACAAAGCTACAAATAAAATTTTTTGGAGAGTCTGTATAGTCATACATTCTGTTCAAGAAAGAATGCTCTTGTGCAAGTATGAATTAAATAGAACACTTCCGACTGGAGTTGGACACTACTAATATGATGTGCTACATATAGCAACTCATCAGAGATCTTTGGTAATCACTTGGTTTCAAAAGTGCCTGTAGAGTAAAATGATCTATTGGACTTATTTACAGTGCACTGCAGTGCGAACTACAGGGGTGTGAATTGCAGAGCACACTAAAATGTTGTGCTCTAACTGTGCCACTGGCGTGAATTAAAAGGTACTTTGCTCATGTAACTTAGTCCTTCTGAATATAACAAGCAGTGCACTCTTCAGTTAACACCCCTTTAGTCTGGACTGCAGTGCAGTGTAGGCATAGCCTAGATGTTTACAAACCTCTTCTAGGAGCGTATGTGCATTATACTAGAAACATTAGCTTCCAACCATCTGTCTGCTTTTTCTTAGAATGAATAGAGTGCCTTTGCAGGATGGTACATAGTGTCAGTTTGCCTGTGAAGGAAGAAACTTAACTTTTTTCTTTTGAGTGATTGCTCATGTGCATTCCAGTAGGGGTGTGTGTGCTGCGTGCAGGTTTTTCCCCTGGCTGTATCCATCGAGTTGGATCTGGAGACCCCTGGAGTGGGGCCTTTATGGCAGTGTGTATAGGTTCCTGCCAACCCCGCCACCTGCTCAGTTCCTTCTTTCAGCTAGTGATGGTCGTTGGAGCAGCTAAGTCTCTTGCATTCACGGGTACCTACCCAGTGGTTCTCTTTTCTTAGTTGTATATAGTTGTTAATTGGTTATATAATTGTTTGTAGATTAGTTGGAGTTACTTTAGGTGGCTTCTCCCTCATCCTAGTTTTCCCAGGCACTGGGGCATGCCTCGGTTGCAGGGTTTAAGGCATGCGAGCGATGTGCAAATCCTGTGCTCGCAGGCGATCCGCACACTGCCTGTCTCAAGTGTTTAGGAGAGGGCCGTCAGACAGAGGTGCCCAATTTGCAGGAGCTCCAGACTTGGAACTGAGAGAGATGGGGACTATAATTTGAAGCTCCTCCTGATGGAGTTCACCTGCAGCTGGCACTGGAAGCAGGACCAGCATCATCGGTGCACAGCGCCCCAGCTTGGGATGGCCCAGTACCGAGGAAAAACACTCCTCCAAGGAGCACTGGCACTGCTCCCTAACCCATAAGGCTAGTGCTCTTAGCTGACACAGTTCGCAGTACCCAGTGCTGCATAAGAAAAGAAGGCTTATGGGGACATTTCTCCATCAAGTAGCTGTGAGGGGATTCCAGCAAGGTGCGTCCCTTGGGAGGACACCCACGGTCCGGGCTGCAAGACCCAGCACCTTTGACTGCTCCCCAACAGGAGGCCCGTTGAGTCCGGTGCTGATGGACTCCCCGACTCAGAAGGATTTGGAGGAAGAGCTTGACCTTCCCTCTACACCAAATGCCTATGAGGCATCATGAGACCTCATTGCCATGACAGTGCAGTCCCCGGCCCCCCATGTGCAGCGCCTAGCACTGCAAGCCCATGCCCCGTCAGCGGCACTGGCTAAAACGTCTAGCCCGGCATCGCATGTGGTCCAGCGACCTTTTGCGACACTGATGGTGGCACCATCTCTCATTCTTCATTGTGACAAGTCTATGATAGGGTGCCTCTCACCATCTCCCCAGCATCATCCGGCTCTGCCCTCCCCCACTCGCCTGTGGTTGGGCATAGAGTACTCGTCTGAGTCAGATGTGGAGTCTTCTGTGTCTCAATGCAGCCACAACGGATCGTGACATCATAGACCAGTGGAATCATCAACGCCGGCGGTCGCTTGGGTCCAGTGGCCCTTTTGAACCCCTTAGGCCTACCACCACGGTCAGGGTTCCAGGCTGGTATTGGTGTCATCTGCACACACACCTTCTCCCCCCTCTTTGGCCAAACAGCCCGAAGCAAAACTTTTGAAGATGCGCCCGAGGATGGAAGTTCAGCTTCAGTCTCTGATCTTTATCCTCCCTTTGTGAGCCAACTCTCCTGCTTTTATCGTGCTTGTTCCCAGATTACATCAGATCGTTGGATCCTCAGCATGCTAGGGGTCGGATATTCTGTCTCCTCTTACCCCCCTTCCCTGTCCCTCTTCAGGGACCCTTCTCACGAGCAACTTCTCATTCAGGAAGTGTAGTTGCTCCTTGAACTGGCAGCGATGGAGGAGGTTCCACTGGAACCAGGTGCGAGGGCTTCTATTCCCTCGATTTCCTAATACTGAAGGCCAAAAGCAGCCTCAGGCCTATCCTGGACTTGCGTGACCTCAACAAGTTCATGAGGAAACTCAGATGCCTCATGGTCTCCCTGTCCTCCATTATCCCTTCACTAGATCCAGCAGACTGGTATGCCACCCTCAGCTTGAAGGACATGTATTTTCACATAGCAATCGTGCACAACCACAGAAAGTTCCTCAGGTTTGTAGTTAATGGTTCCCATTACCAATTTACTGTCTTCCTGTTTGGCTTGTTGGCAGCACCTCGAGTCTTCACCAAATGCATGGCAGTCGTCACCATCCTCCTACGGAGACATCAAGTAGTTGTGTTCCCATCCCTCAATGACTGATCCAGAGCTCAAGTGGAAGCTCATGCGGCATTTATCAGAGCCACCTTTGAGAGTCCGGGCCTGCTACCAAATGAAGCAAAATCGACTCTGTCCCCAGTCCAGAGGATTGAGTTCATAGCAGTACTGGACTCAATTCAAGCCAGAGCATTCCTCCTGCAGGTGAGATTTCAGGCACTCAGCACCATGATCCAGGGACTCAGGCAGTTCCCCACCACCACCCCGAGAAATCTCCTGAAACTTCTCAGTCACATGGCAGCCTGTATGCATGTGGTTCAACACGCCAAACTCATGCTTCGGCCACTTCAGTCGTGGCTTGGTTTGGTGTACAGACCTGCTAGGGACAGCTTGGACAGGATTGTGACCCTGCCTCGCCCTGTCCTTGACTCACTTCTGTGGTGGATGGATGCTCCACAGGTGTGCTCAGGAGTTTCCTTCGCTGCCCCACAGCCATCCCTAGTGCTAGTGAGAGATGGTTCAGTTTTGGGATGGGGAGCTCATCTGGTGGACCACAGGACTCAGGGCTTCTGGTCAGACAGATCTCCATCTTTATATCAGTGTCAGGGAGCTCAGGGTGTTACACCTAGCACGTCAGTCATTCTGCCCATATCTAGCAGATCAATGTGTATTGGTCAGGACGGACGATATGATCACAATGGTCTATATAAACAAACAGGATGGTCACGCTCGTCTCCCCTGTGCCAGGAAGTCCTCAGGCTATGGGACTTTGATTGTTCTATACAAATCTACAGGCATCATATCTTCCCGGGGTCCAGAATGAGCTGGCGGACTGCCTCAGCACGTCCTTTCACAGTCACAAGTGGTCCCTTCGCCACGCGATGCTTCAAGAAGTGGCAATAGTTCTGCTCCTTTCAGAATCACAGTCTAGGCTCCACAAAGGACGTGTTTCTCCTCTATTGGGGTAGCCGCTTCTATATGCCTTCCTACTCATACTGCTCGACCACAAGGTCCTGCTCAAGATCTGCAGAGACCAGGCTCGGGTCATTCTCATAGCACCTGTGTGGCCCTGCCAGCTTTGGTACACATCTCCTACATGTCAGTGTGAGCCCCAATTACCTTACCACTCTTCCTGGACCTTCTCAGAATCACGGGCATCTCTAGCACCTGAACCTGCAGTTGCTCCATCTCATAGTATGGAAGCTCCATTTGTGAATCTGTTCGAGCTCTCCTGTTCAGAACAAGTCGGATAGGTTCTTCTTGGCAGTAGGAAGAGATTTTCAATCTGGTCAGCTTAGTGCAACTTGCCCTCAGCGCTAGCCTCGGTGCCCCTGATTTTGAATTATCTTTTCCACTTGAAGCAGGAAGGTCTCGCCTTGTCTTCTGTAAAATTGCACCTGGCTGCTATCTCGGCTTTCGATCTGGGGGTACAGGGCCGTTCTGTTTTCGCTAACCCCCGGTCAACTGCTTCCTGAAGGTCCTCAATAGCTTGTACCCTCACATCCGCCAGCTGGTTCTAGCTTGGGACCTTAACTTGGTCCTCTCTAGGCCGGGGGTCTTCAAACTTTTTCCTCAGTGGCTCCTTCTTGATGAGAAAAAGGTCGTGTGGCCCCCCGGGGGTTTGTCCACCAAAATGCCGCCACAGAAAGCGAAAGCTTCTGCTTTCCACGGCGGCATTTTGGCGGTATTAAAATAGCCTGCCCTGGAGTTTGGCGGTCTCCTGGGCGGGATCAGTGGTGGCGCCAGGGTCTCTCACACCCCCGGGGGTGGTCTCGTGCACTCCAGTTTGACGACCGCTGCTCTAGGCTCATGGGCCGTACCTTTGAGCCCTGAGCAGGGAGCATGTTGCTATACCTTTCCTGAAAGGTTGTGTTCCTGGTGACAATAATTTCAGCCCGAAGGGTGTCTGATCTCAGGGCTCTAATATTGGAGCTGCCCTACGCTGTATTTTATAAGGACAAGATTCAGGTCAGGCCCCATCCGGCCTTCCTCCTGCAGGTTGGGTTGCAGTTCTACATCGAGGACATTTTGGTCCCAGTTTTGTACCCCAAACCTCATGCGAGTAGCAGGGAGCAGAGGCTTCACGTTCTCGATGTCTGGAGAGTGCTGGCCTTTTACATAGAGAGATGAAACCATTCAGGAAGTCAGTACAGCTCTTTGTCTTGGTAGCAGCCAGGATGAAGGACTGGCCTGTTTCGACACAATGCGTTTCGTCATGGATTGTGGCTTGTATTATGGAGGGCTACACACTAGCAGGAGTCCCAGCAGTCCCAATAACAGCACACTCTACTAGGATGCAAGCTTCATTAACAGCTTTCTTGGCTCAAGTCCCCACCCAGGAAATCAATACACATCGATACACACTTTTGCTGCACACTATGCGATTACTAGGCAGGCCAGAGATGATGCAGCCTTCAGCAGAGCAGTACTCCTATCAGTGGACAGCTCTGACCCCACCTTCTAAATTTGCTGGGGTGTCACCTGATCGGAATCGACATGAACAAGCATTCCAAGAAGAAAAAATGGTTGTTCATCTTTCGTAAGTGTTCTTTGAGATGTGGTGTTTAAGTCCATTCTAATACCCATCCTCCTACTCCTCTATCTGAGTAGCCGGCAAGAAGGAACTGAAAGTGTGGCAAGTTGGTCGGCAGGGCTTTATATTAGGCACTATGAGGGCACGACTCCAGGGAGCACCTTAGCTGACCTAATGGATGCTGCTAAGGGGAAAATCTTCTGGCCAATGTGCGTGTTCGTGCACACACCTGATTGGAATGAACATGAACAACCGATTTTTCTTGGCTCCAGGATGGAAGTATTGTCTAGGAGTTAAAGCAGCACTTTCATATAAGTGAGCACACTAGTTTGGCAAGTTCATTGCTTTTCGAAATGTGGATGAAACTTGAGTCTCTCATATTGGAGACCTGATTTTAGTCTCAGCTCTTCCTGAAGTGATTCTGCAGCCTTTCTCTCAGCTTCTTTTTATAATGGGAGTAAGATAATTGACTGCCGTCTGTGGCACGGGGTACAAATGCTTGTTCAAGAAGAAGGATTTTGAAGTAAACACTAACAAAATACACATCAGTAGAGATATTTGAACTCTCTGTCTTCTGGCTCCCTAGGCTTAACTTATTTTATTGCACACACTTCTGTCCTGGCAGAATGTCACTTGCCCTGTGGTACAACTGTGCAACCAAAATTTTGGTCTAACATCTTATAAAAATCTGGCACTCTTGAGAGGTCTGTGCGTCACAGACAAACAAATGTTTCCATGTCCCAAAGAGCTCCAGTTGGATGCCCAATTGAGTTTGGTGACTCAGTTTCAATAGGGAGGTGGGGGTGAGGGGGGGAAGCTTTTTTTTTAATTTGAGGGCTGTGTGTGAATTGCCTCACTTCCTCCTAGAACACTGAATAGCATGCTTCAGAGAGCTTTCAAAATCACTATTAACTCATTAAATTAGCTATCTTTTACCCTGCATTATAATGGAATTAATACAAAGAAAAATTGATTGTCAAAAGAACAGTTATGTTAAGGTGATATACGAGAAGTCCTGCAGAAATTAAGTTGAATTATTAATGTCCCTAACTTAAAATGTGAGAGGTTTCCCCCTCACCTTCAGTAGCCATGGCAATCAAATCTATAGCCAGATTGGATTGATTTAAATCACCAATTTTAATTATGGTTTTATCTGCAAGCAGGAAACCCTGATTTAAGCAATCGTTTTAATCATGTTTTCCATTTTGTAATTTTTAGTTATTTTCCAAAAGAAAAGTTGATTTTCTTTGGTAACCAATAAAGCATGTTGATTTGCAACTAAATATAGCCTTTACACTAAATTAGGTGCTTCTTTTTGCTAACGACTAGGATACACTGTCTATGCATATTCATTTAAGCAATTATATAGCTTAACATATTTGTTCAAGTTTGTAACTTTTTACATTTTTGTTAGGTTTTTTTTTTAACTGTGTCCAACTCTATTTTGATGGAAGTTCAAGTTAAGGGCTATTTTTGTGCATTCTTGAGTATTAAATAAAACTATCTTAAATGTGCTGAACACCAGGCATAAAGTTTGTTTTGCATTTAAAATTGATTTATTAAACAAAGTAAGTGTAGTATGAATTGAACTTGATTGTTTGTAGGTCACAATTTTTGGAACTAGTATCTCTCATCTGCACATTTAGGTTTTATTCATAGATTGGAAGAAGAAAAGAAACTTCCTTGCTTTTTCTACTTCCTATGGATTTCTTAATTGTTTTAACAATAGTATCTTCTGCACAGAGACTAGTTCAATTCAATGACTAGCTCATTCCAGTGGAATGAACAAGTCACTAAACTGAACTAGTCTCTGTGCAGAAGACACTATTATCAAAAGATCGTTTAGCATTTCAGCGAACCCTGGTTCCAGGTACTTAGCCAGTGAGTTCCACCTCTGCAATGGTTTGCCTCACTTCAGAACAAGTAACTCTGCCAAATTTTGGTCACAATGTCACACAAGGAGCTCATGGTTGGCTGATTATCCACGACAACCCCCAAATCTTTGAGTCACTGCTTCTCAGGATAGTGCCCGTCCTGTGAGTATGGCCTAATTATTTGATCCTAGAGGTATACACTTCATTTACACATGTTAAAACACATTTGTTTGCTTGCACCCAGTTTACCAAGTGATTGAGGTCGCTCAGAATCAGTGACCTGTCCTCTATTGTTTCCCTAATTTTTTGTCACCTGCAGATTTTATCAATGGTGGTGTGTTTTCTTTCAGGTCTTGATAAACATGTTAAATAGCGTAAGGCCAAGAACTCATCCCTGTCAGGAAAATACCTGCTTGATGACAATTCCTTGTTTACAACTATATTTTGAGACCACCAGTTAGCCAGACTTTAATCCATTTGTTACATGCGCCTTTCTATCTTTCTACTTTTTTTAACCTGTTGTGCAGTACCACGTCAAACGTGCTGATTTGCATTAATTATCCTCTTTTAATTCTTTATTAATCTAGTCCCATATTAGCTGTTCCATTATCTTTCCCGGGATCAATGTCCAGTTCAGTGGCCTATAATTACTTGGGTCATTCTGTTTATCCTTTTTAGGAACTGGCATATTAGCTTTCCCAGTACTCCAGAACGTACTTAAAATCAACATTTATGGTCCAGCAAACTCCTTGGCCAGCTCTTTTTTAAAACTCTTGGACACAAGTTTTTTCTGCATCTGCTGACGTAAAAATGTTTAACTTCAGTAGCTAATGTAACATCCTCCAGAGATACTAGTGGAATGGAAATAGTGTTAGTCTCATCATATGAGGAGGATAGCCCCAATATAGAATAGAAATACTGAATGCTTCAGCCTTTCTTGCATTTGTGGTTATACAGATGTTTGTCTGTGTGTGCACACACGCATTTTCTTTGTGTGCCACTCCAGCCCTGCTTAAACACTACCACTAATGCACGTATTCCTGTAACAACAGACCAGCTCAGTGAACAGCGGGACTTTTCGTTCCTCCCTGAGGCCAAAGATACTTTGAGATACATTTTTATACCCGATTCAAACTAGTTAGTACTGCCCTTTGACATAATTACTGGCTTCTGATGTCACTAGTTATCACCTATTATCTTGCACATGCTGGTTTGATTAAAACATTTTCATTATGTACTGTCATCCTGACCTTCATCTTTTAAGAACAGTCCATTATCACTTTTAGGAGGGTACAGTGTGTTCCTGTTAGTCTTGGGTAATGTTTTTGTACCTTCCTTGATATCAGGATGTTCTGGTGCTTCATATTGGGATGTGTTTGTGTGAGTACTTTTAGACGAGCTCTTCTTAGGAATATGTATTTCCAAATTTAGCCCTCTTTTTGCCAAATTTTGTGAGCAGGTTTTGCCTCATACCAGGCCTCTAATATAAGGGCTTATCTCAGGTGCTCTTCCTACTACAGTATTATGATGATTCTACCATTTCCATCTAGAAATAGGCCAATATTATTCTCAGGGTTCTTTTTGTTCCTATTATACTTAAACTCCTTATTGCCCTTAACTCTGCTTGCCATAGATTTCTGCTGATGTGCCTTTGCTTCCCTATCAATTTTCTATCATTCCTAACTTCAGATTTGTATTTGTTACTGTCAAGGCTGATACCCCACTCTGGCACTTTGAGTGCAGAAGGTAGGTGCCTGCAAGGATTCTAAAAATGAATACTGGCCACTCCAGGCTGGTATTAAATTTCGAAGGTTACGATTTTTCTCTGACCTTGAACAGTAGATGCTGCCACCACCCAAATGCAAACCCCTTGGAACCCAGGAAGGCGCACTTGGGGATTTCTTCCTGTGGGGTATCCTCAAGCCCTTTCAATCCCCCTCTGGGGAAGAACTGAGAAATAAAACAGAGGAAATTAGCTGTTGCCCTGGCTAATTAAACATGCGCAAACGTCTTAGGACACCAAAAATCCAATCTTTTTTTAAGAAAAAGGGTAAATTTTATTAAAAACAAAGAGAAAATACATCTGGAACTTAGGCTTTTGTTAGATTTTTAAAAAGACCAACCCACTTCTAAAATGTAAACATCAAGAATAACTGTCTTGAGGTCCAGCTTCAAGGTTACAAGCAAAACAAAGCATTTGGGGTTAGCACAGAGGAGTCCACAAGCCAATAAGAAATGAACAGAAATAAACCTAATGGCGTCTTTATAAACATTCCTAATTTACCTACATGTCTGGGTTGTTAAATAAGTAGTTCTAGATATGATCTGATTTTTATATATGGCCTTCAGCTTCTCACAGCATAACTGCTCCATGTTCCCCTCTTTCCTGGACAACACCCAGACAAAGGGAAGCTTTTTTTCCCAATTTTAAAAAGTTCTGTCCCTCCCATTGGCTCTTTCGGTCAGGTGCCTACTCCTTTCCTTTTACCTGTGGACTTGTTAATCCTTTACAGGTAAAGCAAATGGAGAACAGCCACTAAGAGGAATTTTATAGCTAGCTAGGTGGCTGGGTGCCAACAAAAGGGACCGACCCCTCTCTCATTTATCACAGTTACTATCTCCTTTCTTTCTTTTTTTAATTTTGTATAGTGGCCTTCACTTCCCCTCTAAACCAGGTCAGGTTTTTTTTAACCAGCCCAACTGCCTTTCTCATTTGTGTGATTGTGACTTTTTGGGTCTTCAGTAAGATGTTTTTAAATGATTCCCAATTGTCATTCACATTTTTCTGATTAAATTTTCTCCCAGAAGACTTGGTTCGTAATTGTTTTCAGTTTTGTGGTTTTGGCCCTTTTTAAGCTGTGTGTAATATTACTGGTCTGGACTTTATTCTGCTTGCACATTGTAAATGTGATCAAACTGTGATCACTTGTACCTAAGCTACCATTAATTTTTTATTCTGTAATCAGGTCCTCTTTATATGTTAAGACAAGGTCTAATAAAGAATTCCCCTGTGTTGGCTGCAACATTTTTTGAGGTAGGAAATTGTCCTCTATAATGTTTAGAAATTCCAGGGATGCTTTAGTATTGGCAGCATGAGATCTGAGCACATACCACTCAAATTGAAGTCCCCTCATGATCACAAAATTTTATTCCTACACAGTATAGATAGGCGCATAAGGCAGTTGTCCTGTTCCTTAGTGCAATTTGGTGGTCTGTAGCACTCACCAACTCATACCCCAAAACGTCAATTTTTGTAATTTAAATTGCTGATTTTTCTCCATTGTGTCTAAGGCCAAACCTGCTGTTTGCTCCCTAGGGGGGACAGCGGAATCTTCAGACTTAACTGTGTGACACTTTGGTCCCCTCACTTAGACTATCCTGAAACATGGTTTCCATTCCAACCAAAGCTGTCTGTCATTGCCTGGTTGACTTTTTTCCTTTCCCTTCTTGAGAAATGTTCTTATATGCATGCGTTACTTTAACAGATGGACTTAGACCTGTATAACAATTGGCACACACCATTAAATGTCAGACGACATCTTTGTAAACTCAATTTCAGTGCTTAAGTTCCTATTTCAAAAGTGAAACATCAGTAAATGAAAAAACTTGTGTCCACAGCATTTTTACAAGTCAGAAACACAAAACCTTAAATTTTTTTGACTGTCTTGTACTATGCAGTTTAATTGGAAGACTTTTTTTTAGCTTTAAAAAAAGGATTGTAGTGATGCAGTTAAAAGGTATGTTAGAAAAGTCCCTGATGGATGCTTGCAGTAGGCATGTGTCACCTAGAATTGCTATGAACTTGATGCAAGATTTTTTTTGGATATTTCGGGATGGGGATGTTCCTAATTTAAAATATTAAGATAATTTTTTGCTTTTTTATTTTTTTTACTCCAGCACCTTTGTATCCAGTGTGTTCTGCTCTTAGGTGAAATTTTACCTAAAAGCCTTTACTTCAAAGAAGCCTTGATGTAAGACCAAGAAGCGGAGCTCTCTGTGTGCTCTTTTACAGGCATCAGCTTCTTAGCTGAAGGGGGACTGTGCTGATTATCAGAAGGGATTATGCAGGCAGCTTTTCTTAGGGCGTTAGGTTCTCACATGTAGAGATTATTTCTACATTGTCAGTGAGCACTTAGTGAGAATCAAATTACAAATTATTATTTTAGTTAGAATGAAATTCCAGTGCTTCCTTCTCCATCAATGATGTATTTCAGGGCTTAGTAAAATTTTTCCATTTGTGACCTTAAACTCCCTTCACTCTTTTCCCATATTCTACAGTAACTTTCACACTTGGTTCCCAGAATTCCTGCCTCAAAAAGCCTTAAATGTAGTAATACTCATCTTATTAAAAACTTCATGACTTATGTATAAACCAGTGCTACATCTCAGTTGAATTTAGTTGCTGAAGTTGAAGGTAATTTCAACCAGAAGGGCTAGAAAATAACTTGTTTCTGAAATAAAAGCTTAGAATCTGTGTTTTGGATTGTATCAGGCCTGTTGCAACTGAAAATCAGAAGTTGAAGTCACAGATGAAAAGTCATATTGAAAAGAAGCAAAATATTTGGTCTCAATCAAATATTGACATGAAACTATATACTTCTGAATTCTTGGACTTTATCTAGGCTCATACAACAGTCCTTACCATGGTATCTGAACCCCTGCTTTCTCTGGTCAGTAAGTTACTTTATCAGAAATCTCTGAAAACAAAAATCCCTATTGATTTGTGATTTTGAGTTCAAAGATAAGTTTGTGTTAGAGGAAAAGATGGCTCCAGATTCAGGGTGAGGAAAAGGCTGAGACGTACAATTCAATAATGTTTTAAAATTTGTTTCCCATGTTAGCGAGAGAGCAAAATTATATAAAGTCTGTATTCAACCATACAAGAGGCCAACTCCATTTTTCTTTAATTTAGCTATGGATAATCCAGACAGCAATTTAAAACAAATATGTGAGTAAATGACCAACATTTTCTTTAATATACCATCTAAAATCTGAGAGATCTTCCAGACCTAGCTAACCTCCCTCAGCAAGCTAATTATAATCAGCTAATTCTTACATATTGATTTGATGCACTTATCTTCTCAGAGTTTCATAATTGCAAGCAAAATAGAAAAACCTCACCAAAGCATTGTTCTCTTGTATTTCTCAACAAAACAAGATGTACAAACTCAGCACAGTGTACACAGATGAAAACTAACAGTCCTTTTTATAATTCAAACAATGAGGAAGATGTAAATAACCGAGGGCAGGTCATCATCCACCACAATGGGACAGTGTCTCCTGGCGAATGGAGAGGATAGCAGCATCTGCAAGTAATACTGTCTATGTGAGAGCTTAGAAGTACTCTCCTATTTCTAGCTGATGCTAAACTATGACCGAATTAACCAACTGTGGATGTATACGTTAATCAAAGGAGTCTGCAAACTCTTCAAAATACTTTCCTCTATCCACCAGCATCATTTCTGTTTTGCTCAGGTCCATCATTAGCCAGCTGCTGTTCATCTGTGAATTGATTTTGTCCAGTCACTGGGCCATCTTGGTGGCAGTGATGTGTTCATAAGTGGTAAAGAATAATTTAGAGCTTTGCATGTTGCTGGTGCCTTGGGTCCATGTCATCTGACCTCTTCACTTAGTAGGTGGACCAGAGAGAGTACTGATCTTTGTGGGACTCATGAGAGGGGTTTAATGGTGATGCAGTTTCCATCACCATTCGCTTCCTGTGCCTTTTCGGATAATGTGCTAACTCAAACCATGTTAGCACATTATCCTGGACTCCTCTGAGACAACAGTATCTCATGATCAGTGGTTTTAGGTGCCGCAGAGAGGTCCAGAAGGATGAGAATGGATGTTTGCCCACTATCAGTTGACAGGAGGAGATCTGTGAGCCTCACTAAAATGGTTTTATTTCCATGTCTTGACTTGAATCTGTATTGTGCTAGGTCTAGAACAGCGGTGGGCGAACTTTTTGGCCCGAGGGCCACATGGGTTCAAAATTGTGTGGAGGGCCGAAGGCCCCACCCACTTCCAGACCCCAGACTCCCCCCCCAAATCCCTGACCCGTCCAACCCCCCCTTCCTTGTCCCCTGATCACCCCCCCTGAAAACCCCCACACTCTAACTGCCCCCTCCCCCAGGACTCCATCCCCTATCTAGCCCCCCTGCTCTCTGTTCCCTGACTGCCCCCTCCCAAGACCTCCCACCCCCACCCCCCCACCTAAGCCCTGCCCCACTTACCCTAACCACCCTCCCACCTGCTGAGCCGGACGCCAGGCCCCGTGGCTCGCAGCACTCCGCCTGGCCTCCAGGCTTGCAGTGCGGGGCCCTGCGGTCTGCTGCGCTCAGCCCGACCCCGGCTCAGGAGCACGAGCACCACGACTTGCTGCGGTCGGCCCGGCACCCCGGACCGGGAGCGCGGGGCTGGCCACGGTCCCACTGTCCCAGGCTCTGGGCGGCGTCTGGCTGCGGCCTGCTAGTCTTGGGCAGCGCACCAGCCCCGCTCTCAGGGTGGTGCGCCCGGCTGGCTGCGGGCCCACTGTCCCGGGCTCCCGGCATGGCCAGCTGCGGCCCTGCTGTCCTGGGCTGCGCGCCCGGCCGGCCACAGGACCCGGGCGGTGCGCCGGGACCACTCTCAGGGTGGCCGGCCACGGGTCTGCTGTTCTGGGCCACATGCCCGGCCAGCAGCCGTCCCCGCTCTCCGGGGCGCTCTCAGAACGCCCTGCCCAGGAGAGCAGGACCAGATAAAAACAGATCTCCTTTAAAGGCTAGTTGATCAGGTTTTTTAATATCAAACCAGTACTTGTAGAAAAGCAAGTTACCTACTTAGGCTCAGATGTTAAATGATTGAAATTTTCTTTGCATTGAAAAATCACAAACTTCTAGCAGCTATTCTTGATTTTCTTCCAATTGTTTTTTAACAACCTGAGATTACCTGGTTGCTGTTCTTGCAGTCTTGAAACTGATGGAAGCAGACTGTTCCTTGTACATCAGCTTTTAGGAAGCTTTATGACTGATATTCTGTTTTTAACAACGAGAACAACTCTTTAGAGTGATGGACAGGAGTAGTGTTGAAGAGGTTCTTACTTAGAATTGAGTTGACAAATTGCTGATTACGCATGTAGTCATAGAATATCAGTGTTTCCCTAAAAATGAATGTTTTAGTTTAAAAACTTCTTACTTTAAGGGATGCCTCATTTCTCTTAGCTTCTCTTTCTCCAGTACCATTGTTAATGAATTTCAAGTTTTTATAGAATATATATATAAATATAATTTTATAGAATATATATAAAAATATAATTAGATATATAAATAAATATTTGAGACACATTTGGAGTAGACAGCTTTCTAGAAAATTCTATCCAGCTTTTAGTTTGACTTAGCACCAGTAGGTTAGTTGAGCACGTAGTAAAGAACTATGTTGAAATGTTTGTACTTGTGCATTTGTCACTTGCCATATCCAGGCAGAACTGTCATTGAGAGGAAAACTACTGTTGCTGCCAACTTTTGGATGAATGAACTTTAGTCAGCCTTGAGTCAGTCCTGCCTTTTGGCATATACAGAGCAGTCTCATGGAGATGTTTTCTAGAGTACGTAACCACTAGTGCTTTGACATTGCATCAAAAAGGGTTTTAATTTGATCTGTCTGTATTTGTATTTTCATTTGATCTGTACAAGGGGTATTCTTTAGTGATTGCTCATGTGTATTCCACAATAGGTGTGTGCGCTCACCATGGGCACTGGTGTCAAAGTTTTTCCCCTAGCAGTAACTGTGGTGGGAGTGGCGCCTCCATGGCATGATATAAGGGGCACTGCACATTCCCCCACCCCCCACCCTCAGTTCCCTCTCGCCATCAGTGAAGGTGCTTCGGAACTGCTCTGGTCCAGCTTTGCTGTAGCACGTCCCCAGAACTGCTTGCTGGTTCAGTGTGTGGTACCTGTAGTTAATTTAGTTTAGTTTATCTAGAGTGTCCAAGCGGGGGCGTGCCCTGGGCTTTGTCATGTGACACTTGTAGGAGATCTATGCCAGTGAGTCATCTGCATGCGGACTGTGTACGCTGTTTGGGGAAAACCCACCTCAGCAATTGTTGCAATATTTGCAAATCGTTTAAACCTCGGATGAAGGGAGAAAGGGGCATTAGTCTCTGGGCTGTTCTGATGGATTCAGCGCTGACCCTGGCTCCGGTGCACCACTTCACATCAGCACCTGGCACCGTGGTTTTTGTCAACCATTGTGTAAATCATTTGAAGCCATATGCTTAGGTGACATATTGCAGTGGAACTTAATATATACTCCTGTAGTTATCCTGCTGGGACTGCAAGTAACTATCAAGGAAGGATTACCAGCATCAAGGAGCTATGGGGAAGAAATGAATATAAAATACAAAATAAATTCCTTAATATATTACTAAGCATCAGTTTTTTCTAATTTGATTTCCCTTTTTTGCATTCAGGTTGGATACACCGTTCTTAATTCAGCAAGTTGTGCTTGGAGAAGCCAGAGTGTCCCAGATTTGGCTGTTGTACGCCACTCTCCAGGCAGTTCTATGCAGCTTCCCTTCAGTATCTAATTGGTGTGGTGCTAGTGTGCCATGAGGGCTCTGGGGTCCTGAACACTACTCAGAGTCTGGTCATTTAATTAGGTACAGATTTAGAAGCTACTCATGTTAAAATGTGGCTTGTAGGCAATTTTGCCAATCCAGTGAAGGTCCTAAAAATCATAAAATTAATTTAAAAAAAATACCCCTCAGTTTCAAAAAATACACAGGGGGTTCTTATTTGCCTTTGTGTTCTGAGTCCTTATGGTTTAAGACTTTCTCCACAAACACGAGGGCAAGAAGCTTTTTTATGAAAGCTGAGATACTCACAATTGCAGAACTCTGCAAACTGATGCTTTAAGAAAAATGTATCAAATCACGACACTCACAGTAAAAACACAAGAGTTGGACACGTGTAGGGTTTACATAGACTAGTGGTCACTGATTTCAGCATATGCTAGAGATAAGACTCCATTGCTACTCTGGAAATTGACTGTGTAAACAAATAACTCTTTACTTAAATTTGCCAACTCTGAGCATTCAAAGTCTCAGCCACTCATTTTAGTGACAAAAGTAAAAATTTTACTGTGTTGTGTGTTTTTTTTTTTTTTTACTATCCTTAGCTTGCTACCAACACAGGTAACACGAGTGATTCTGATCATATTATGCATCAGCAGAATTGTTCGTTCAGCAGTTGTCTTATTTGCATTGGGTTTTGATAGGTAGAATATAAAGGGGTATAAATGGCCACCAGAATCTATTTTTGCTGGTGATATGCAAGATGGAAAAGAGCTCAGGTTGATTCTAAGGCCATGTCTATGCTACCCACTGGATTGGTGGGTTGTGATCGATCTACCGGAGATCTGTTTATTGTGTCTAGCATGGCCACGATAAATCGATCCCCGAGCGCCATCCCCATCGACTCTGGAACTCCAGCACCAGACGTGGAGTCCACAGGGGAGCAGTAGCAGTTGAGTTGCCACCATGAGGACGCCGAGGCAAGTCAACCTAAGATATGTTGCGTATCTTAGGTCAACCCTTTGTACACCCTCCACCCCGAATATTGACCTGGTCTCAGATTCTTAATATGCAGGCATGGTAGTTTAGGGAGAAGATCCTTATGTACAAAACTGAGCATAATTGGTTAGGGAAAGGAAAAACATTGAACCATACAAAGTCATTTTTCAGAGCAGGACTGCAGTTTAAGGAATTTTTCAGTAAGCTGTTTTCACACTCAGTGCAGCCCAATGAGAATGAGCTTTTGCTAAATCAGGAACTTTTTATGTTTCTTTGAAACCATACAGTCTGTAAAAACCACTGTCCCACCTGGCAGTCCACTGAAGATTTACTCTGTCACACTTAGGTCAGTTTTAAGATGTTAATTTTTTTTTATGAAAACGACATAACCTAAATAAAAGCTATCAGGCTAATAAACCATTGATATTACTAAAAACTGATAGAACCTAAACTGTAGTATTAGAAAGAGCAACTCTATTACATTATCATTTTTCTTGTACATTTATGCACTTGGATGAAGAATAATCTGAGATTATTTCACTACCATTGTGTACTCAGCCATTTAGAGTTTGAAACGTACTGCTGATCTGGAGAGCTGTTTGATCTTATATCATTGATGACTCAGTTAGGAACTGACGGTGTCAGATGAGAAGTCTCTGCAGCATGAATTTACTTTAAGATGTAGTATTACTAATAGAAGTGCAAGACTCTTCACTTAGGTTTATTGATGTGTGACTAGTATCTTGTCGCTGCCCCAGGAATGTTTTCTAGATGCAGTAAAGATTATGGTAAAAGAAGTGAATAAAAGGCATTGAAACTACAAACAGATATTTCTTTTCTCGTGTTACATTTTTTTTTATCTAAAATGTTATGTATGAATAGGTAGGTGAATAAGATAACTAACCCACATTTTCTCTAAAAATGTGTTTGGGGCATTTGTTGGCTTTATTGAGCATAACTTGAGTTATCTCCTTTGAGATTGTCACTACTTTGGGCAGGTGCCTTTTGCAGTAGATGGTACACAATGTTCATCTTAGTTCAGTTGTCTTTGTGCTATTTTTACATCTTTTAGGCTCAAATGTAACTATTGGAGCTCAGAATAAGTTTGTCATTCACCCATCAAATAAGGAATATAATTCAACTTTAGATTTTCCTCCCATGAGAGCAATTCCAATATCTAGAATACCTTCAGTTGCATTTTTTTTTTTTTTAAAAAAAAGTGTGCTCCCCCATCCCCCCATCCCCAGGTGGTTGGAAACAAGATCTTCATTTCAAGATGGCCCACTTCAAAACACCATGCAAATCTTGAGGAATAATAGGTGCTCTTGAGCTGTGTCTGCACCAGTAAATACTGTCTTGCATAGATCCTGGTAACTTCTGTCTGTGTGTTTTTCCTGCACTGTGGTGGTGGGAGATGTTTTCCAGAATACTGCAGTTTTAAGGGAGGTCAAATTGCTAGCCTAAACTGAGATTTTTTTATGCAATAATGGCTAATTAAGTTTCCGTCTATAGCAGCGAAGCCTCTTTACATGCAACAGCACTCTTTTTCAGAAGTAGATTAAACTTCATGGTACTACTGCAGTTGTGCACTGTATGTGTATGTTGTATCTTCAAACATTTTGACTTGGAGTGCTCCAGCATTTTCATGTAGTGATTCTTCAGGGAAGAGGGTTAGGTAGAGTAATAAGTACTAGAAGGCTTATCCATTAGATGATCAACAATTTGTTCATCCCTACATTTTTAAAATAAAATGGTTGGCTTATAGTTTTTTCACAGGGGAGGGATAGCTCAGTGGTTTGAGCATTGACTTGCTAAACCCAGGGTTGTGAGTTCAATCCTTGAGGGGGCCATTTAGAGATCTGGGGCAAAAAAATCTGTTAGGGGACAGTATTTGGTCCTGCTAGTGTAGGCAGTGGACTGGACTCAATGACCTTTCAAGGTCTTTCCAGTTCTATAAGATAAGTATATCTCCATATATTATATTTTTCATTGTAATGTAGTTTATAAGTAGGAATGGGCATTTAACTGTGACTTCAAGTATCATTCATAGTGTTCTTGTAGCAACCTCTCAATTTAGTAAATAGTCATTCAAATAAGAAAGTACTCCTACTCCTATCTTATGATCTGCTGGCTTGTGACAAAACAGATATCACTGGTGATCGCAAAGCTGTATTAGATTGAATTGTAAGAACTAGGAGAGCATTTCTTGAATGCTTCCTGGTCACAGAACAAAGAGGTTGTAATTTTTGTGTGTGAAAACAGAAATAAAAACTGCTTTTCTAAAATGTTTTTTTTCTATCCAATATAGGTTGCCAACTTGGCCTGTTCTATCTCAAACAATGAAGAAGGTGTGAAACTAGTTCGCATGTCAGCAAGCCAGCTTGAAACTCTCTGTCCTCAGGTAACTTGCAGGCTTGAGTATTTCACAGGTGTACATGGGAGAAGGGACTATCTGAAGCAGTTAAAGTGGACATGGTATTAAAGGAAGAACTGGGATAGGAACTTTCCTAAAAACATATGCCAGAAGAGTTGGCCTGTGATTTTAGCCTATTACTACATCTATTAGTACATAATATGTGACCCACTAGATTCGAACAATTATGTCGAGCAAACTGCTAGACAGTAAATAGTGAAGATATGCAGTGTATATGCATGCTCATGTTGCAGAAGAATGTGCTATGAAGAAAGTACCATTGCATCTATCGAAATAAGTAGGTTTAAGATATGACCATAATATGAAATACTGAATATTTCACATGCCCTTTGCTAAGTTGCTATAAAGTGATCTTGTCCAAGTAGAAGAACACATAAATTTGTTAAAGATCCTCTTTGATAGGGAGAAAAAAAGATGGATCAAGCCAATCAACCTTTTGGTTAAGATCACATTTTTTTGATTAACAGTTCTTTATTGCAACTAGGACAGCAATAAAGCGCTAGACTGTCCTGTTTAATCACCTGAGTCTTGATGTCATAAATACCTATGACTAGGTAGTATGAATGAACTGAAGACATTGGTGCTTGTCAATGCTGATGATGGCTTAAAGGAAGGTCATGATGGCTTAAAGGAAGAACAGTGACAAATTCAGAGATCTAAAGTACAGATATAAGCCATTGCAAAAGGATAAGCATGAATAGGAAATTATATTGTTAAAATACATATCTCCTGTTCACCCATTGTCAAACTTCACCTTCTATGACAAGGCAATCTGTTTCCTTTAGATCCTTTTTGTGTTTTTACATAGGTTTTGCCTCTTCTCTCCTCCCCTTAGGAATTCAGGTCACTGCTGTTCTCAGTTTCTTTGTTTTTGTATGGGATGAATGAGTGTGAATGGGATATGAATGGTAGTCATTTTTTGTATCATTCTTAGAAAGCCAGCAACGTTTAGTTAAATAAGCAAATACATGCACCTGATTCGACAAAGAGGTCTGTGGCACCTTAAAGACTAACAAAAGTATTGAAGCATACACTTTTCATGGGCTTTCATGGGCACGCATCCAACGAAGTAGATATTGGCCCACGAAAGCTTAAGCTTCGATACTTTTGTTAGTCTTTAAGGTGCCACAGGACTCTTTGTCGCTTCTGCAAATCCAGGCTAACACGACTACCTCTCTGATTCTATGTACCTGAATGCCATACACACAGTTAAGTCTCAGAGAGACAAGCAACCCTGTTTCCTTCTCCCACCAGAAGGAATGTTGTGTCTTATGTGACAATATTATCTAAGAATAGAAGAAGGGAGGAAAATCAGATTTCATCCAACACTAAAATAACTTAGACCAGTCTCACACATTTCCCTAATGGAGAATGTCCATTATTATCTTGTAAAGGGAAGATGAGATCTTGCAGTTCAGGAATGAAATGATTTTGGCAATTGTAGGAAGATTGCCCAGCTCTGGTACACACATGTTAAAAATGCAGGTACATGGATCAGTCTTTCTTTTCAGTAAGTCTTAGTCAACAAGATCATGGTTTTTTTTATAAACCTCCTAATTGCTAGGTATTGGCCCATTGCCACGTGCTCATGTTTCAGATGATGATTTTCAAAATCAATAGTTCTGCTTCATATTTAGTTATTTGTAAAAATGGGCATACTAAGTCATACTTCTAGAACAGCCTCTAATTTTATATCTCTAAGTGATAATAGATTGGGGTGAGCAAACTACAGGCCACATCCAGCTTGCAGGGCTGTCCTGCATGGCCCCTGAGCTCCCAGCCAGGGAGGCTCCCCCCATCTCATCTACCCCATTCCCCTCTTCCCCAGAGCCACGCCGCCAGCATTCTGGGGGGCGGGGCTGCATACTCCCTCAAGGCAGTGTGTCTGACTCCATGCGGCTGACCAGACATGCAGCATGGTAAGGGGGCTAAGGCCGGGAGGTTGGATAAGGGGCAGGGAGTCCCAGGGGGCGGTCAGGGGACAGGGAGCAGGGGACGGTTGGATGCGGGGAGGGGCGGTCAGGAGATTGTGGGGGTGTTGGATATGTGTGGGAGTCCCAGAGGCCTATCAAGGGACAGTTAGGGGTCAGGGTAGTCAGGGAGCGCAGGGGGTGGGGTCCTGGGGCAGCAGTTAGGGTGGGGGATCTCTGAAAGGGGCAGCCAGGAAAAAGAGTGTGTGGGGTGTAATGGGTCAGAGATTCTGAGGGGGGCATTCAGGGGCTAGGGCCAGGCTGTTTGCGGAGGCACAGCCTTCCCTACCCAGCCCTCCATACAGTTTTGAAACCTTGATGTGACCCTCAGGCCAAAAAGTTTGCCCACCCCTGTAATAGATACAGCTAGACTAGGTATAGACACTCTGTAAAATTGGTTCAATTCATTTTACTATATATGTAGACAGAGATCTGCATGTAATTCTTCTGAGCCTTTTGCAATAAATAGGTAACATCGCTGTTATAGGCTAGCTGCACTTCTGTCCTCTTGTCTGAGTCTACCCCTCAGATGGCAGACCGCATGCTTTTTACCTGTCCTGGAGTGGAACTCTGCAGTTCTCCCAATCTCAGACTAGACCATGGGCAGCAGTACTCTATATATCCATTGTGTTTACCGAGGTCTGATTGAATTCAGGAACTTGAAATTATCATCTTTAGAAGTCTGGTCAGTAAAGTACCATGATCAGACAGCATTCTTAAAAGCAAAGTTCTCGTCTGTTTTAAAGTCCTTTTTCTCTAACTGCTTTCTTCCTACTGTTTTAAAATACAGTCTGTGTACATGTCTATATTATCTAATGGCTTACCATCCCATGATGGTAACCTAAGCAGGCCTAGCTACTTCATACACACCCACAGTGCCTTCATTTCAATCTGGTTTTCCTGAACAACTATCCCCCTCTTGATTTTTTTTAAAACCTGTCATTTCTTTTGTTCTCCTGTGTTCTGGGGCCTTTGCCTGTACTAGTACTGTCTCTTAACCCTCAAATGTTTGCAGAAAAATGGCTTATCTTGAGCCATTCTTACCTTCCTGTTAGCCCCCTGTTAAACTACACCAATATATGCATATAGTAAATAAACATCCCAATAACCAGTTCAACATAAAGTAGTCACAGGTTGAAAACTGCTTAAACAAGACGATTGTCATCTTGCTTGTGAAGAAACAACGTATTGTACATTTAACATGTATTAGACACACTGAGTTGATATTACCTGTAAGATAATGGACCATAAATTGGCACTTTTTTTAGCCTTGAAATATCTTATCTGGAAATGTATGCCACAAAATTGATGTTTCAACATGCAATTTCCACCCCAATTATGAAGCAGTTAAGAGATTAGTAATGGCCCTAGGGGGAGAACACGGCTATGTACCCTGATTGATTTCTTAGCACCACGTGAGGATGACCCAACTTGCAGATCCATATAGAGTAACTGAGGAATGTGGTTTTTGAACTGTTTCATTGCGCATGGTGCTGTTTTAGGGTCCTTATAGCAACCATCCTTGCTCTAACAGTAGTAAAATGTAGTCTCGTTGTATTACACATCTTGTGTTTATAAACAAGACTAGACCTCACAATATTAGCATCCCCAAATACAGTGTTTTGGAATGTTAAGAGTATGGAGTTTAGTTAACCTGCAATGGTTGGAAATGTTAAAGGACTTAAAGGCAAGATGTATTCTTGGCAAGACAGACTTCAGAACTTTCAGACTGTTGACTGAGCAGATAGATGCAGTGTGAGCTAGACCTATAAATAACATTTTACAACATTGTGTAAATAGTAAAACTAAAATCTCGTTTCTTTGAAAATAAGTCAGATCAATCAGTGTTTACAAAACAATTTATAAAATGTCCTGCCTCAAAGGATGGGGGGGTAAATGTCAATACCTCAATGATTGTTGTAAGAGAGTGAATTTCTTAAAGGCAGAACTATGGCTAGAAGGCTGATATCTAAGTGTGTACAGTAAGTTTAAGGTGGTGTTGGTTAACAGCATCTTACAGTAGCTTGGCAACGCAGGGACCATTTTGAGCACAGGGAGCCCCTACTTAAACAGCTGCTGCTTATAGAATTCCCAATGGATTCCTTCAGATCTATACAAACAATTGTTTAATCATGGCAGGTGCATCTTAATTAGATGAAATTTGTCAGTCCCCTGTTAGACTTGCCTTTCTAAACCAATGCAATAGAAATGAAGAAATACAAGCGTCACAGCGCAAAGGCAACAATCCCCCCCCCCCCATAGTAGTTGATTATGACAAAGGCGGGAGAATTGCATATGGATAAAGAATGGTCTGTCAGCTTAATACAGTGATCTCCAAACTGTGGGGCGCACCACCCTAGAGGAGCATGAAGGAATGTCAGCTGGGGGCCCAGCCCCCACGGGGGGTGGGGGAGGAGGGAAAGGCAGCCAACCCCACTCTGCCACCAGCCCCGCTCAGCCCCTAGCCACAGCCCTGCTTCCAGTCCAGCTCTGCTTCTGGCCTCAGCTGGAGCTCCGGCTCCATTCCTGGCCTTGGCTCTCAGCCCCAAACATGGCTCTGCTCCCAGCCCCTGCTCCCAACTGCAGTTTTCCAGGTGGGGTTGGGGGTGGCCAGGTTCCATTATGGGTAAAGACAGGGGTGATGGAAAATGGGGCACCACTGGCTTATTATATGGGCTAAAAAGTTAAGTCTGGCAATTTGGCTACATTAAAAGCACTAAGTTCACTTAAAAGCTTCCTACAAAGAAGAAAAGTAAAATTTGCTAAATCTGGACAAATTCGCAAAAATCAAGTCCTCCTAATAACTTAACAGGTTCCTTTCTAATGCACAAGTCTTCAGTTAATCAGTGCCAAATTTAACGCCAGTGGAGACCACTTACAATATTGAGAACTCTTTATTGATTCAGGAAAAAACATTACGACAGTCATACATTGGGTCAACTGAATTCCCCTGCACTTAGGGGGGGAATAAACTATACTTAATTATCTTTCTAAACTACATTGAGCTAGTTTATGTATAAAAGTAGGGTATTCCTAAGTACATCAAGAGAGTGGAAGACTTGGTGAACAGTGTCAGCTTTCTTCCTGAAAAATTGCACTGCTCTACAGCCAAAATGCTTCTGAAATAAATGTAGTCAAACTTTACTAATTCTGGGTCACTGAGAACGAAAATAATGCTTAAAATGGGTGATTGGCTCTAGTTTTCAAGATATGCTGTTGGGTCAGTATATACGACCCTTCACATGGGAATGGCGGAGGATAAGTGAGTTATAAAGGGAAGGGATCTCAACTTAAACCAGAAATGACTAAAATATATCTTTGACTGGATCTATGAATAAATCTGACTGGGTTTGGACAATACTTGCTTTTTAGGCAAAACAATGAATGATGCAATCTGAAGCTGGTATTGCGTCATACATGATATGAATTGCATCATGTTATTCCTAGAAGTCATGGATGATGCAATCATAACGGAGCTTACATCACTCTGCTGAACAAATTGCCCTATATCAGCTCTAGAAATCATACAGTGTCGTGCTCTCTTATTTTTCAGTGTTTGATTTTGCAAAGGGACACGTTTCTGTGTAGCCAAAGAGAGCAGAGATGCCTCATACTTGTGTGAACAGTGCAGATAGCTTCTGCTATGTTTGTGGTGAAGTGACTTTTGCATCACAAAAGCGCAGTATAACCACTATGGTTAAGAAAGCCTATCACCTTTATTTTGGCTGCAAAATTGGAGATCGGGACAAGAGGTGGGCCCCACACATATGCTGCAACACTTGTGCAACAAATCTTCGCCAGTGGTTGAACAGGAAAAGGAAATCTATGCCTTTTGCAGTGCCAATGATTTGGAGAGAGCCAACAGATCATACCAGCAATTGGTACTTCTGCATGGTGCCTCCAGTTGGGAAAGGTATGTCAAAGAAGAAAAAGTGGACTGTGCATTATCCAAACATTCCATCAGCTATACGCCCAATACCCCATGGAGAAGGACTGCCGGTTCCTGATGCACCAGAATCATTCTCACTTGAGTCAGACGAGGAAGAGGATGAAACTTCTGGTCCTGAACCATCAATGTCACAGGACCCACATTTTCTCCCATTCTCCTCCTCTGAACCACACCTCGTAATGCAAGCTGAACTGAATGACCTTGTCAGAGATTTGGAACTACCCAAGAGTAAGGCAGAGCTGTTGGGTTCCAGACTACAGCAGTGGAATCTCCTGGCAGGTGATGTTAGGGTTTCCATGTTCCGTGACCATCAAAAGGATCTTGTCCCATTCTTCTTCATGGAAGGTGATCTTGTAGCCTGCAACAACATCGATGGTGTGATGGCAGCCCTCAACATCGTTTATGATCCAGATGAGTGGAGACTCTTCATTGATTCATCAAAGACGAGTCTTAAAGCTGTTTTGCTACATAATGGCAATGTTTTGCCATCAATTCCAGTTGGTCATGCAGTCCATATGAAGGAAACCTATAACAACATGAAACAACTTTTGAGGTGTATAAACTATGACCAACATCAGTGACAGCTTTGTGGCGATTTGAAGGTTGTTGCTCTCTTGGTTGGTCTGCAGACTGGATACACAAAGTACTAGTGCTGTTTTCTCTGCGAATGGGATAGTCGTGCAAGAGATTCCCACCACATCAAGAAAGATTGGCCACTCCGACAGTCATTGGAGCCTGGGAGGAAAAGTGTTCAGCATCCACCACGTGTTGAATCAAGGAAGATTTTGTTGCCACCCTTACACGTCAAGCTGGGTCTGATGAAGAACTTTGTCAAGGCCATTGACAAAACACAAGCAGCTTTCAAGTACCTCTGTGGAAAATTTCCAAGGTTAAGTGAAGCTAAGATAAAGGAAGGTGTCTTTGTTGGTCCTCGGATTCGTGAACTTCTTCGAGATGATGCATTTGACCATGCACTGCGTGGCAAGGAAAAGACGGCATGGAAAGCCTTCCAGTCAGTGGCAATACATTTTCTCGGAAACAATAAGGCAGACAACTACAGGTTGTTGGTGGAAAACCTCCTCAAGGCATACAAAAGCCTTGGTTGCAACATGTCACTAAAGATACATTTTTTGCACTCTCATCTAGAATTTTTTCCACCGAACTGCGGAGCAGTGAGCGACGAGCACGGCGAGCGATTTCACCAGGACATTGCAACAATGGAGAAACGCTATGAGGGCAAATGGAGCCCATCAATGCTTGCAGACTATTGCCGGACAGTGACAAGAGATGCTTCATTTAATGAATACAAGAGACAAGCCAAGAAGCGCCGAGTAGACACTGAATAGGACTAAACTATGTACATAATAATTCTTTGCCTTTTGTTTCATAATACATTTTATTTATACAACCCTTTTGCTGATTTTTGAAGTGTTACATAAACAGGACAGGTGAAATATTATCATGTAAAGCAACCATAAACACATGAAAAGACCTAGATTTACAATTTATGATTAAAACTCTATCTAAACAATATACATATGTATAATATGTATATTATATGTGTAAATATGTATTGTATTATATATGTATAAAATGTAAAAACTTAAATATCTTAGAAACAGTAGCAAATCAGTTGTTTTGTCATTTGAATTCAGCACATCAAAATACATAATAAATATCACATTTTATCTTTGAAGCAGACGACTTCTAAAAAATTGTAGACCAGTTTTACCTTTTGAACTCATCTGAATTTGTTCATCATAGTGTGAGGATGTATGTTACTGAAAATCTTCTGCTAATATGTTACACAATTCTGACTACATGGATGCTGATCTTGAGAACTGTACTGTGTTCAAACAAGCTTTTATGTGTGTGTGTGAGGTAGTGAAAATAAAGACAAGTTCATGGCAGGTGTAAAGTTGGGAAGGAACCGAAGCGTTAGTCACAGAAATTGCATATTGCACTAAAAACCAAATGTATAATACATTCTTCAGAAAGATGATGTGAGAGGAAGCAGCACATTGTGGAATATTCTAAATACTCCTGTGCTTAATCATTGCTGGTTAGAAAGTTATGTTTCTATCCATTTGCTTCTGAAATGGATAAGACCGAAATGGGACGTACGAAAGGACAACTTGCTGTAAAAATGGGAATTCTTTAAATGTAGGTGATCTGGGATAAATGAATGGCAAGTTTTTCTTAATTTCTGCTGTGTTTACATCTCAAACTCAGGCGATACTTGGTGTAAAGGTTGTTTAATTACAATGTTAGTGAAGACTTTGAGGCAACAAGCAAGTAATTTACACATTCTGTAGAACTAATCTCCAAGGCTTGAAGAGAGGTGATAGGAGAGAGTCTGGCTAAGGGCTGAATCAGCAGTGTGTTGTATCTTGGAACTCCAGTACATAAAAGTTTAAAAACTTGGAGACTTTGAGGACCAGAAAATTTTGTAATGTCACTAACTCAACCCACACATTCTGGAATAAATGTTTTCTGCTTTCTCCAAGCCTTTAAATAGGTTGCAAACTTTCCATTGGATAGACTGGCAAGCACTTCTTTACACGAGTTGCTTTGGTACTTTGAAGTTTAAAAGACTTTTAGCTTGTATTTTAATGACTTAGCTCTTAAACAGCTATACTAATCCTTGGGTTGGCAAACCTCCTAAATCTTTCACCTGCCTTTGCAAGTTCTTCCATGCCCCCACGTCTATGACACTGATACCACTAACTTTCCTGCAATCTAATGTTCTCACTTCTTTCTGGAAACTCCCACAGCCCACCTCCTGACATCCAGCTTCTGCTGCCTTCTCGTAAACCCTGGAAATATGTCATTCGCCTGAGTCTCTCTCAGCCCCAAACATCAGTTTCCATCTCATCCGCCTGACTCAGTTGCTGGGTAGCATTCTACTGGTTAAGATGAAACTAAATTGTAGCTTGTGGAAGTTGGTTAGATCTATCTTTCTTTCAATAAGAAACTCAATCCACCCAGAATTCAGCTGTGTTTAGAAATGTAAAAATCTGTTTTTGGATATTTTAAAATGAATTTTGAGTTAGGGATATTTGAGTAGAAGCTTTTGATAGAGGTCAAATGTTGATAAGAATAACATGTAACCCACGTGGTAGGTGCACAGAAAGCTAATAGAGGAACTTGACATTGTTTTATGGCTCTTGAAAGGAAGTAGAGTTTTGGAGGTACTTTGTAATGTTGTGATGCGATGCTGTTTAATGGCTGGTGGTTGACTACTCTCACTTCACTTAAGTTTGCAAAGAGGCTTGAATAGACCAAGTAAACCTCAGTTGCAGACTGTTATCTGAATGTGAGTCAAATAGCTTGTTAGGCCTGTTAGGCCTCAAGCTTATTGCAAAGCCTATTTCAAATACTTCTGTTCCTGTGCATTGTAGTTTTAATTGCTTTTATTATCATTTCCTTAAAGCTTGACGTTTCCTAATATATAGCGTCTAGTTTGATCCCAGATACGAACCTCCCAAGATTAGGTCAAGATTCAATAGGCAGACTCGCTTTAGAAGGGAACCAGCAGGAGACAAATTGGATGAAGTCAAGAAGACAGCACAAGAATCCTGAGCAGACATTTTGATATCATGGGCTTAGAAGAAAGGGAGTGGGGAGAAGGAGGGACTGAAAAGCAAGGTGGCAAGTAGCAGTAAGTGTTACTGTTTGACAACTGAATATGTATAGTGGGCAAAACTTTCTGTATAGATTGTAGTATGAGAACAGCTGCTAGTTAAAAACAGTCTGTGCTTCAGAGGTTTTGTTTATCTTCATTATTCTAACTCAGTGAAATGCAAAGTAGGAATAGCACAACTGTTGAAAAATAAATGTCTATTTAAAAGTTCTTCCAGTTCTTATACTAACTGGGACACACACAAATTTAAGGGCTTGTTTATTTACTGGTGTAGTTATGTCAGAATAACCACCTTCTGTGGATATGCCTTTTAAAGAAGTATAAGCTAAATTTAAAAAAAGAAAGCACTTTAGAATTAGAAAGTAAGTATATTTTCATGGGAAATTATAGCAGTAAATTCCATTTTTTATGTAGACAAGCCCTAAGCATCCTTTTAACTGCTGTAGCATTACCAGAATAAATAAATATTCTAGTGTGACTGGGAAAATATTAACTACTCTAAGCCCATCAGGACGGATAATGACTTACAGATGAAAGCAATTAACTTTTTTGCTCACAACTTTAACTTTTCTACTGATCGCTGCCAGCACATCTAGAAAAGAAAAAACCTCTCATTGTTTTACATTTGGCTTCTAGGTGAGGCATGTCAGTTTCAGTGCCTCAAGTCAGAGTCAAAGTGAAGTACACTGAAGATTAGCACATCAAGGCAGACACAGTCTCTACACAAAGAATAAATAGACACAAATCCGACATCAGGAATCATAACATTCAAAAACCAGTAGGAGAACACTTCAGCCTCTCTGGTCACTCAATAACAGACTTGAAGGTGACAATTTTACAACAGAAAAACTTCAGAAACAGACTCCAATGAGAGGCTGCTGAACTGGAATCAATTTGCAAATTGGATACTATTAACTTGGGCTTGAATAGAGACTGGGGGTGGCTGGGTTATTACACAAATTGAATCTATTTCCCCATGTTAAGTATCCTCACACCTTTTTGTTAACTGTCTGATATGGGCCATCTTGATTATCACTACAAAAGTTTTTTTTTTTCCCTTCTGATAATAGCTTATCTTAATTAAATAGCCTCTTAGAATTGGTATGGCAACTTCCCCCATTTCCTGTTCTGTGTGTGTGTGTGTGTGTGTGTGTGTGTGTGTGTGTGTGTGTGTGTGTGTGTATACATACTGTGACAGAGTCAGACCAGAAGGATATAGGAGAGTGCTGGAAGGCAGGTACATTAGTCTCAGGGTGTGCAGGTCCATGTTCCCTGGATAGCCAAATAAAGGCTACTCCAGGCCAATCAAGACACCTGGGGCCAATTAAGAACCTTCTAGAAAGGAGTAGAAACAGCTAGCCTAATTGGGACACCTGAAGCCAATCAGGGACTGGCTGAATCCAGACAAAAACCTCCCAGTCAGTCAGGTGGGCTGTGGGTGTCAGGAGCTGTGGAAGGAAGTTGTGCTGTTGGTGAGACTGAGTGTTGGACAACATATTGTACAGAAGGAAGGAGGCCCTGAGGTAAGGGTGAAGTGGAGTTTGAAGAAGCAGAGACTGTTGTGGGGAAGTAGCCCAGGGAATTGTATTGTGTTTTGTGCCTGAAAGGTCAGCCATCTTAGCTGATACTATTAGGGTCCCTGGGCTGGAGCCCAGAGTAGAGGGTGGGCCTGGGCTCCCCCCTTTCTGCCTCCCCTAATTAGTCTCTGAGATTGGGAGATGATAGAGACTGTGCCAGGAAGGATAGCTTCTCCTCACTGGTTTGTGATGAAAATGGCTCAATAGGCTGTGACCTTGTCTCCAGAGAGAGAAGGGTTCTGTGGAGGGTCACAGTGAGCCTCTGAGGCTAGTAAAAATCCGCCAGGAAACGCAGGATCCATGAAGATAAGGACAGAGCTTTGTCATTATATATATATATATATATATATATATATATATACACACACACACACACACACAGGAAGATTTTATTTTATATATTAAAATCTTCCTGTTGTCCACTATCTGTTCCATTTTATGCATCCGATGAAGTGAGCTGTAGCCTACGAAAGCTTATGCTTAAATACATTTGTTAGTCTCTAAGACGCCACAAGACTCCTGTTCTGTTTGCGGATAAAAACGAACATGGCTGCTACTCTGAAACTTTACTTTTAGTCACTTCGATTGCAAAGCAGAAAAATCACTTTTCCATTGACTCTATTTCCTGTCAAGCAGCAATAAAAATAAATTGAACAAATAGTGAATGAGGATGTGATGTAATTTCCAACTTTATTACAGCTTTTTTGAATGATACTTCCACTAACCTGTACATGTGGCTCTGATCCCTTTCCCTGCAGAAACAGACAGCTGTCTGTCTCCACTAGCCCTGTGACGAGGAGTTCTGCAGAAGTGGTGACTGACAGCTCCTGAGCTTTTATTGGTGCAGTTCCCAAATACTAACATAACTAGCTTTTCCTTCTCCTCAAATTACATTCTATCCTTATCCCCACTCCCCATCTTTCAGTCCACGTCTACTGACTTTTTACCTCTCATATTGTATCTCCAGCTTCCAGCAGCCAACTTGGTTTAGAGCCACAAAAAAGCTGTACTCCTTGAGCTGGGCTTCAGCAGCAGGGAAACAGACTGTGCAAGGAGAGCTGTATGCACAAAAAGGTGAAGTCCATCACCTAGGTTATTCCAAAAAGAGGAAAGTGATCACTGCTTCTCCAACTGCTGCTCAGCCCAGTGCACTGTTCCCTAACACATGCTCCAATTCCCATGGTCAGCAAACAGTTACCTATGACCTGCTGATTAGCCTGCTCTTCAAACCCTCCAAAATAAATCTACAGTTTTTGTCCCAGGTGGCAGATGGTACCTGTGTGCCCATTTTCTTCTCCTTTGAGGTGGGGGACTGATGTGTTCTGTGTGTCTGAGTTCTAAAAATGAAAATGCACATGCTTGAAAAGGAACTATTGATACAGCCATAATCAATCCAGAAAATGTGTATAGTTAAAGAAAAAGGCAAGAAGCCATGATAGGTATTCTGCTTAGACCACAAACTGTACGTACAGAGTTAAAGGCCTGATAGTCCAGATGGAATTTGTCATACTACTCCAGGTGGGCAGCCACATTGTGGGTGGAGATGGAATGTGCCTCAGTAAAAGATAGCTGTGAAGCCATTACTGGGCCCTGTACTAATCTTTGCCAAACCTTACAAGCTGGATTCCAGAGTTTGAGCTGAGAAAGTCTTTGGCACAGAGCTTCTTCCTGGTGAAGTTTCACCTTAAACTTCACACTGATCCTCTAGTCAGCCTTTGAGTTTTCTTCATCTGTTTTTTCTTTCATCTGTTTCATTCTGCTGGCTACTTCCCAAGTATTAGGATTCATAGACATACCTGCTTGTTGGAAAAAAGTCTTACACCTCAACTTTTAATGAGGCACTTTCACTGTCTTAGCTCTCTTTCTATGGGGGATATGTGGAAAACCAAAATCACTTTTTTTCCAGTAAGACTTTTTGGAAGGGTTTTTGTATGGTTCATTTTTTGTGTTCAATTTTGACAGCATTAGTATGTTAGAAATTGTAGCTTTTGAGAAAATGTTTATCAAGGGGAATATATGACCTGCTTTGATAACTGTAATCACCTCCATCATTGCAGGGAAAGGTAGCTGATCAGGGTGCAAGATTTAGTGGCTATACTTTTTCTAAGAAAAAGTACCAAGACAGTTTCCTTTTTCAGAGCATACATTCTGCAGGTACAAGCAGTATGTGTGTCACTGACATTAATGTTAACTGGTTTTAATACTCTCTAAAGTATGTTTTCATGCTTGCAATTGCAAATGGAACTAGAGAAGGACAAATTCATGATTCCAAGGCGGTACACTACCAGCCTCTGTTTTGGTAGTCATGGTTACTAGCAAAATACAGGATGAGAAAACTTCTGGAGGGTTGCCCATTTTATCCTTTCCTTCTAGGGTTCTCATTACTGAGATTCATATCTGGAGAGTTGTGGGTATCTAGAGCTTGCTCTTTTGACTGACAGGCTGATAATGCGTTGTTAAAACTAGGGCAGGGGAAACAGGTCCAGCAGTTCCTGTATCAGACTGAGTGTAGAGTCTTGGAGGGAGAGGCTCTGCTTCCATCTTCTCTGCCTGAATAACATAGGACATACTGCCCTTGCATCTTCCTACTTTACATTCAGTGCAACACAGGCTGTGATGAATCTCTGATTTAGTCCATATTGTAATAGTCGTTGGGTGATGAATTACAGCTTATCCCAGATATTTTTGAAATCCGTTTTCTTAGCCAATAGAAAGCTTCCCTCAGAAACTTTCAAAGTGCTGAAGAGCCATGTACATAACAGGTTAGTAAATGAGTGTATTCAGTACACTCAAGTGTAAATTTGCCTTCATTACTTTCCTGGGTGGAGGGAAAGTAAAACTTGTGCTTGTGAAAGCAAGGGACTGAGCACACCAGAGTGCAGTCCCTTTAGTGCCATCTTTCAGCCCTTCATCTCTGTAAGGCAGCTTGCCACTCATGCTAAATGTTAGTATTTGTTTACATTACAGAACCTATTAAGCTCATTTTCACTTGTGAAATGTGAACTTCAGAATTTCAGCCCAGATCTTCAGGGCAGAAAAAGTAATATAACATGCTAGTCTCCCTAGCGCAATATAACTTCTCTACATTTTCCCCCAATTGTTGCCAATTTCTAAGATCCCTTGAGTAAGTCAGCCGCCTCCTCCTGTCTGATTCATTCAGTGCCATTATGACATGTTTAACATCACCATCACTCTGTAATTAGTGAGTTATATTTAAAGAATGGGTTGTGACACTTCTGAATGAATCAGATAGGTGGAAAAAAATTGATTTTATAAAAGGAGGTGCATCTGTTGCTTACACTATTTTGCTCACAGCTTTGGAAAATGATATACAGCTTTAAAAAGGCACAGTGGAAAACGGTATAGACTAAACTTTAAGTTAATTTGTTCCAAAGCTTGTGTTTGAAAACAAAAATCAGTACTGTTTTTTATCATGGCTGTAGGAGTTTAGGCCGGAAGGGACCAGTTAATCACCTGGGGGGGAAATGCTTCCTCACCTCACATATGGCGAGCAGTTGGACCCTGAGTATGTGAGCAAGAACCAGCCAGCCAAGCACCGAACAAATGTGCTCAGTGCCACTTTACAGCCCTGGCCATGCCGCACAATGTTTCTTCTCCAGTTGTGGCTATCCGTGATTCTTCACAGGAGGGAGATTTAAAAAAAAACAACAAAAAACAGAACACTGCCAGAATACATTGGGCTGGGGTGAGGGATATCCCTTCCTGACCCGTGCCAGTGGCTGGCTAACACCGTAAAGCATGAGCTTTAGGAAGTTAGCCCCAGGATTTTTGAACCCTGCCTCCAGCTATCACAGGTAACCCAGACATACAGTCTCACTCAATTTGTCCAGCGTGCTCTTAAAACCAGTTAAGTTGTTTGCCCCCACAGCTCCTATTAGGAGACACTTCCAGAATAACACCCTTCTGAAGATTAGAAACCTCCTAATTTCCAGCCTGAACTTGTTCATGGGCATTTTATATCCATTTGTTCTTGTGCCAACATTGTCATCTAGCTTAAATAGCTCTTCACCATCACTGAAATTACCTCCTAATGTATTTATAGAGAGCAAACATATCCCATCAGCCTTTTTTGCTACTCAAAACATGCTAAACTCTTCCAGTTTCCTCTCATAAGACAGAGCCTCCATTCCCCTGATCATCCAAGTAGCCCTTGTCTGTACCTATTCCAGTTAAAATTAGTCTTGAACATAGGTGACCAGAATTGTACACAGTGTTCCAAATAAGATGTTACCACTGCCTTATCCAGTGGGATTAACGCTTCTTTATCTGTACTAGAAATGCCTCACTAATATGCACTAGCCCTTTTTATAATTGTATCACACTGGTGTCCAAAACCTTTTAAGAAAAGACTATATAATTGACCGAAAATAGCTTGTAGGCAAAGGCTCCCATGCAGTGTTTGAAAACCAAGCATTGGAGCACTAGAACCCTGAAAATGAAATGAATTAAAAGTAGAATGGATTTTTTTCAGTCTATGCTTAGAGAAATGCAAAAAGTAAAGCATATAAGTAGTTACCAACTACATTACAAATGAAAGAATTTAAAGAAATTTAATCAGTGTTGTAATTTTCTGGGTAGTCAAGCTATTTGTGGACTAGTTTTTAAGTGGCTTTAAGCTATTAATGCAGTAGGAATTTGGCAACCTGGAGTCCATTCACAAAACATTATGCGCTAGTTGGACCTCTGCTGCCAATGCAGGGTCTACAGTTCTTCAGGTATTTTTTTTGACTTCATATTTGCACATTCCCTCTGGTCTGAATACTGTTTGTCTGCCCCCAGTGTATGGAATACACATAGGGACCAGCATTCAAAGGAAAAATGGAAAGTTCCTTACATCCAGTTAAAAGCTCTTCGAGTTGCATGGTGCCTATCTGTACTCTGCTCCTCCTTCCTCTCTGCTTTGGATCTTATTGAATTTGCAGTAAGAAGAGGTATTCTTAAATAGGGGTACAATGGTAGCTACACTCTAGTCTTGTATCTCCACCCCTGAATAGATCATCATCTCCTCTCCAATAACTGCATTGGTCGTTGTTCACTATCACTTATGAGCAATCAACCAATTGTTTCCACCCCTTAAGATTGTCTGTCAGTGCTTGAGTCTTTGTGAAGTCCATTCCTGCCCTCTCTTATGCTGTCAGTCCATCTCTTCTGTCTACCTCTTCTCTTCGCTTGTATTGTCCCTTGGAGGAGGATCTTGGATAGGCTAGATGATTTTGTTACATGGCTGTCCCACTTCAGTTTGCACTTCTTCACGGTTGTCAGGAGGTCTTCATGCGACCCAGCGCGTGGGGTGATGATGTTGCGGACCTCTTTTTTTTTTTTTTTTTTTTTTTTTAGTGACATAGTCGAAGTAGAAGCCCAGGATTTTGTGGAAAGTATCTCATCTCTACTACCTGTATTTTCCATTCAAGTTCTGCCGTAAGGTTCTGTGTGTTGCACACATGCAGAAAAATGGAGATGACCAGTGTGTGCAGCAGTTTCAGTTTTGATGACAGGGCTATATACGTATTCTTCCAAATTGGCTTTAGCTATGCCACTGCTGCTGTTTGCACAGTTCTTGCCAAAATTTCTGCCTGTGATGATTGCCCCCAAATACTTGAACTGTTTCACTTTCTCCAGCTCTTGTCCACTGACAGTGATATGTGAGCTGATTCCATTGCATTTGTTTATCATCAGCTTAGTTTTCTCTGCAATGATTTCCATGCTGTATTTTGCAGAGGTTTCATCGAATCATTTCACAAGATTGGCAAGTTCATCTTTGCTGTCTTCCAGGTCATCAGTGTCATCAGTGAACCAAAGATTTTGAGATTTTTCGCCCCCCAATGCTGACTGATATCCTGAATAGATAGACTTAGTAAAAGCCTTATTACTGGGTTAGGAATCTCATGTGCCAATTCATTCAGTATTCTGTGACGAAAATTATCCCCCCACTCCAGCCCATTTAGGTGCATTAAACTAAGGTTTTTTTTGTTCGTGTCATACGTGGTAATTTCCATTTTTCTTCTTGTCTTCTGGTGACAATATGATGGGATGTTTCCATCTAGGTTCCCTGAAAGATGGGAAATAAAACTTTGAGACAACGCTGAATCAAGGAAAGGTTCTAAGATCAGTTGTTCTTACTGAAGTTCCAGAGGTTTTGTACTCTTGAAATTGACTGAATAGCGTGTGTAATATGTACTCTGTAGTCTCTTTATATACTCTATATTTAAAACTTAAGCTGTTGGGATTTGCTGAAGTCACATTGTATTTTTTTCTTGAGTAGATGGAAGCAATTAGAAGGCAGACTTGAAGAAGCCTCTAAGGGGTTGATTCAAGAAGTGGGAGAAGTTTTGGGAGAGGTAGCAGATAAAACAGAATGAACAAACTTTCTGCCTTTTCATTTTTGGACTATCAAGGTCTTGTACAGTTAATTCCTAGAAAAATTAAGCTGCTGTAAGATTTATTGGTTGGGTATAGAGGAGATTTTCTTTTAATTCATCAAGTTCCCAGACAATGTGCAGTCCCAATTTATGGAAAATGTCACCTTTTCTGGCGCGTTTCATTCCCTTGGTCAGTGTTCTGGCCAAGATATTTAGGGAACATTGTCTTCAGATGTGTTAAGCATATCCTATCCCAGGGACGGGCAAACTTTTTGGCCTGAGGGCTACATCGGGTTTCTGAAATTGTAATGGAGGGCCAGTTAGGGGAGGCTGTGCCTCTCAAACAGCCAGGCTTGGCCCAGCCCACACACATCCCCGCCCCATCCCCCGACGGCTCCCCAGGACTCTTGCCCCTGACTGTCCTCCGGGATCCCTGCCCCCATTCAATACCCCTACCCACCCCCACCCTCTGATCACCATCACAAACTCCCCTGCCTTCTATCCAACCCCCACCAAGAGCAACCACACACTGTACGGCACAGAGCCCTGCCGCCCAGAGCATTGTGCCAGCGGCACAGTGAACTGAGGCTGTGGGGGCGGGGGCAACAGCAGAGGAGAGTCCAGGGGCTAGCCTCCCTGGCCAGGAACTCTGGGGCTGGGCAGGGGGGTCCCCTGGACATGGTCTGTGGCCATAGTTTGCTGCTTATCCTATCTAAAATATGCCACTCCTGGTGTTATGCCTGAGGGAATTCTGCGCCACTGCTCGCATGCAGAATTCTTGTCTGTCCACAGATTTCTTTACTTCCCCACAGAAAATGACAGGGAAGCAGAGTGAAGCAGCAAGAGTGGTCACATGCCTCCTCCCCAGCTGCAGCAGACACCTTGTTTCCAGTGTCTGCAACAGCCAGTGAAGAGATTAATCACTGCATACAGGGATGGGAATGCCCAGAGGCAAGACATGCAGGCTCATGTGTCACTGGTCCTCCCCTTCTCCCATTCCCGTGAGCACAGCTTGCTGACTCTGCCTAAGTCCTAGTGCTGGTCGTCTTCCCCATTGTGCTGGATGCCCTGTTTTCCATACAATGGTGAGCACCCGGGCATCCCATCCACAGCAAGCTGGGGCTTTCCTCTTAAGCAGGCCCACTGAGCCCCAAACAGCTGCACCTGAAGTCCCCAAGCCTTACTATCCCAGCACCTGGACCACCCCACTGAAACCTTCATACAACCCCCACTGAAGGTGGTTTGGGCTCACCTGGACCCCCCTGCAGAGTCCCATTGCCCCTGCACCCAGAACCTCCCAGTGAAACCCTGTGCATCCAGAACCCTCACTGCCTGCATCCAGGTTGCCCCATACCTGGATACTCTCGCACTCCCCCCCTCAAGGTCCTCTATACTTGGATCCTGCTTAGCTGAGCCTGCTTGCCCACACCTGGTGCTCCTGGGACAGAGGGGCAGGACTCATGGGTATGTTTGGGGCGGGCTCGGCTCTTGCTGTGTGACAGGGTCAGGTACAGTCTCACAACAAAGTCCCTGTCCCAGGGAGTGTAAGGGCTGCAGGATGATCTCTGACCTCCATGCAGCCAGTGGTCTGTGATCTCTTCTGCCATGCTAGAGTATCCACACTTGTTTATTGACAAATAAAATTTACAGCATTTTGCTGAATTTTAAAGTGTTGAGTGGAATTATTGTTTTGGCACAGCCCTCCTTCAGGAGTATGGTGTGAATAATCAAACAATCTAGCTTCAATTTTCTGCAAATATACATGCATGTAAAATTAACTGGTAATGATGTACATGGAAATGAACACAAACTGGATATGATTGTCCAAATTAATTTTAAATTAAACAGTTAATAGATATTTTATTAACCCTGTTCTGATTGACTGACTGAATATAACTTACTGATTTAACTCTATGAAGTAAGTAAATTTTGAACAAATAACACCTTTTACAGGTTATCAATGCTGCATTGGCTCTGGCTGCCAAACCACAAAGTAAACTAGCACAAGAAAACATGGATCTCTTCAAAGAACAATGGGAAAAGCAAGTCCGTGTATTGACAGATGCTGTAGATGACATCACTTCCATCGATGACTTCCTGGCTGTTTCAGGTAACAAGATTTCCTACTTTCAAAGAGGCAATCAGCTGTATATTGGGACTTATTTCAGGAAATCAGCATTTCTTCCAGTATTCCAAAAATTATTTTTCTCCAGCTTTTTGGAGAAGAGTGATCACAGTACAGCTGTGTTGCATCTAAGCAAGTAAGCATGAAAGTTCAGCAGCTTAAGGTGTGAAACTTTGAAGTGTAGGCTGTTGGTGCAACTAGAACAAGGTACAGTTGAGTTCTAAAATATAAAGCAGATTAACTGCAGTGTGTCATATCATATGTAAATATATTTTTCCTATATATCATTTGGCAGCTACAGCAATTCATAAGTGGTAAAAGACGTTTAATGTAATCGGTATGCACATTAGAGATGCTAAAATGGTTATGTAGGATTGTTCCATGATCCAGTCTTCTATTCTTTACTCTTGTTCAGAGACTTAGCTTGGACACACATTATCATGACTTTATCCACTAAAGACTCACCTGTGCATTAACAGATAAACAAAAAATAAATAAGTGCAAATTGGCTATGAACTAGCAAAAAATAAATCCATTTAATTTTCCTCATAAAAATTGTTCTCTATGTGTAAACACAAATTAAATAGGCACAGTAAATGGCACAAGCATAAAACAATGTTTGTCAAATGAAATTCTTTATCCCATTATGATAAATTGGAATTTTCTTTTGAAAGAGCTCGGTAAATGTATTTCTTATTTACCAGATGCCTCAAATACTTTCCAAGGCATTTGTCTAAAATAACTAAACTAAAATCATAATTCATCACCAGCAGTTACAGTATAGACATAATGCAGGCATTTTTGCCTCCATGTAAACACCTGAGTCCTGATGATATTTTCAGCTGTTGCTGTTACCAGTGGAGAATTAGGGATCCAATTTTCTTTGTACGAACAGACTGAACATCTCAAATGCTGTGAAAATACCAGTATTCAAAAGATGTTCATGGAGGTAAATTATGTAGGAACTGTAGGAGAGAACTTGGAGTTCTAATTTAAAAAGAAGTTTACAATTACATATGTTTGAATTCTTACATCCTATACTTTTAATACCAACTTTGTCTTTGGGATGAGCTCATAGTCATCTGCAAGGCAATTGAATACTATCAGGCTATATATCTTAATCTCCATGGTGGTTATAGTACTGGTAGTTGAAATTGCACAGCAGTAGAGAAGCATAGTTCTAGGTAAGAATATATGTTTTTTGAATAATAAGTAATTGATGGTTTCATGTTTATGGCCTGTTGGAATGTGCCAGTGAATATGAACAAACTGCACAGCCCTAAAAATGTTTACAACATCCTTCTTTATAACGCCTCCCAGCATGTTTCAATTGTAAATGTGCTTGGAAAAGTTCTCGAACTGCAAAAACATTTGACTATGTCCTACTCCCTCCCAACACCTAACCCCAAGAGAGACACTGGTATTAAACTATAGGAGAAGCAGACTATATTGTTAACCCACTGAGATTAATTACTCTGAAAGGTTTCAGGGTCTTGTTGCTGGTCTTGGTCAGTCACTAGAAATGTGAAGTACCTTCTCAGGAGCAGTGACTGTCAGAATAAAGAGAAACAGATTACCTCAAATATGCTCTTAGCAGAGAATGTCTTTGAAATACTGGAACTTGAGGGTATTGGAGATGATTGAGAGCATTCAGCAAATTGACTTTGTATTAGTATTAAATGAATTCTTAAGGAGATAGATTTGATCTGAAGCAAAATAAGACTAAATTTAATTTTAACTTTGACAAACTTTCCGTATAAAAGCAATTTACTTTAGCTGTTTACACTTTCTATCTTACATGCTAGCTAACATTTCAAACCCTTTTAGTTAAATTAGTGATGGATATAGTTTGTTTGGGGGGTCATTAAATAATTACAAAAAGTCTTCTGGTAATAGAAATAAATTGAACGTAAAAAGACTAATACAGTGTATCTAGCAGGGCAGTTATTGTTCTGTTTAGTGTGAAGCTGATGCACTACATAGGAGATTGACAAGTGTTCATTTCAGATAACAAAAGCGTGGAGCAAAGAAGCAAGTGGATATTTAACTCACCAATACTCCCAAATACTTTATTTGTAGACAACTAATTTTGTTGCCTCTATACTATGTTCTTATCTAGCTGGAGAATAACAAACAGCTCAAAACTATCCTGTCAAAACCAACCAGTGCCTGGGAACGCCCTCTGCATTGGGTTCCACTGGGCACCTTGCAATTCTGTAACTGTTGTAAAAGTGGTCACAGTGCAGTGAAGTCATCAGCCCATTATGTCCACATCATTCACTTAGTTCACTAAGGTTAATGTCACCATAGAGGCTTTTAGTGGTGTCTGGCATAATTTTATTCACTGAGGAACTCTGAGCTATAAACAATGTAGATTTTGTTCTGATATTGCAGCTTTTTCTACTGGTTTCACTTCCCGCTCTGTTTCTTTAAATATTTGTATTACATTTTTCTCTTTGCTGGCTCTTCTGTACCTCATATCTGTTCACTGAATTGTCAAATTACTAATGAACACAATTCCACTCTTATGGCCAAATTCTGCCCTCAACTGAACTTGTGCAACCCAAGTATAAGTGAGGCAGAATTTTGCTCATGGTGCTTCAAAAACCTCTTGAAATGTGATACCTGGCTTTGCTAATCTTATATAGGCTTAATTATTGTTCCAATGCTTCCACTTAAAAAGTGTAAACAGCTGTAGTGCTTCAGTTGGAAGCACAGTCTATGCTGACAAAATGGGTAGGTAATCAGTTTAGGTAATCCACCTCTGCGAGAGGTGGTAGGTGGCAAGGTCAATGGAAGAATTACAAAGGGATCTCAAAAAGGGGGTGACTGGGCAGCAAAATGACTGAAATTCAGTGTTGATAAATGCAAAGTAGTGCACATTGGAAAACATAACCCCAACTATGCATTCAAAATAATGGGATCTAAACTGGCTCTTACCACTCAAGAAAGAGATCTTGGAGTCATTGAGTGGATGTTTTCAGAGAACTATTCACAATGTGCAGTGACAGTCAAAAAAGCTAACAATGGTAGGAACCATTAGGAAGGGGATAGATAAGACAGAAAATTTCATATTGCTAGTCTCTAAATCTAAGTATGCCCACACCTTGAATACTGTGTGCAGTTGTAATCGTGCCAACTAAAAGTGTGTTTTTAGATATAGATATAGATAGATAGGAATTGGAAAAAGTACAGAGAGAGGGGCAACCAAAATGATTGGGGGTCTGAAACAACTTCCAACTTCCATAGACAGACTGATTGTTCATCTGGGGGGGCAGGAGACAAGGGGGAATATGATAGAGGGCTATAAAATCATAAAGGTGGGGAGAAAGTGAATAAGGAAGTTTACCCCTTTATAACAGAAGAACCAAGGATCACCCAATGAAATTAATAGGCAGCTGGTTTAAAACAAACAAAAAAAAGAACTGATAAGTTCCTGGAGGATAGGTCCATCAGTGGCTGTTAGCCAAGATGGTCAGGGATACAACCCATTTCTTTGGGTGTCCCTAGCCTCTGACTAACAGAAGCTGGGTCTGAATAACAAGGGATGGATCACTTGATACATTGCCCTGTTCTTTTCACTTCCCCCTCACCCATATTCCCCTGCACCTGGATTCCCCTCCCCCCCAATAAGTCCCAGTGCATCCAGATTCCTCACTGAGCCACATTCACCCAGATTAACCCACTCTTGGATCCTAGTGGGCTAAGCCTGCCTGCCTGCACCTGGCACAGAGGAGCAGGGTCCCAAGATGTTTCTGGGGCAGGCCTGACCCTTGCATGTGTCATGGTGCAACATCACTGCTGAGTCCCTGTCCAAGGAAAGAGAGAGGGGACAGGAAGGGCTGCAGGGTGATCTTCCACCCCCATGCAGCCAGTGGTCTGTGGTTCCCATTGCAACTCAGAAGCCTACACATTTATTGACAAATAACATTAGTAGCATTTTGCAGAATTTTAAAATATTGTATGCAGAAGTTTTTATTTGTGGGCTGCAGAATTTCCTCAGGAGTGGTAACTGCATGTTTCACTACTGTTTTTTCTTTGAGCATTTTGTAACTTTCTCAATCGATAGTAACTGCATGTTTCACTATTGTTTTTTCTTTGAGCATTTTGTAACTTTCTCAATCGATAAAGTTAATCTCAGATTCCTTACTTCAAAAGCAAATACAAAAATCACAAAACTGAAGCACTTTCATTTTCTTATGAACCAGTGAATATCATCTACAGAAGTACCCCAGAGTTACAAACACCTCGAATGGAGGGTGTTCATAACTCTGAACAAAATGTTATGGTGGTTCTTTCAGAAGTTTACAATTAAACATTAACTTAGTAAAGTTTCAAAGCTATATTATACAGAAGGAAAATGCTGCTTTTAACCATCTTAATTTAAATGAAACCAGCACAGAACCAGTTTCCTTATCTTGTCAAATCTTCCTTTAAATTTTCCCTTTAGTTTACATTTAATATTGTACTGTACTTGCTCTTTTATTTTTTGGTCTTTGCTGCTGCCTGATTGTGTGTTTCTGGTTCCAAATGAGGTGTGTGGTTGACTAGTCAATTCATAACTCTGGTATTCATAACTGATGTTTTTGTTGAAAAAATGAAGGAGCCTGAAAGCAAGATCTTCCAGATACTGTTGCATTTGATTGTCTAATTTCAAAATAGGATGGAGATGAATCATTTGATGATTTTACATGGTAAAATTGTGATTTGTATTTGTAGAATTGTGTAGCAGGATTGTCCAAAGCTGGTAATGTATACTGGAAACACCTCATCCTGTTAAGAGGTGTTGATCCTGTTAGAAAATTAAAACCGTTGAATGAGTCTGAGGCAAGGTGGGGTGTGGACTAGGGCAGTCCAGAGGAAGGAATCTGAGCAGACAAGGCTGGATAGACATGAGCTGAACTCTCAACTCTTGTGTTGATACAACCAAGCCCTAGGATTGGAATACATTCGGATTCTCACATAGTATGTGGACTAGGATTTTGACAGCCAGTTTGGAGAGGCATCTGCTCACTGATTGCAACGAACTTGGTTCTGAAGCATTAACAATATTTTAAGTATGGCTGAAGCTTCAATACCTTCTCTTTAAAATAAGCTCCATCTGCTGAAAAACAGTATTTTTTTGGGGGGGGGGTGTATGTAGTATTTTGGGGGGGGTGTATAGGCACACTCACATCTAAATACTACTTCTTTTGCCACCAGAGAATCATATTTTAGAAGATGTGAACAAATGTGTCATTGCTCTCCAAGAAAAAGATGTTGATGGTTTAGACCGAACAGCTGGTGCAATTCGAGGACGTGCGGCTAGAGTCATTCATGTTGTAACTTCCGAAATGGATAACTATGAACCTGGAGTCTATACAGAAAAGGTGCTGGAAGCAACAAAGTTGTTGTCCAATACAGGTAGGAATATAAACAGTGCTCAATACTGATGTATGGGTTCAAACTGCATGCAACTACAGTGGCAAATGGGTACAAACATATTTGTGAAACTTACAAGAATAAAGGTTCAATTCCATAAAACCTGTCTGTGCAGAATTTCTGTTCAAAGTAGGGCTGTCAGTTAATCACTGTTAACTCACATGATTGATTAAAAAAAAATTAATCACGATTAAAAAAATTATTGCGATTAATCACAGTGATAAACAATACAATACCAATTGAAATTTTTGGATGTTTTTCTACATTTTCAAATATACAGATTTCTATTACAACATAGAATACAAAGTGTACAGTGCTTACTATATTTTTATAAATATTTGCACTTTAAACATTATAAAAGAAATGGTATTTTTCAATTCAAGTCATACAAGTACTGTAGTGCAATCTCTCTTGATCATGAAAGTGCAATTTACAAATGTAGATTCTGCTCTCAAAAAGGAAACAACGTAAAACTTCAGTGCTTACAAGTCTACTCAGAGCTACTTCTTGTTCAGACAGTTGGTAAGGAAAAAATGTGGCTTGCAGTTACAGGAGATGCTGCTGCCTGCTACTTATTCATTATGTAACTTGAAAGTGAGAACAGGTGTTTGCATGGCACTTTTGTAGCCGGTGTTGCAAGGAATTTTTGTGCAAGATATGCTAAATATTCGTATGCCCCTTCATGCTTCGGCCGCCATTCCAGATGATATGCTTCCATGCTGATGATGCTCATTAAAAAAATAACACGTTAATTAAATTTCTGACTGATCTCCTTGAGGGAGAACTGCATGTCTTTGGCTCTGTTTTATCTGTATTCTGCCATATATTTCATGCTATAGCAGTCTCGAATTATGACCCAGTACATGTTTTTGTTTTAAGAGCACATGACATCTTAGTGTGTTTTCAAATATGCTGTGAATGTGAGATTTCTAAAAATAGCGGCAACTCTCGACCCAAGATTTAAAAATCAGAAATGCCTTCCAAAATCTGAGAGGCATGAAGCGTGGCCCATGCTTTCAGAAGTCTTAAAAGAGCAACACTCAGATATGGAAACTACAGAACCCAAACCACCAAAAAATAAAATCAACCTTCTGCTGGTGACATCTGACTCATGAAAATGAACATGCATCGGTCCACTCTGCTTTAGATCGTATTGAGCAGAACCCATCAACATGGACTCATGTCTTATGGAATGGTAGTTGAAGATGAAGGGACACGTGAATCTTTATGCATCTGGCATGTAAAATCTTGCAAATGCTGGCTACAACAGTGCCATGCAAACACCTATTCTCACTTTCAGGTGACACTGTAAACAAGAAGGGGGGCAGTATTATCTCCTGCAAAATGTAACCATTTTGTTTGTCTGAGCAATTGGCTGAAGTAGAACTGAGTGGACTTTGTTTTATTTTTCAGTGAAGTTATTTTTTGTACATAATTCCACATTTGCAAGTTCAACTTTCATGATAGAGATTGCACTACAGTACTTGTATGAGATGAATTGAAAATACTATTTCTTGTTTTTTACAGCGCAGATATTTGTAACCAAGAATAAATTTAAAGTCAACACTGTATGCTTTGTAATTGAAATCAATATATTTGAAAATGTAGAAAACATCCAAAATATTTAAATAAATGGTATTCCATTATTGTTTAACAATGCGATTAATTTTTTAAATCACTTGCCAGCCCCAATTTAAAGCCCAGTGGGAGCTCTGTGCAAAGAAGCTGCCAAATCAGGATTTTATTTTGGTTTAATTGACTGGCTTAAGTCAATAACGAAGTTACTTAACGATGAACAAATGTTTTATTGATCACTCATCTCTACTCAATGGCTGAAAATATTAAATCTTCTTTGAAGAGGTTGGGGGATGCAAGTTCCAACCAATGAGCAAAGATTTAAAAGGTGGTCTTATCCATGTTGAATTATGACACAAACCTCCTTCTATTGCCACCCCAAAGACTATTTGTGTCACTTTAGCCAAGTGCTAGCAGTCCTTGGTTACCAGTGACATGTAAAGATAGATTAAAGGGACCTGGCTTTGGAAAGGAATAACTGAAGAATTCTTTTTTTAAACTCAGTCTATACAGAAAATCCCAGTGGGCATTAAGCTATGTCTGTTCAGTCTTGTTTTGAATTTGAAAGAAATAATTACAAAATTAATATTCTGATTTGGGTGAAGTCCCCTATAAAATTTCTGTTCTGTCTCCTAATCATTGTAGAAAAATATATGTTGTGCTTGTGCCACTTCTGAATTTGGGCTTATGATATGGATTTGCAGGATCCAGTGACTTGAGCTTGTGTGCCTTTAAAATTGCAATCATGAAAGGTTTAAAAAAAAGAAAAAACCATCCAAAGAGGGCACAGAAAAAACAGATGGTAACCAATCCAGTGTTCTATTCCTGAGTCCATGTAGAGCCTGAAACAAAAGCTGTTGAAGGTTATGAATGCCCTTCATTTCAGTAGAGTATTAAACTGTCATTTTTAGGTTTAGTTTTAGCTCTTAAATATTTCCCTGCTGATCATTTTTAGCAAATACTTCCTTCTTATCCCACAATCCACAACTGCCTCCCATACTACCTAGATATAGTACTATAAAACTCCTGGTTCCCCCCCCCCCCCCCACATTCTCTGCAATGCAGAGTATATTTGAATCTAAAAATGTGATGACATAATAAAGTAAACTGTAATTACAGGCATGTAATGCATTTAACTAGGGCGATTTTGGTTTTACGCGATGGGCAAAAAAAAAAAAGCAAGCCTCTGAGCCTGACTCCTTTTGGGGACGAGGTCGGGGTTGTCAGCCTCCTAACACAGGGGTCGGGCTCGGGACTGGCTTCAGCCTGCCACTGACAGCCCGCTGCAGGGGCTGGGGCCGACAGCCTGCTGTCGGGGTACCAGACCCCCCACATAAGTGGCCGAGACCCCCAGTTTGAGAACCAATGATCTATAGTGCAGGCGATTCCGCCCGCCATTGAACTCAATGAGTGTTTGACTGTACGCAATTTTGGCTATACGTGGGGTCCGTGAAATGGAACCCTCGCTTAAGATGCGACACGTCTGTAATATCAAAAGAAAACCTGAGCTGCTATTGTTTTTAGCTTTATTTTATTTCAGCTTTATTTTATTTTAGCTTTATTATTATTATTATTATCTTTTCTATCTTTAATAACTTCAGTTTTTAAAATTAACTGAAGCTTCTGCAGAATTTCTAGTGTCAACCTGAGAACCACAAAACTAGCCCATCTTTTATTAGAGTACATTGGGGCTGGGTGAGTAGGAGCACCATTGCCAAATGTGCTTGACTTTCTTGCTTTCTTAATTCAGTTATGCCCCGTTTTACTGAGCAAGTGGAAGCTGCTGTGGAAGCACTTAGTTCTGACCCTGCTCAGCCAATGGATGAAAATGAATTTATTGATGCTTCACGATTGGTGTATGATGGAATACGGGATATTAGAAAAGCTGTATTGATGATCAGAGTGAGTGACTTTGAATTTCACTTATTTTTACAGGATTATACTTTCATTTACTTTACTAAGCATTTATTGAACTTAAGAAAATATATCATTCCTACACAGAGTGGAGAGTATAAGATTTTTCACTGACAACTTATTACAATTATGAATCTAAAAAGCTGTTAATCACTTTATAGAGGACTTGAAAATGTCTGCTGTATGTTTTAAACTTAAACACAAACTTCACCAAATAGGTCTCTGAGCATCACTGATAATTAGAGCTGAAATGCTAAACATCCTTAATGCATCTGTTCATACTGCAATATTGCCTTACTTACACATATCCTAAAACTAATGACCCTTGGTTTAGACAATAGCAAATTAACTCTTGCTATGGTTTGACTTTATATTTTATTTAAGGAAAAGAGACCTCCAATTTAATTTCTCAAATCTTAAGTAAACTTTACAAAAAAAAAAAAATGCATGCCAGTTTTTTAAGATGAGGTTAGGTGATCTGGGTGTTGAAACTCACCTTATTCTCAGAGAACCTGAGCAGCCAGGTGGCATAGATAAATGGGGGCTATCTTGTAATAATTTAATTTCCTTTTCTGTACCTGCAATTTGCAAATGTAATTAATTAAACTTGGATGTCTCCCTACCTGATAAGGAGGCAGTTATCTAAATGGTATTACTTGAAGGTGCAAAAGGGCTCCTGCAGTGACTGAAGGCGCACAAAGGAAGTATCAGGCTTATATGTGGGCTCTTAATATGAAGCAGGGCTTAGTGATAGCAAAATGGATGTAAGGTTTTCTATCCTTCTCCTCTTCTTCCCATGCCTCAACAGTGACTGTCTCTCTACCCAAGATAATTTGTGTAAGGTTGGAAATGAGCCTTTCCTGTAGAGGTTTCATATAGTCCACTGGTTCCAAATGTCTTGGTGGTGAGTAAATTTGCAGTATGTAATCCCAGTACATCAATGACTTTAACAATCATCATAATATTCATATGTTACCTTTGCTTGCTTAAACTAAAACCTAAGAGAGGGCAGAGAAAAAGTGAGAAACGATTTCAGTTTAAGAAACTTTAATATATACCCCCTTTCCATGAAGCATCATTATTATTTGGGATCCTGTTTCCCTAATACGCTACAAATTAATTTTATTCACCCCCTTCTTTGAGTCTTGTTGCTCAGGATGAGGAGGTACAGCTGCTAATTCTGTGCCTGCAGCAATCAGCAGAACTGGCAGTTCCGGGAATCCTGATATTTTCCCTCATGCTGCTCATCTGTGCTGGGGAGAAGCCACGTTTATGATGTCAGGATTCCATGGCTATATTGCAACTGTCAGTAGCTAAAGGCAGTTCAGTGGTGACACATCAGTGACCTAAAAAAAAGTCAAAATGTTAAAACACTTGAGTATTTGTCTGCTGAAGGACTTGAGTTATAGAACTTACTTAGAATAAAACAGAGCCCTTAAAACTGAGATAACAGAAGGAGAATCATTTTTACAGGCTTTTCTGCTTCAAATTGAAATTCAGAAGCAACCCCACTCTGAAAAGGAATGCTGCTGAGCAAAGTCAGTGCAGACAAGCCATTTAAAGTTGAAAACGAGGGTCTAAATGGGGAAATCTGTTGACTGATGCTTCACATATCCTTGGAGGAAAAGTCACTGAAAAACCAAATAGGGTATTTTGGTTTCTTTTAAATATTTTTTTCAAAGCTAAAATCTTTCTGCATGAGGAGAACCCTTTTTTCTTCTATAAGGATAAATACTTCCCTTCTTGGGTCCATGTTGCAAGACAAAACTACACATTAGAAACCTCTCATGCATTCGCTTTGATTTGTTGTATTTAATTTGGAGTACAGGAAATCACTGAGCTAATGGTGGAGAGTGGGAACATGGAGAAGAGGTTATGATCTGAAAAAATAAAGCTGCATAGCTGTCATTGTCGTGTTAGTGTGCATTATCGCCACCATTTCAATGGAAGAAGTTCATTAGTTTTGACTGACAGTATTTTTTAGTGGTAACGGAATGAGATGTCAAATGCTAAATGCTGTAGTTGCCTTGCACCTCACATTTTCAGTTAATTCCAAAACTGAAATTAACCCACAGAGGAACTTGTGGGGGGCAAAAATGGTTTCACTCCAATTTCTCCACTGAACCGTTAACTTGTGACAGCTGATGCAAGTTTTTTCAGTGCCATTGTTTTAATGTTCTGCATCTTCATATCAGATTTGTTCCATTTTAGAGTCTAAAGATAACCATGGATTCTCAACCTGGGTTCTGAAAGTTGAACTGCATTCTTTCTGGCTCAGGCTTTGATAGTAGTAGGTTCTATTAACACACAGTTAACATTATTGGTACCTAAACTAGAAAAGAATCCAGTTAGCTGGGTTATATCTGAAGCTCTAACAGGAGTTAAATAATAATAATAAAAAAGTTAGTGTTTAGAGATGAGTGAACATACTCAGAGCAGTCCATCTGAGTAAAAAGTCTTTTGTATGTAGTCCTTCAGATAATATAATGCATTTAATATTGCATCAGTATTCAGTTGTATCTCCAGGTGTTATGCTAACCACAAACAGTACAAACACATTTGCTTAGAGCAGTGGTCTTCAAATTGGGGAGTGCGAGACCCCGGCGCCGAGACCGCCGAACTCGCGGGCAAGCTATTTTGGTCCCGCCGAAATGCCGCCGTGGAAAGCAGAAGCTTCTGCTTTCTGCGGCGGCATTTCGGCGGACATACCCCCCGCCCGGGGGCCGCCAGACTTTTCCCTCCACAGAAAGGGGCCGCAGGGGGAAAAGTTTGAAGACCCCTGGCTTAGAGAATAGTACCTTACGTGCCTTTACATTGACACACTAAGGTAGTTATTCACATGCGTTCTTATGTTCATATGTGGAAATGAAGATGTCTCTTAGTTAAAGTGTGGGCTGGGAAAGGCACCAGATTGGAAAAGGCAGAAGCTTACTTGACCAGCCTGTAATTATGGCTAAATGGTTACAACCATCTATAATCTTCCTTTGTATTGCAAGATGGCTGTATTGGAAAACACATAAAAATTAAATTGTAGGAAAGGAGCGGATAAGAGCTACTTATATCTTTAAACCAATTAATAGTCAATATTGCACTCTTCAGTCAAGTTCCTTATTGCTACAGCCCTGCGAAATTGTCATAAAAATGTGGCAGCGTAAGTACGTAAGCATAAGTAAGTAAGATGTAGTATTTTAATATAAGCAGATGTTACTTAAGCTTTATAAAAAATTTGCTGCAGTTTCATCTGTATACCGGCAACAGCAAAAATAAACTCCAAACGGGAATTAGGTCAGCTGAACTTAACCTATAACATAAAAATTGACCCTGCTAACTACAAATTTTAAGCTTTGCCTGGAGGATAAGAATAAATTTTGGTTTACTGTAGCTACTGTTAACCCTGTGGAAGCTTTGATTTTTATTTGTTCTGAAGAGTAGAACAGCTGCTGTTCTGAAATAGGCTTTAGAAAATGATATTGGAACTTGAGTTTTGATGTCGACTCTCTGAATAAAGCAATTAAGCTCAAGGTATAGCTTATGTAATTTAGATTCTGTGTAACTGTCTTTTTCATATAGTCCAAATCTTAAGTACACTTCTTTAATCGTATTCCATGTTTAGCACACATTTCAGGGCCCTCTGCAGTTAGTTAACTGTAAACTTCAGGTTTGAGCAGTCAGACATAGTTATACAAATAACAAACTGGAGAGAATTCTGATTTACTCCCAGCTGAAAGCCTAAATAATGCACTGTAGTTATTCTGTCTCCTCCTTGTACCCTTGATATTAAACAGCTGACTAGAAGGTGTTTTTATTGATTGTGGAAAGATGGATTCACTTCTGTTGATCTTGATTGACTTGTGATGAATTATACTTTACTTTTCTTAGACTCCTGAAGAGTTGGATGACTCTGATTTTGAGACCGAAGACTTTGATGTCAGAAGCAGAACTAGTGTTCAGACTGAAGATGATCAGCTCATTGCTGGGCAAAGTGCAAGAGTAAGAAAAACATTTTAAATGTTACATCTTCTACAAGAAACAGTTTAACTTGTTCCTGAAAATCTAATTTTTAAATCTGTCACTTAAGAAGCCTGGTTCTATTTCTCTCTCAAAAAAGCTAGGTCAGAAAATTGGCATTAATATCTTCATTTCCACTGCCCCCAAAGGCACCTAAGAGAAACATTGCATTTTAAAAACATCAGTGTCTGTTTTGTTTTGGGCATTCTGAAAGACCAGAATGTTCTTGATATTGATAAACTACATCACAGATCTGAAATAGTTGCTCCTATTTTTTAGGCATGTGAATTTTTGGCTGGTAAACAAATTGATGTGTTCTTTTTTTCTGGTCATTGGAACTGCAGACTAGAAATAGATACACAAGTGTAGACATTTTCTACAAGAAGCTTTTTAGAAAGTCCACTGGACTTTTAACAAAGGGTCTGCTGAAAGACAGCAACCTCAAATAAAATTATTCATGCCAACTTCCTTTCCTATGACAGTTAAAAATGAAAGCAGTGATGTACAATACTGAATAATGAATTATTGAAAAACTAGAAATGGTATATTAAAGTAATACAGCCTTTACTGTTGCCTTTATTTCCACAGTTGTACCTTAGATCAATAGTGTGTTATGCTCTTGCGATGATGCCACAAAAGATTTCTGGTGTTCGACATTTTAGTCACCTAAAACCATACAAGAGCAATTGGTCCTTGTTTATCAAATTTTTAGCACACTTGTCTTTAGATTCATACTTGCAGGGAGCTTGTTCTTTCCCTGTAAAAATTTTCTCCACTTCCTCATTCTGACTCACTCCAATCTAAACGATGTGGTCAGGTATGTAGGGTACTTTGGGCTAAGCATGATACCAGGTGTCTGTCATTGTCTGAATTCCTTTTCTCCTGCTATTGTAATGGAAGTCCTGCTATCTAGCTCAATGGTGTTCGGACTTTTCCTGTAGATTTGAGTTGCTGTCTTACATGTTGGGGGGTAAACACAACCTAATAAACAACTTCAGCTATCTGTTGGAAGGCTCAGAGTGTAATCTTCATTCTGAACTCTGTAGTAATTGGAAATACCCATGTGTAGCTTGCAGGGTAGATTGATTTAAATCACCAAGTGGAAAGTCTTGATTTAAATCATTTTAATCAGGTTTTCCATTTGTATTTAGAATCAGAGAGGTAGCTGTGTTAGTCTGGAAGTAAGGGCTGGTAGTCATGGTGAAGTTGAGTGTTTTTCCATGTGTGCGATATGAATATTGACATATTTCCTAACTTAAGAACCGAGCAAATCAGAACTCAGATAGGGAGGAGCTATGAGTGTGAGACTACCCAGGTGAGCTCAGTGTAGGGCAGTGGTTCTCAACTGGTAGTCCATGGTGATTTTTTTGGTGGTCCACACTAATTGTCCAAAGTCAGATAGTGTGAGCAGGCGCTGCCATTAGGCTGTTTTACGAGTGTTCACAAGCACGCAGTGTGTCATCCATAGTGTCGTCTAGGACATGACCGCGTTGTGTTGCCAGTAACTTCCGTCTAAGGCTGATACACTCAGATTTAGAATTTGCATATCTTGTCGATATTTTTGGAATCTTGAACAAACTGAATCTTCAGCTGCAAAGGAAAGGTGCAAATCTGTTCTCTCACCAAGGCATCAAGGCTTTTCTTGATGAATTGGAACTCTGGATTGTAAGAGTTGAAGGCAATAATTTTTCAATTTCCATGTGTGGATGCCATGCTCGAGAAAAAAGAATCCATTTGGATGCAAATTCTTGATCATTTACGGAAGCCACGAGACAAATTCCAACGATACTTTCCAGAGGTGGACAGGACAAAGGATGGAGTATCTTTCATCAGGAATCCATTCACAACAGGTGTTAATAGTGTTCCAGAGGATCTGCAGGAGGAATTTTGGGATCTGAAAAATGATTTTGCGACCCAAGATGTGTACCAGAAGTCTACCATAGAGAAATTTTGGGCCATCATGATGAGGAGTTACCCAAATCCGTCAGCACACGCAGTCAGATTTCTTATATGTGCGAGATGGGATTTTCGTGTTTGTTGCACGTTAAGTCCAAAGAGAGGAATCGGCTCGTAGTGGAAAGCGATATTCATTGTGCATTATCAAGTATCACTCCAAACACTGAAAAGCTTGTCAGCGAGAAGAGAATCCAAACATCTAGTAAGAAAGAGAGACTTTTCAAACTAAAATGTGTGTGCTCTTTTTAATCATGTCTCAACCAAAAATAAATAAATAAATTTAAAAAAGGTGGTCCACGAAAATTTTTTGATTGGCCTGGTGGTCCATGGACTGAAACGAGTTGACCATATGCCCTGATTTTACAAGGACAGTCCCAATTTTTAGGTCTTTTTTTCTTATATAGGCTCTTATTACCCCTATCCCCGGCCTGATTTTTCACAGTTGCTGTCTGGTCATTCTAGCTCAGTGGATAATTCTGATGAGATACACAATGGTGTCTCCTCGAAGCAGAGACTGGGTCCCAACACCTGAGATGACTTTGCCAGTCTGTTGCAACAAATAGCACAGACCCTTGGTCCCTCCCCCAGGATCAAGCCCTTAACACAGCATATGACCTATTGAGTCATATTTATAAAGCTTGGCCTCCAAAGTTAGATGTTTTCCTTGATTCTTTCTTTAAGTAGAAGAGCAGCTTTTAACTCAAATCTTTAATAGAGGCTTATGGATTTATTATAATCTTTTGAAACATTTAGATAGATTTAGGTCAGATTTCATTTTAAACAGGTTTATTTTCATAATGAAAAACTTAAAATCTGATTTTAAAAAATATGATTTTAATTAAAAAAAAATTATCCACCCTGATAGCTTGTCATGAAAACTATTGTATTTCACATAAAAAGATGATCTGTCCTCATTCACGCAACTTTCCTTTGGGAAAAGGGAAGAGAAAATAATATTTTACACCTTAAACTTCTTCAAAGGAGCCTAGCAATTTTATTAAACAGACATGATTGTAGTTCTTGAAAAATCAACCTAGCAACTTTCTTTCCAGGTAGCCCTTATTCTGTAATGTTGGTAGATAATCACAGAGTCATAAACTTTGGTTCAAGATCAGAAGATATTGGAGTGTCAGCCCTTTAGGTGAAAAGAAGCCTAATAAAGGTTATTAGTGACACTATTCTTAAAAAGTCCTTCTTACAAATAATTGATTAAGGAAATATGGAAAATCACTTTATTTCAGGCAATCATGGCTCAACTTCCTCAAGAGCAAAAAGCTAAAATTGCTGAGCAAGTAGCAAGCTTCCAGGAGGAGAAGAGTAAATTGGATGCTGAAGTATCAAAATGGGATGACAGCGGTAATGATATTATTGTACTGGCAAAACAAATGTGTATGATTATGATGGAAATGACAGACTTCACCAGGTGAGCCTCTTTCATGTACTTAAACTTGAACAAGTGCAAACTTTCTCAGATGTTCATCTCTCAGTAAAATGCCCTGGCCAATATAACCCTAACTTTTGTAAGAGCAAATATTTGAAATTCCTGCATTTTTACAACTTTGAAGATAACAGTATTTTTGTGTTTTTTCATTTCAAAACTACACATAGTATATTTACTGATGTCTAGTTTTCAGAACTTACAAATTGTCATAAATTGACCAGATAATAAATTGGTTTGTCTGTTCACAAATCTTTACTAAGGTCATTTTCCTTAACATTTTAAACTTGTCTTATGGTTTGAAATTTAACAGTAAAGGTTTTATTTAAGCTGATAAGGTTTTTCTCAGGCATTGATTCAACATTGCATAAAAATAGTGTCAGAACATATTTAACTTCTGGAATGTTATCATATATAATAGTGTATTACATTGCTTGAAACAATTGATATAAGTAGCCTAATAAGTAGTTTTTTTCACAAAACATGGGCCTTTTATAGACTTGACAAGATTTGTGAAGTCATTGGGGAAACTTGACTTACAAGTGAGAGCGCTATTGATACACTATATGTGTGATAACTTTCCTGTGAGCTGCTTATTTTTATTATGAGAGTCCACCTTACCCATGTTACTACAGTCCAGTTAGGGAATCTGGAAAATGGAATATGAGAGAGAAGCAACATGGTGGGTTTTGGTACCAAAAAGTAGAATCTGCTTTGTTTTGCAGAGGTAAAGGACCACTAAAAAATACATCAGATGTGATTAGTGCGGCCAAGAAAATTGCAGAGGCTGGGTCAAGGATGGACAAGCTGGGACGGGCTATTGCTGACCATGTAAGTTGTCACTCATCTTCATAAGCCTCCATCACAACTGAGTAATTGTGTGGATCTGTGTGGATCCTTGAGAACGTTTGGTTTTGGTGGCTTAACTACTTATCTAGTTTTCTACAATCACTTCCTGAACACAGCTCTTCTGACCTTATTTCTCCCAACTGCTTTGCTGCCCCATCAGCATAAACTCCTGAACGCATACAGCAAAATGCTTTTAACAGCTCATTGTTTTAAATCAAGCACCTAGTTTCTTTACGTTAGCTGAAAAGTATAGAATTTGGTTTTGTCATATTCAAGATACCCCTGAGTCCTTTCAAAGCAACAGTGTGACTCTGTAGGCAACACAGTAAAGATCATTACGCTCCTAGCAATAGATCAGGCACAGTGTTGATTTTAATCTTCCTGTTTCTGTTGAAATGTTTGAGAGTAGAGTTATCAGTGAATTATATTTGAAATGCTCCACAGGATAGCTATCTTCTATATGGATATACAGGAGAGATGGTCAGAATAAGTTTATTGTTCGTGTTTTATCCAAAGAGGGCCACTGTTCCCACTTATATTGTAGTACTGTATCAATAGGGTAGGCGGCTGTTTCCTTATCCTATACTTGAACTCACCTGCTTAAAGCCCATTGACAAGAGAACAATCAATGGAGCTCTGCTTTGTCACTGCAAATGTTAACAGGGTTTAGCTTGATCAGTGATTTAGAATGAACCAAATGCTTATGTCATCACGTAAGGTATTCATACCACAGTGGCAATCACAACAAAACAAAAATCGTTCTTTATCAAAAATGTTATCAGATAAGCACAGACATCTACCTAAGGCTAGAGAAATCTGTTGTGTTCAGAATAGTCAATGCTCCTGAGAGGCCCTGAAATACAAGTAGCTTCGGTTGAGGTTTGTGATTAACCAAGCTTTACTTTTGCACAACTATAGGTAGTTTTTTCAGTCTTTCTCTATGAATACAAATTTACAGCATGTGATTTCAAAAATGAGACACACATTTTTTTATTTAAACAAGAATTAACTCTTAAAAACAATGCAGATGCTTTATTTGTTTCATCCAACTTCCAGAGACAGTTATTGTGACTGATATAAATGTATTAGTTTTACTGAATATTTAATATTAATAAACAGACAGCAACTCAATGGAATATCATGGAAAGGCTGCTTCAAATGGTCCCCCCCCCACTTGTCAGCAGTGAGTGAAGTCATGGCATTAAGGTAAAGAATGGGGAGATACCACCTCTTCAGACAAGCAGGACAAGGTTTTAGAATTAACTTACTTTCTGAAATCTACAGTGAATTCTGTTAGTGGAAGCATACCATTGTTACAAATTAAAATAGCGTTCCATGCATACGCTACAGATGATGAAGAGCCGTCATCTGCTCTCACAACAAATAGATAAAACTCTTTAATTCATACAGGCATGTCGCATCTTATGTGCATTTAACATGCCCAATTTCCGCTTTACGCAGTCGACCAAAACAAAAAAAAGGGGGGGAAAATAAAAATATAAAAACTTTCTTTAGGGCGGACGATTTCGCCTGCCATTGAAGTCAATGGGATTTCGGTTATACATGGTTTCCGCTTTATGCGGAAACCGTGGAATGGAACACTCGCGTAAGACGCAATATGCCTGTAGTTTGGATTACTTTGATTGGAAAAGTCAGTTTTTAAAAAAAATTGACAAGTATCATGAGGAGATGAAGAGTCAAGCAGGAGATGACAGTTAGTTATATTGGCAAGACTAACTTTTTTCAAACCCTATATTCTTCTAAATCTTTCAGCTTATCTATTTCATTGAGTCTGCTTGCATACTCCTAGGTTTTGGCTACACTTGCAGCAGCATTTAGGTAGGATATATGTAACTACGTAAGACAGGGAGAGGCTCGGACAGGATGAAAAGGCTTCAGCAATGGGGACAGTCTGTTCTTGTCATCTAGGCCATGTCTCTCAGTCTATGCTGCTATTTATACCCATGGTAGCTGTGTGTGTAGTGGCTGTGCTGTGCGTGTCACCATAAGTGTGGATGTACCTATAGAAACAGGTCCAGTAATCTGTTAATGTAGAACTTTTTGACAATTGCTGAAGACTGTAGTACAGCCATTTCAGTGGAGTGTTAATGCCTTCATATGCCAAGAGCAGGAACTGAACTAAGGGGTGTACTGTTGTGTTGTGTTGACCATATGGCACTAGATGAATTGGGACCCTTATGTTGTTGTGTGAGGAAATCCTAATGCCTGCTCTCAGTTTTGTAGCTTCTAAGGCCTCAAAGGAAATGTGCTATTATCTAAGGTATTTAAAATCAGCTAAAAAATATCTAGCTTCAGATTTTCCCAAAGGTGTTTCATCTTTGACTCAGAATATCAGGATCTTTTTTTCAATGGGGGGAAATATTAGTAAGTTGCAAATACCTCAAGAAATTGAAATGATTGCAGCACAATGGAAGTTCTCATAAAATTCATTCTCCTGTCTCTATGAGAACACTTACAAATCTCTCTGACAATATTTCTATTGCTTCCAGCCTTTGATAGTTGTAGGTGGTACATCAATTGCCAATTTGTGAAATCACAGTGAACCAGTAGGGAAAATGTATGCATTTCCCCAGCTTTCCCATAAAGTAATAGCAGCCTTTTCTAGCACCCTTACATTAGGCAAGATTTTGATTATACCTAATGCTCACACACTGTAGGGCTGCTTTTGGGAAATGGTATTCTGATGCAGAATTAGTGCTTTCTCATTTGGCTGCTACTGCTGTGTGTGACCAAAATGATTATCCAGTAGCAATAAAATGTTTTCCTCCACTAAATGTTTTCTTACAAGTTTTGTAACTACATGATGCAAAACTCACGTATTATGCATGTAGTGGAATTGGCTCTCTGGGTCACTGGCACAGCATCAAGGTTTAACCCATACAAAATACAATGTTAAGATTCTAAAATGGGACTATCATGCTGGAAAGGAAAATGGCTCTGCCTGCCAACTTGAACCTATCAATTGCTTTCTGTTAGTAAGCAAATTCCAATGGAGAGGACTTGTTTTCTTTAAGAAAGCTTTGTTCCATTTCTTAGGTGGTCTTGTGAAAATGTGGAGACATTTTTAGTGCATGGTGTTTTTGTCAGGTGTCAGTCTGTATGATTAGCAGTCTGGGGTTTGAGTTTTAACAGTCAAATTTTGTTGAACTTTTCTAAGTGCTTCAGCAAGTTTTCCAGTTTTGAGCTATTGGAGGCCAACTGATGAATGTGAATGTTATTGATTTCCTCTAAGAGTCACAGAGATGAGTCCTCACTGATGGAAGTCACATCATAGCAGATTAATGCTCCATCTAGTCAGAGATGGGATACTGGACAATGGCCAAAACAAGATCCTTTTGAGGGAGCTGCAAAAAATGTTGTGGGAGTTAAGAATAACTTGCTCATAGTGGCCATTTCTTCCTGACCCCCCCCCCCAATCAATTAAGTAATGTTTCAGAGTATAAATCAGCCATGAATTGTTTTTCTTTCTTTCACAAGTTAATTGACTGATAGTGTTTATTTTTTAGCCGTTTTAAATGTTGCCTTTTATTTTAATTAAACATCCTTGTTGCCTTAACATGAAGGGCAGCAATACATTGGGTACTTCTCTTTGATCTTCTTGATACCATTCCTTATCTTGTATACCTTCATCATGTTCCCTTTCATTCATTGTGCTCTGTGAACTAAACAATCTTGGAACAAACCTCCCATACTCACCCCCATATCTGCAATCAGCTTTAGAAGTAGAGTGACTGAACTGAACACAGTTTGCCAGGCAATGATGATCTGTTGGTTTGTATGGTGGAATAACACCATAATACATTAGCTTTTATCCTATTCCTTATGAGGCTGAACATTTTTTTTTTTTTTTTTTTTTTCCTGCCATTGCTGAACATGCATCAGCCCTCTTTTGTTGAGCTATCCATAGTGAGGCCAGTGTCTCTTTCCTTAATTTAGAATTCAATAAAATGCCTGAGTAGTTTAAATTATTCCTTCCAATACATGATGTTTTTAGTTGTGAGGCAGATGAATACCACCTAGAAGAATCCGGTTCTATTTCTACTCCTGTCAGAGACTTCATATGTGCCACTGGGCAAATCACTTAAACCAACATTTTTGCTACTACTAGTTATGTGTTCTTAATTTTCTTGGTGCCTATCCTGAAACTCAGGGTCGAGGTGTCTTAAAAGCTGACACTCACAGCTACAACTGAAGTCAGTGTAACCTGTGGCTACTCAGCAGCTCTAATAGCAAGACAGTGTAATCTGAAGGAATGTTAAGTGGTAGGAGTCAGGAGATCCTGATTTCTAATTTAGGCTCAAACCGTGATTTAGTCTGATGCTGGGCAAGTCATTTGGTCTTCCTCTGTTTCTCATCTGCTGTCAGTTGTTGGCTGCGTGCATTCTCTCTGTGTGCTGCACTGGCTTGGGCCAGATAGCTCATACAGCACACTTCGATCAAACTGCCCAGGAAGACCAGAGACTCCATTCAGTGGCAAAGGCACTTGGCCAGGTTTATTGCCAACAACGCATGGTATTAGTGTTCTATATGTGCTACAGGTACGCTAAGTACATGTATTCCTATCACAATGAACTTGGCTTAGTGAGTGGTGGGACTTCCTGTTCCCCACTTGGCCAGAGAGACACCCATTCAGTGACCCCTCTTTTATACACTGTTACAAACAAACAAGTTACGTATTGCCCCTCGGATGTGGTTAGTTACCACCCTTTACTTTGTACATGTTAGTTTGATCAAAACATCTCTAGCCGTTACCCTATCATTCTGACCTTATCCTTAGGAAGGGTCAGTGTGTCTTGTATCATGTTCAGGGAGTGAGTTTACACCATAACCTTTTATTAGGGTGTTCTGACACGATCCTTCTGGAATGTATTTATGTGAATGCATAGTGCTTAGGAGTGCTTGTGTCTTCGAAATGTCAGCCCCGTTCTTGCCAAGCTCATGTGTCTGATAGTGAACCTGCAAGCAGGTGTCTGCCTTGTAACAAGGCCTGACTCTTGCTAACTTTGCTTAATATCAGCAGGACTTGACTTTTGATTACTTTAATTCAGGCCCAGGCTTCAAACTCTCTTTCTACCACAAGTGCGTAGCTGCCTACCTTCCGGGAAGTGGAGGATTAATTGTCAGTAAAGTACTTTATATCTGGAGGGACTTTGTCAAAAGCTTTTTGAAATTTCAGATTTGTCAGCCAGTTCTCCTTTATCCACTATTTTGTTGACGTACACAAAGAACTCTAATAGGTTGGAGAGAGAGACTTCTCTTTGCAGAAGCCATGCCAGTTAGCCGTGCTACTGCCATTTTTAAAGATAACTGTAACACATGCTAAACTCCAGTTTTCCTATACACTAGGTGATTGTGTATATATCCTCTTCATCTCAAATGTGCAGAGCATATTGTGGATTGTGGCTGCCACTCAGATGGGCTCCTCTGCTTTTGATATGGAAATGAGGCTGAGAAACACCAATTCACTTGAGTCTAAGTTCATTCAGCATATTACCACCTTGTTCTATCAGGGGAGCATGTTCTCCATCCACAATGCATCACATGGGCTGAACAAATGGGCTTCTCTATTGCAGTACCGTGCCCAGTATTCAGTTTATTCCATAGATACAAAAATTATATCTGTGTAATTTAACGCAATAACATTTGCTAAAGCACTTTCACACCTTGTCAGGAATCGAGTTACCATATTGATAAGAGGTTTGAGGTAGTTAGGACTGCATCTGTTCTTTTGGAGATACTAAGCAAGAGAAATTATAAGCATCATTATTCCCTAGTGCAAGCATTTCATTTAAAATTGTGCCTCAGATGTTGATCTTCCAAGACACTATTCTTGATTAAGAGTTGCAAGTAGGATTTACAAGTGCTAACTGTAGATCCTAGGATGCAAAGTGTTTCATAAATACACCTTCAGTATCCATGTTGTGTGCAAATACTAGACCTGTTAGCAAAAGTGGTGTAGAAAAAAATAAATATGTGGAGATACACCTATCTCATAGAACTGGAAAGACCTTGACAGGTTATCGAGTACGGTCCCCTGCCTATACTAACAGGATCAAGTACTGCCTCTCACAGATGTTTTGCCCCAGATCTCTAAATGGCCCCCTCAAGGACTGAACTCACAACCCTGGGTTTAGCAGGCCAAGGCTCAAACCACTGAGCCATTTGGGCATGGAGGGGGCATTTGCCCACTATCATCCAGGAATGCTAGTGGAAGAGCAAATGAAAGTCCTGTCTTCCAGTGCCAGCTTTTTGAGAACATATGTAATTGCACAGTGGATTTACCATCTTTTGCAAGGCAATGACTTCTCATTCTACAGTCTCAACATTTAGAAGATACTAATGTTTAATGACTTCTAAATGCAAATTTTGCTGCTAGTTAACATAGGTTAAATAAGAGGTTTGAACTTAAATACAAGAAATTCTTCAGAATTATTTGCCTTGCGTTACTAGAAATATTATGTGGAGTTAGTGGTATGTCAGAACTGTTGTACAAATATTACAAATCTGTATTCCATTTTTAATATGGTCACTCATTACTGCGCTGTTTCTTTATTCACTTTTTTCATACCATTTATCAGTGAAAGTAGATAGCTGGATGTCTATAAATACATAAATTGAGTGTATTTTTCATGATAGCAGAATAAGTTAAGCTTCTTTTGGATTTACTGGTGTCAGGGTAGTTAGCTTTAAAAAATTAATATTCCTTTTCAAATGCTGAAATAACAATTTTCTATTTTCAGTGCCCAGATTCTGCCTGCAAACAAGACCTTCTAGCCTATCTACAGCGTATTGCTTTATATTGCCATCAGTTGAACATCTGTAGCAAAGTTAAGGCAGAAGTTCAAAACCTTGGAGGAGAACTGGTGGTCTCTGGGGTATGTAAGATCTCATATCTCATATTTCGTTTTTTTCTTTTTAGGTTGAAGAGTTTTTCCAGTTTAAATTTTCGTGTTAAAGGCTTGTAGACAAAATGAAAGTCGCATGGGTTTATGTCCAAGCTTTAAACCCTTGCAAATTTTATAACTGCCTCTACTTGAAGGCAGAATCAGCGTCTTAATAATCTTCAGATTACTTTTCAGCTTTCCTTACTAGCCAATAACCCTCAGCAAGAAGTTTTCCTATAAATTAGTAATGTTCTACCAATTTTTCCACAGGCTATTGGTTTTACATACAGTGGGATTAAATCATTTTAATCAATGAAATTTTATGTAAATTTCTTAATCTATCCCATGTTTTCATAGAGAATTTGAACAGGATGGCCTTGTAATTGTCTAGGGGTATTTATTTCAAAATAACTGTGCCCTGAAGTTAAACTTTTTTTAGTTGCTCAACTATTTGGTGACAGCTGAAAGCTGCTGTAAGGCCAACCTCATTTCTTACCCTGGACATCAATTTAGCAAATGCATTCGTGTCTTTGTTGTACTTCACATTTTTTTTTCTCACTGAGAAGAATCTGCATGCTGTAGATTACATAGGAGGGAAACAGCTAAATTTATGAGATCTTTTGCTATGCTTTAACTTTGTTTACCATAGTCACTCTGTTCTAATTGGGTGAAAGCAGCAATGATGCTGGGGAGTTACAGGATTTAGTCTATGGAGGGACAAAAGGCATTGGTAACTCAGTACTAAAAGCTGAGTCATTAGAAGTAAATTTAAAATCTAATCTTTCCTAAGATCGGTTTTATACTAGAAACCTTTGTACTGTTTCTCATTTGTGCAAGTATCTTGCACAATTTCTCACTTCACTGCTTTTTGCAGTGACAAATGGCTGCTGGAAGAAATAGAGAAAGAGTGAGTGCTGCATAATAGCTGAGCAAAATGGGAAACAAAAAGTAACAAACAGTTCTGACAACATAACATACTTTTACATAATATTAGCACCTTTATGCCAGAGAGAGATTTCTCTGCCACCTTCTCACTACTGGCAGCAGGACATGTTCAAACTGCCAGAAGTGAGGAACTAAGCGATAAGATGCAGCAGAACATGTGTTGCTGTGTATCTGTGATGTGAGGCTGAAGGCATTGCAGTGTCAAAATACTGACATGTCGTCATACAAGAATGTGCTCTAGGGTTTTACTGTGATTATAAAATTCCTTTTTAATTTACATATCCTTCAGACATAAATTAGTTCATATTAGTAGGCTAGTATCTTTACTACATTCTGATTTTTATCTCTTTTCATTGAATAAGAACATGGCTAAATGTTCCCAACGCTTTTTGGCCTCTAACAGATTATAAGATGAAAATTTTTGTTGTAAGAGAGTCCACTGCCTCCCACTGAATTGGGCATGGTCTTCAAAAATAAATATTAACAATTTGTACCCTGAACTAAAAATACACACACAATTCCACAGCAAGAATTTGGCAAAGCATCACTGAGCAACTAGAATGAACTATGGCAAAGAGAACCAAAGCAGGAAAATTCAGGAATTTAGTTGTTTCCTTCCCACGTTTTGCGTAATATATGTTTCTTCACAGTGGGAAAAATTCTGTAAAGAGCAGTGAAGATAAAAATATATTTTCCAAATTGATGGTTAGGTTAAGGCAAGCGGGTTAGATTGATTGAATGGAGGGGAGCACGCCAGGACCCCGTACAGACTTGTCATTCAGATCTGGTCACTAGCTACCAAACTGTGAGCTGCTTGGGGCAAGGGCTCTCTTAATTGTAAAGCATCAAGCTCACTGGAGCTATATAAATCATAGGGGGAGCCTGAAGTACTTATACCACTTCTGGATCATGCAGGCTGAAAACTGCTTCAGACCATTCTAGGACCTATAACAAGTAGTCTTTTGAAAAACTGTAGTTCTATTTTTTAAAAGGACACAGACCATGAGAACAGCAGGCCCTCTGAAAAAGAAATACCCATTTTGCTGTTAGCAGCTCCCTGAAACAATCTACTCAGTGAATCTGCAGCTTGGTTTAAAATCCAAATACTGAAGCCTGGTTTCTATGTAGATTATTTCCTAAAATATCTCGAGTTCTAGGGAGGAAGTACTTGATCTGTGCACTTGGAGTGCCCTTACATGTGCTGCTTGTAGTCGGCCAGTGTATGCAGATGTGATGGGTCACATTAGTCAATGGTTAGGTCTCTTTCAAAGCCAGGACACAGTCTTATTTTTTCAAGAGACTCCAAGAATTGCTTAGTGGGGGCACCAGTTTGCTGGCAAAGCAGCCAATCAGCAGTTTGACTAGAATGAAAAAGAAGCACACAGTGCAACTGTACAACCCTAAGACTGGCTGTGCCAACCAGTTCTTAAAAATGTAATAATTTACCAAGAGGCGAAAACATCAGCTTAAGTTTAGTTGTGCAGTAGGCTGCCAAAAGGCAACAAATGGTATGATACCTCCTTAATACCCAGGTTTTCAGTTAGAACAGAAATTTTAACAAAATTAAGGGTCACTAAGGATCAATAATGTGGTCTACAGCCTGTTCTGAGTGTCCCAATTAGTCTGACTGTTAGTTTGTCCAGGGGTTTATGCATGTAAACTCAAGTATATGTAGCTATTCCTTTTGTTGTACATATGGACACTCGTGGCAATAAAGTAGAGTTAAAATACATTGTTTTAAAATGGCAGTAAGTTATAATAGGATAAGCATAAGCTGCATAGTGGCTCCAAGTAGACTCCTAGAATTGGAGAGGATAAGCCATTATTTCAGTAAGAGCGTGTGATATTGGTCCGTCTTGATGCACACAGCCTTCATGCCCTAGATCGTGTTCAGACATTTGTCCAGCTTCCTTCCCTACTTCAGCTGTCATCTGCCCCACTGTCTGCTTTCTCCATTGCATTTTGCATGTTTTTCCTTCTGCCCCTGCTTGCCGAGTTCCATTCCTCTCCTTAAGTTCTCCTTTTTTTCCCATAATAAAAATTGCTAGGTAAATGAACTACATTTGGGTGCCCAAATTACAGCCCAAAGGCAGCCTCTATCTGTTACCATTAGGGTGAGCAGATGTCCCGGTTTTATAGGGACAGTAGCAATTTTGGGGTCTTTTTCTAATATATAGGCTCCTTCTACACCCCACCCCTTGTCCTGATTTTTCACACTTTGTCTGGTCACCCTAATTACCATTAATATGAAGACACATCCAGCAGAAACTTGAGATCCTAGCATGTAATCCTTCATGCCATACCTGTCTGAACTGCAGCATTGCTTGTGGGCATCTCTAGTGTCTGTAAACCACGACCCCATGTGAAAGACAAGGGCAGCTGACATCTACTCAATTTTGTGCAAATTGCGTGTGGCCCTCTACTCCATTGGTTCATCTCGACACTGGTAATTTCGCAGGAGCTAAAGGTCGGTCTCCCAGAGTATAATTTTACCCTTCATCTTTTCCTTACTCTGAAAGAACTTTGTTTTATCTAATGCAGCTTTCTTCACTTTAATCTTGCTTGCATGGACTTCATCACTGGCTGAAACTGCTTAATAGTACCTTCCTCTTTGATTTAATATTCCAGTGTGACTTAAATATTTATCAGTCAGCGATTAAGATATCATCTTATCTATAATACACTTAATTGAAGTGGAAGCTGCTGTGATAGGGCAGCCACAAGACTGACAGCAAACAGCCAAGTACAAATAATTTAAATAGTCATAAATATGGAAAAGGCACCATTGAGTGCACAGAATACTGCTCATTTGTCTGATGGCATGAGTCAATTTCTCATCACCAAGAATCAGAAAACATAGCATCATTTTTGGAAATCCTGCTGGAGGGTTCCTTTAATAAGAGGATGAATCACCTTAGAATATTTTAACATTCAAGCGCCACAAAGCTTCTGAAACATCTTTTGTTTACTCAGTTCTTGCAGTGCATAGCAGGTCATCGGCATTGCCAAACACAGATGATGATTATGATATCTATTGTAGGTGGACAGTGCTATGTCTCTGATCCAGGCTGCAAAGAACCTGATGAATGCAGTGGTGCAAACTGTGAAGGCTTCCTATGTGGCATCTACTAAATATCAAAAGTCCCAAGGAATGGCTTCCCTGAACCTTCCTGCTGTGTCTTGGAAAATGAAGGCGCCAGAGAAGAAACCTCTGGTCAAGAGAGAAAAACAAGATGAAACTCAAACCAAAATCAAAAGAGCATCCCAGAAGAAGCATGTTAATCCTGTGCAGGCTCTCAGTGAGTTCAAGGCAATGGAGAGTATTTAGAAAGAAGTTCTTTCTTCAGACCACTACTGCTACTTCCAGAACTTTACCTTTAATATGCTAAGGATTTCAAAAGTTTACTATTCATTAAAATGTATTTACTTAATATAATTTAGATAACTTTGTTTAGATTACATGGGGAAATACTCAGATTTATAATTCCTATCAATACAACCTCAGTCTGCAAATGTTTTAATGTTGGGTTGCTTTTAGACTTCAGGGGCATATTTCTAGGTGACAATTATTTTGTATAACTCTGCTAAACTAAAACGTATCCTATAACCAAAGAATCTTACAGTAACACTAATCATAACCTTAGTAGTTGGATCATGTTATGCCTTTCAGTGACTGCAGTTTTACATTGTGATCAAGAGGAAAACATCACTCAAAAGAGAGAATTTAATTACTGATGGATGCATTTGTGTATTCCCACATGGTGTGTGTAAGGGATAAACTTGTTGTTAGAGTATGAGGATGGCAGGTGCTAGCTGTGCTTCTTACGCAGTAAGGCAGCAATGGAAAAACATCTGGGAAAGTAATACTGTTGCACGCTTTTCTATCCTGAGTGGGTTTGATTTTTCTTAATTTGGAATAGTGCTTTTTGTTGCATTTGTTTAAAATTGCTGTTTTTCAAGACACTACTTGAGCTGTGGGTATTAGAGATAGTTGACAGAAAATGGTGAGTCATGCCTGTTAAAGCATCTTGAGAGTGAAATATTTTCTGGTTACTTTGCAATAGGCCTTTTGTTAAGGGTTTTTCATGTATGTCTCTCCAGAAGGAGAACCCATAAGAAATCCAGTAAAACATATAATGCATCATGGAGGAAACTGATTACTTTTTTTATGACACAAAATGAGAATTTTAACACTTGGTTACAAATTACTAATGTACTTTGCCGCAGGACACTAATAAAGTTGCTTTATCAGCTGGTGTGTTGTTGTGCTGTAAATTTAGCATTTTTCTCCCCCAGCATTCAAATGCAAATTCATCATTGTACTCATTTCTGATAATTGCTATGCATCCTGCCTTGGGCTTGCAAAGAAATCCAGCAAATAGTGTTTATTCAGGCTACAAATAAGACTTCATATTATTTGTGATAACGTTAGCTACAAGGTATAATTTTGCTGTCTTATTTAAATTTTATTAATTTGTTTTTTAAAAAAGTTAGTGAATTGTACAGGTCAGAGTTTGCTTTGCTGTATTTAAAAGAGCATTTTTCAAAAAAGAAAATGACCTGTTCTGGGTTTAATCATTTTGATGGTAATTAAATGTTACAGAGCCAGTCACTGCTATGTGAAGAAGGTATGGCTTGATTTGCCTTGATCAACATAGCAATTTACTATGCTTTTTAAAATAAATTGGACTTAAAATATATTCACGGTATTACTACTACGCTACAAAAATGCTGATCAGAATAAACATTTACATTACTCATATAAGATTCCCGTAAGGATATTTTGGCTGAATTTATTCTGTTTTCCAAGCAAATTATTTCTTGTCCTCTTCAGTATAAGTGTATTGTCTGTATTATATAAGAGCTTTTATGCTACTCTACAAATGTGCAGCATTTATAGATAATATAGGCAAAACGGATCTGTTTTTAGAAGATGACTCAAAGTATGCCAGAAGGACTGGCATTCAAGGGTTAATGAGCTTGGTTCTTGGCACAATGTTGGAAGAGTCATTTTTTGTTCCTAGGGTTAAAATAACATTATTTTAACGGTTATCTGTCCTCTGCTGTTCGGTGACTCTCACCAAAATAACCACATTATCTTAGTTTTTTTAAAAAACCTATATTTTTAGATGTTCTGCAAAATTAAAGTAGTAATCTTTAGTTTTATTTAAAAGTTGTCTAGCTATTGTATTTTGTATGCAGAACTTATAAGTCATTAAGGTAGCAACAAATTACAGCATAGCCACAATGGATTTGAATGCAATTTGAAAAGCCAAATTTAGCAAGAGACTGAGCTAGTCCTTTGTGCGGAAGATAAAAGCAAGCTAGAATGGTTTAAGGGTTACACCTCACAAGAAGGCAGGGATTTCTCATGGAGAGGATGTGGGGGAGAACTCAACAGTTACTGAAGTTACTGTGGGGGGATGACTTCTGAAGGAGGGTATGAAAACTGGAGGGCAATTTAGAACTGAATAGGGAAAGGAATCTGAATGCTTGTGTGGATAGGCATGACTTCCAGGCCTCTGTTTTACAAATCCATGCTCAGCACTGACAATCCCAGAAGTATCATGGGGACTGTGCCATCTGCTGCCTGAGGGCTTCTGCAGAAGTAGTGTGGGCCTCTAGCCAGTAGAGGCTGTTACACTGAGCAGTTGGGAAGCAGGTTTAGAACTGCCTCTTTCTCTCCATGCCTCAGCTGCATCCCCAGTTGCTAGAGTGTAGAGAAGGGAGCCATTACCAGCTATGCGAAGATGGAGTGAGGCCTAGGAAGACGCAGGATATGCCCTGTGTTCTCCACTTCGCAAGAGGGGGAGTTGCCTCCAAGAGGTGGGGCTTTCCATCTTCTCTATGGAACATGGTAGAGGAAGGTAGCAGATCACCCATTTGCACCCTCGAACTCTCTCCTAGAAGAACAAAGGTGAGGACAGGGAGGGGATGCTTTTTGCAGGAGGAACATGGTGGATTACAGGATTTTATACAATCCTCCTAACATCCAGACCTCTTGAAGCACCCAAGTATGTTTAGAATCTACAATTCTCCATCATAACCACATCCTTCTAATTCCTTGGGAACTAATAGCTTTCAGGATCCTGGCTTGTTTGAAGGATCATCCTTGGAAACTCTCCCCTTCCTCCCCGCAAAGCAGACAAATCTGAGATGGCTGAATTGCTTCCTGGAATGTGTGTTGAGGACCCATAGCATTTTAGAAGCCCACCAAAGAGATCTGGATAATATAAAGCTCCAGTAGTCAAGGTAGGAGCCTGAGATGAGGAAAACGATTTTAACAGATCTGGAGTAAAGTGAAACTTGCCTCGGCCCTCTTCCTAGCGGTCAAAGATGAGGGAGGAAATGAGAGGAAAAGTTTGAAGTCAAGGAAAACACAAAGTTTATCTACAAAGTAGAGGTATATGATAAAATGCACATGGAAGAACTAACTTTTCCAGTTTCTAAAGCTGTTTTCCTGTCCTGGTAGCTAGTGAGTACCTGCACTGAACCTGCCTCTTCAGTAGCTGCGAGTCCATGAAGTGCCAGATGTCAGCAAGGCTTATCCAGCTGGCCACCAGCTTTCTGGAACAGAGCAGTAGATCGGGCAGGGGGTGGGGATTCATCCTCCAGTAGCAGCCAATGGAGACCAGCTGAAGGATTATAATGAGGTCTATTAGAGCTTCCAGTTTAGAGGGCAATTCAGAATTGAATGGGGATAGGAATTGAGTGAGTGCCAGTGTGGACAGATTTGGATTCCACAAGTTCCATTTCTATCAGGCTCGTCCCAGGTTTTCAAACACAGGCTCAGCACTAACAATTCCAGCAGTCTTGGCCTGCACTTTATACTACTGTGGAGTTCTAGACATTCATGGGAGAGGGCACAAAGCCCCTATAAGGTAAGTTTCTTGTACTCTGAAGCCTAGAGCCCATGTGTGTGATTCTGGCATGGGCATTGCCATGCTGAGTATTAATATCCATCTGAGCATTGTGGCCTATAATGAATCAGTGACTTAGCTCTGCAGTAGCATAATCCTCTAGCAATGTCTCACTTTTGGCTGATCTCGAACGCAAGCTCTTCACCTACCTCATGGGACAAGAATGGAGGTGAGAGTTGGTCTTTTAAAGGGCTCATACAGTATGGTGATGTGGTGCCTCATGAGCACAGTTGTTCCTGGTTGCCAGATTTACAGTGTGTGGAACTAGCCCACTACATAACCAGTGGCCTGCTGTTAAAGTCTGATGCATAGCTTCTTTCTGAGAGAGCTGCATCATATGCTGTAGTCTATTCAACCGTGTCATCTAAGGCAGGGCTGACGACTCTTCTTAGCGTATGCACAGCGTGTTTTGGGTGGCATGTAACCTGGATTCATCACTGAATTTTAACACAGGCAACATTGTCTCAGTGGTTGGTGCACCTGAGTGGGAGTTTTGTGAGGTCCTGATCTCAGTTGCTATGAATGGCAGCATGTCATTTGGTAAACCGCTTGTTCTTTGTACCTGTGTCCCCAAATTTAAAATGGAGATAATGATCCTCTTAGCACTTAAGGCTACAAACTTAAATAGACATGACTTTTCTAAAGAACAGGTCAATTAAATTGAAGTATTCTCACTGATTGGTGTGAGAGAAAAATGTATCAAAGTAATGAGATGGCTTGGTTTAATATTGCATTTAATCTGGTTTTCAATTTTTGTTATGGGATAAACAGCTAAATGTTTTGTTTACAAGGACTTTGCTCTTATGTGGTCACTGTTCACCCTAATGAGCCTTGTCTAAACACAAATGTCCACCAGCTTCACAAAGATGTTTTTAATTGATTTAGTTAAGCCAGTGTAAACTCCTGTGTTGTCACAAGTTGATTTATATCAATTTAGCTTAGGTTAATTCAGTTCAATTGAAACTGACCAGTTATAAGCTGGTGCAAAACTTCTGGGAAGGCATGTAACTAAAATCAGTTTTTAAATCCATTTAAATTGGTGCAATTTTTATACACTGATCAGACGTAAATCTTAAACACGCTAGAGGGGTAGGCACAGATGAATTTACAGCCAGTTGCCCTTTTCCTGGACCCTGAGAGGTAATGTTGAGTTGATGCTGCCCCCTGTATTTTAAGGTACAAAGTTAGAATGCTGCTGAAAACTAAGCATATCAGAATAGCTTTGTGTTGAAATCAAAACTGCCTATGCTACTACATGCCTGGGGAGTTAATCAAATTGATGGCTGAATCAAGCAACACACTTAAGTTCCTTCTGCAGAAGGATTCCAAAGCACTTTACAAACTGTTCACTGGTAAATGAACTGAAATTCAGCCACCTCTGTCACTGCTCCTTGTAGTAGCCCATTGCTTTAATTTCTCTGTGTGCTTTTATCTCAACTACTCCAACCAACTTTGCTGTGAGCTCCCCAGCCAGCTCCTTAGACTCCAGAATTCTGCTTTCTCAAGTGTCTTAGAAAAACAAACAAAAAAAGTCTCCAGCTGGTTTCAAATATTTTGGTGCTCTCTCCTCCCCCCTTTGCTTCAGCTTCTTAAATTACCATCCTCTTCCTCAGAATTGGTTCTTAGTAGGTCTGAGTGCCTTCTCATGGGTAGCTTGATGTGGCACACTCTTCCATAATAGCTGTCTTATTGGCACTCCATCTCACATCAGATCTTACCTGAAGCCTCTCAACCTGCTTGCCTATGCGTCTGCATTTCCTGCTCCATGGTGTTGCAATTGGCTTTGTAAAGAGTTTGGGGATGCAGTTGATAGGAGAGATCCTGTCCAAAAGCAATGAATGAAACGCAGGCAGCAGATGAGGATACCCTGGTCTAGAAAACCAAATGGTTTTTGTTAATGACAAAAACATGCTCCCTCTGCCAGCTGCACATACTGAGATGTTTATAGAGAGCCTGCAGGAAAAGCAGGTAAGCTCCAGTTCAGCAGGGTTCTTAAGCATGGGCTAATCTCTAAGCACATGAGTACTCCATTGACTTCAGAAGGGAATGTTGCTAATGCTTCTGATATCTGGTGTTTTTCCTAAGAATCTGAGCTGCTGGAGTCAAGGGATTACATGATTATCTCAGCGTCAGTTTTTAAAAATATTAAACTATTTGTCCATGTGGATCTCACTTCTGCTGTGCATGCATCTCATGCTGTTCTTGAACATTTTACATGCATCAAGATGTCGTCTTCGTTCTTGTCTAGCCCTTTTGATTGCAGAGAAAAACTTGAAAATGTAAGCCAAGGAGACTCATCTCTGATTTCTGGATGCGTGGTATATCTCCCTGCTAAGTAATAACATAAGGAATTCAGTCTTATTAAAGTAAATGTTCCTGTTATTAGTGCAAGCTTTATTTACAAAGCTGATTCAGCAGCAGTTAATATTCTATCCATGTCTCCTCTGTGCTGTTGCCTCCTGCAACTCATGCTTCTCCCTCCACATTCCTTGTAGGGTTTTGCTACACTTGAGATTGATAGTACTGCCATATTGGTACCATATTGGGGCTATGTGACTGCCTCAGGAACATTGGGGGAGGAGGGATGCAGTGCACTCAGAGAAGGGAGAAAGCTGGCCAGTCTATTCTACACACCAGTATGTGTTGGGAGCTGGTTACAGATGGAGACCCAAGTGCCAGCTGAGTCTGATCACCATGGTGTCATGATTAGCGGTTATAGTTACGGTGTATTTGGACATCTACCATATTTAGAGCCACTCATGCCACAAAGTACTTCCATGTACAGTTAGAAGATAGTAGCCCAAATTTCCACATTGAGTCAATGACAGAATGATTCTTTCCTTTGTATAGATGGCATAGAAACAGCAACTTTCTCAGAGAGGTAGCCTTGTCAGTCTGGAATTGCTGAAGTGACAGAGTCCTGTGGCATCTTAAAGACTGACTAAAGTAATAGAGCATAAGCTTTCGTGGGCTAATACCCACTTCATCGGATGCAAGCCAGGCTTGCATCCAATGAAGTGGGTATTAGCCCACGAAAGCTTATGTTCTAATACTTCAGTCTTTAAGGTGCCACAGGACTCTTCATCACTTCAGCAACTTTCTCATATCTCTTAAATCCTGGATCAGAGCAAAATTTTTCTAGTAAGTGAGTAAGTATCAAGCTGGCTATGCTAAAGCAGCTAGATGTACGCCAATAAACCTGATACAGTAGTATCCAATACGGCCTCTATTTCATTCAGCACCATGTAGGAAGAAGATTGGAAGCCTTATACTTGCATACTGGTTCTTTAGCTTGCATTGGTTCTGCTGATTCGTCTATCTTGTTAGAGGAATATTCTTCACATTTGGCAGGAGTGGATGAGACAAATTGCTGAAATCCTTACCCAACACTTAATTACATCAAGCAGTAATTACTGTAATTCTTTTCAGTTGGATCTCTAATAAAGTTATAGCTAGACTTCTGTGTTAAATGTATGGACTTTCAGCTTGACATCCTAACAAGAGGTAACACACATTGCTCCTTTCTTGAAGTAGTGCTGGCTTCACTCAATAGGTTTGAGTTATGGCTGAAATTCTCATTCTTTCACCTCTCTTCATTTAATTGCCAGCCAGTCAGTGTTGTTCCTATCATGGGTGCTTCCTAGACTTTATTCCCCACAAGAAGGAAGCATGTGTGTGATTGTAAACCATTGCCTATGGAACTTCTATTTCCAAATTGGCTCGTACAGACTTTTGGTAGTTTTTTATGTAGACCAGATGAGGAATCCCTTTGACAAAACATTTGTTGTTGGAAAACATGAATTTTTTTCCAGACTGAAACATTTCAACAAAACTTTTATCTGGAAGATTTCTCAGTTCCGGGAAGGAATTGAGATGGACACAGAGGTGAAAGTAAGCCAGTATGGTCCGATATGGTGTAAGAGCCGGTACATAGACCACTGTACCAGCAGGGGGTAGCTTCCTCAGGGCCCAACAATTTAAAAGGGCCCAAGGCTCCCAGCAGCAACTGGAGGCCATGGCCCTTTAAATTGCTGTCATAAGGCTCCAGTGGTGATTTAAAGGGCCCCGGGCTCCCAGCCATTGCAAGTGGAGCCCAGGGTCTTTAAATCACAACCGTAGCCCCAGGATAGTGCTGGCAGCAGGGGCCAGGAGCTCTGGGTCCTTTAAATCGCTGCTGGCTGGGAGAGTCTGGCTTAAGCCCCACCCCTTCTGCCCGAGCCCCCGGCCCTTCCAGTTGAGTGCTCCCACACACACACACACACACACATACCTCTTTGCTCAGGCCCCTGGCTGCCCTGTGTACCCGTAAGTCCCTTAAGTCACTTTCACCCCTGGACGGACAAACCTAATCACCACGCTCTGCTGGGGTGGGTCTCTGCTTGCTCTGAATCAGACAGAGAAGGGACTTGAATCTGGATCTCCTGTCTTCCAGGTGAGTGCCTGAACCACTGGGCAATTGGATATTTGGTGTGGGGAGCGTTGGTCATGTTTTGTGTTTTTCATGAAAATATTCAGATCTTGTTTTCATGAGGATACAGAACAAGAAAACTTCAGAACTGGTGCTATCCAGCAAGTCAGACGAGATGATCTGGTGGTTCCTTCTGGTTCCAAACATTTTTTTGCAAAATGGAATTCTTGTTTTCCTGCCAGCCTGACATTTAAAGGTCTCTTGATGTGAAGAGAATTTTAAATTCAATTTATTTTCTGTACAGGTACAGCAAACAAGGACCATCTAGACCAGGGGTGGGCAAACTACGGCCCACGGGTTGGATCCAGCCTGCTGGATTGCTACCCCTGAGGTGCTGCAAGCCCTGCGCTGTTCCCTGAAGCAGCTAGCACCATGGCCCTGTGGCCCCGAAGGTGGGCGGGGGGTAGAGGGCCCTGTGTGTTGCCCTCGCCTGCAAGCACCACCCCCCGCAGCTCCCATTGGCTGGGAATGGACAACTGCGGCCAATGGTAGCTTTGGGAGAGGTACCTGCACCCCAACTCCCTGTCCTGAGCTCCCACATCCCTCTTGCACCCCAACCCCCTCCTGCACCCCAGTCCCCTTCCCTGAGCCCCATTATACACCCCGCACCCCTCCTCTGTCTCAATCCTTTGCCTTGAGCCCCTTCCTGCACATTGCATCCCCACACACACTCTGCATTCCCTACCCCGGCCCTGCATACAATTTCTCCACCTAGATGTGGCCCTCAGGCCAAAATGTTTACCCACCCCTGATACAAATCTAGTGGACGAAATACAACCTAGGGGCTGTCTTAGATCCTGGTCCAGATTTGCAGAGTTAGTGTACGTGGCTGCAGGGAAATCACTACAACTCCACGTTTTTAAAAATGACCAATTTAGGGGGTGCCCCCTCAGGATTAGTAGCTAATTTAATGCTTGCTGTTCAAGAAGTGCTGAGTACCCAAGATAATGGGAGCTGTGGGTGCTCAGCACCGCTGAAAATCTGTCCCAAGAAGTCTCAGGTTGGCCACCTTCACCCACTGAGCATTTTTTAGAAGTTTTGCACTCACCTCTATATTACCGCATCTGTAAAATGGGATCAATAATATTGCTCAGCTTTGTAAAGTGCTTTGAGATTGACAGGTGAAGGAAAGCATGATATAAAAGTGCAAGGACTTAAGTAAACATCACCCCTCTGTGTCTCTATTTTTAACTGGTTCCAGAGGCATCCAAGATGACTACGTGAGAGGTTACAAAAATGACTCCTTTTCCCCTTTCAAATTGCTTGGTCAGTTGGTCGTGTGGGTCTTTCTCAGCTGGTGCTGAAGGAAGCCAATACTTTTAAAGATGGGGAAATGATCGCAGAACTATAGAAGTTGGCTGGGGCTTTTGTGAGCAAGTGCAGGATCTGAAACTGCTGTTTTTAATTGAATAGATTTCAAATTGACTGCCCCTTTAAGACCTTCCTCGGTGATTAGTATGTGATATCGATAGCTGGTTAACAAATCATTTCATTTGTTTTGGCACAGTTGTTTCTAACAAATCGGTTAAAATAACATTTGAAAAAGCAGCCTAGCCTTTTAAATGTGTGCACGTGAGAAGCTTTTTAAATCGAGCTCTATAACATTCTGCACTTCTGAGGCAGCTGTTATCTACTGAAAGAATTTTTAAAAAAATTCCCTTGACTCAGTTTTTCTGGTGAGCTGATATACTTCAAGAAGAACCTGAAGTTGCATGTTGCTACGAATGCTCCACTGTGCTTTTATCCAGAGAATGCAAAGCAGAGTCTGGTGTCTGTGCATGTGCAAAGCAGCACCTCATGCCTCCAAATGAGGCATGTAAGGAGGCAGGGATCCGCCACCATGCAGCTCTTGCTATATGGAAGAATAGACTTTGGGACCTGTATTTGATCCTTTAGACCTTGCTCAGACTATAACAGAGAGTGAGAGTTATCCTGGACAAAATGTATGTATTTTGAACTCCTCTACTCTGTGACAATGCCTCTCCCACTTCATCTCAGGAAGGCTCTCCTGTCAGAGTTCTGGCACCCTGCTCCATCCCAGCTTCTCCACCCTTAACCTGGGAGCAAGGTTCCTAGATGGTTCTTGGGCATGGAACCTACCTGTTTAGATAAGTTCCAGTCAGTTCTCCTATCTGGAAACCTACTTTTCCACAAAACTTACTTTCAAAAGTGGGAACTTAATCCTGGTGTTCTCATCACTCTTAAGTATCGGAGGTTCCACTTTGAAGACACAAGGTCCATCATTGACTTCAAAGTATATTTGACCGCTGTTGCAACCTTCCATTCACTTGAGGGCTTCCCAGTTTTTGCCCACTCTGCTATGGCCACATTTCTCAAGGTCTTAATATTTTTTCCCCCAGTATGGTCCCCATTTGGTTCTTGGTGCCTTGAGGAAACCCCCCTTTTCAACACATGGCCACCTGTTTTCTCCTCTCCATCTCCCTCAAGACTTTGTTCTTTATAGCTAGACAAATGAGAGAACTTGGTGCTTTCATGGCAGACCCACTATTCTCTACCTTCTGTAGAGATAGTTACACGGTGTCCCCATTCCTGCTTCCTCCCTAAGGTCTCTTTGTAATTCCGTACTAATCAAGAGACATCTACCAGTGTCCTACCCAAAGCCTAATGGTTCCAGAGAGGATACCAGCCTACATACACAAGATGTCAGAAGGGTTATTGCCTTCTAGTTTGACAGGCTAAAGCTTTTCTGGGCTTCTCCCAGATGATTTGTATAATTTGCAGGGAGAGTGAAAGGACAACTTATTTCCACTCAGACTGTCAAGGTGCATTTTAACCTGCTAGGAATCCACTGGGATGCAGCCCCCTCAGAAAGATAGCACATTTCACTAGTGCTCAGTGCACATTTAGAGGTCTACAGCAGGGATGGGCAAACTTCTTGGCCTAAGGGCCACATCGGGGTTCCAAAATTGTATGGAGGGCTGGGTAGGGAAGGCTGTGCATCCCCAAACAGCCTGGCCCCGCCCCATCTGACCCCAACCCATCCAACCCCCCTGCTCCTTGTCCCCTGACCGCACATCTGAGACACCCCCACCCTAACTGCCCCACCAGGACCACACCCCCTCCCTATCCTCCCTGACTGCCCCAACTCCTATCCACCCCCTTGCCCCTTGAGAGACCCCTAGGACTCCCATGTCCTATACAACGCCCAACCCCCCCCCCCCCCTTGTCCCCTGCCCCCCCCTTCCCGACCCCCCCCCCCCACACTTGTTCCTCCATATCCTGTCCTTGACTGCCCCCTGAGACACCCTCGGGACTCCCACGCCCTGTACAACCCCCGCCCCGAACCTCCGCCCCTTGTCCTCTGACTGCCCCCTGGGAGGCCCTGCCTCTTACCCAACCCCCCGATGTTTTATCTCTATGGGTACACCACTGTAGGATGTCTGGTTTTGCCTGGCCCACGGGAGCTAGACACGCTGCTCCCCAGGAACGTAAAGCGCCACGGGCAGGAGTGGCGGGCCAGAGTGATGCCTGCATGGCGTGCTGATGTTGTGGGGGAGGGGGAACAGCAGGGGAGAAGCTGCCAGGAGCCTCCCCAGCTGGGAGCTCAGTAGGAAGGGGCTGTGGGCCTGATGTGGCCTACAGGCCGTAGTTTGCCCACCCTGCTCTACTGAATGATCCCATAATAGATGTCTGTAGGACTGCAACTTCGTCTTCCATTTGCACCTTTGCTCAGCGTTCCATCATCTACCCTGCTTCCAAGGATGACACTTTTGGTGACGCGGTCCTTCTTGAAGATGTTTTATCAATAATTGCTCGACCTTTCTGCCCCTCAGGAATGGAGACTCTGCTTTGCTGTCCAGAAGGAACCAAGTGGCAGTGGGCCTGGGCCTCCGAATGCCCTTGTCTGGAGGCATGAGGTGCTGCTCTTAGCAGGGACGGGCCCATAGACACTGCTTTTTTGCATTCTTTGGTTGAGAGTGCCCAGGGGTGCATGCATCCTACAGTGGAGTACCCATAGAGATAAAACCTCTCAAACTCATTCCTAGGTGGTAAATAACCAATTTCCTTGACCAGTGAATCTGTTTTAAAATAAACTGGTTTGCATGCCTCAACCCCACCCCAAGTACTGGTGCCCCTCTCACTTTGCATTATGGGCGTGTGAAACTCCTGTTCTGTGCGTGTTTCCCTGATACTGATGAGGTTGGTGCTCAAGCAGAGGGAAAGCAAAATGTGTTTGTGCCACAGCTAGCACTAAAAATACAGCAGAATGTTTACTAAATGGGAAGGAATCCATAGAGGACTGGAGTTTTTTTTTCTCTCAGATGCTACTGCAGACCACGGAGCATTCCTGTCTATGCGTGTGTGTCTCACACCTGTGGTTTGATCTGCTTGCATCCCTCTGATGTGCTTTTCCCTGCATTTCTTTCAGGATACATTGTGTGCAGTCAGGGATGCAGCTACTAACGAGGGAGGCTGGCCATAGGCAGAGAGGAATAGTTGATTTTACAAAAGGTAAATGTTGATGCTTCATTCGTGCTGCTGAGAATTCTGTTAAGTCGAATACCAAGCCCAGATCAGGCCGTAGCAGAGTGAAAAAGGAACCCTTTAAATGTGAATCCTCTGACAGTGAAGCAGCACGTCACAGCCGTGAGGTGTTGATAGGTATGCCTGGCGCTAATTGAATTATTGGCAAAGGGGCTCATTTGTTTAGAGGTGTATTTACACTCCCACATTTGTGCCAACATGATTGCTGGGCAGAAACTCATTCAAGATGCCAAAGGATTACTAGGGTGTCCCTGAGAGAGAAGTCGGATTCGACTAGGAACAGAAGCCATCCTGCAGCACTCTCCTAACAGGGGACCTTCTCTGTGAGAGCAAAAGTCATCACTATAATACTCTGGTTGCACCAGTAGAATCGGTAGCATAGACAGGACTCGGGCAATTTTGCCACCTGTGGGTTGATGCATCCCATGGACATACCAAACGCACAGCACAGCTGTCCGATTGATACAGGAGTGTCTCAGTGGCTTTTTGTTATTGATTTGTGAGGGGAATGGCCCAGGTCCCAAAAGGTATTTAGGTACCAGTTCCCATGGGAGTGCCAACCCAAGCATTAAGAAATCATGGGTCAGGTGCCCAAAACTTGAGATTCTAAAAATAACAAATGTTGGGTTTTTATTTGCTGTTCAGTTCTTGAGCCTGTTGGGTTGGGTTTTCCAGCACACTTCTGCAGTGAGGTGGGCTAGAAATATCCTCTTTTAACTGGAAGCTGAGTCTCCAGTAATCACTGGACTCCAGAAGCTGGAGATATAAGGAAAACAAAAGCTATGAGACTAGTAACAGGCAACCCCTACCTAGTAACCAGGCAACCCTTAAGAGACTGACTTTAGTATCCCCAGCTATACTGAGCACAGTTCTGGCCTCCCTTTATTCTACATTTCGCCGCAGCTATGATTATGGTTCATCCCTTCAGTGGCTGCTTAAGGAGATGGTCAACTTAGAAATCACCCTTCTTTGTCTCTTTAGCTACCGTGCTTACAAACACCCATGATGGCTCTGAATGACCAAGGGAAACGTGTCTTCCCTCTAAGCTCTGGGTTTTCAGTGTTTGCTTTATGGATAGTCAGTTTTGCTCTTTGCCTGGACCCACAAAGGGATTCAGAAGAGTGCCCACCACTAAGCTGTGGCATGCTCTGATGTGGTCTCGGTCTCTCCTGTTAAAGCTGTTCCCCTTTAATTAAAAAAATGTAACTATTAATTGGACAAGAAAAGGTTAGGATCACTCTCTGTAGCCCAGCTGCTAGGGCATTCACCTGAAAGGTCGCAAGTCCCTGTTCAGATCCCTTCTCGTCAGGCAAAGAGGGGAATTGAATGGTTCTGTCCCATATGCCAGTGAATACCTTAACCAGTGGGTTAGAGATCCCAAGGAAGGCCTCCTCTTCCTCCACCCCAACTGTTCTATGTGAAGTTAGGCACCCTCTGAGCACCGGTACCAGATCAGGCCCCTCAGGAACACCTATCCTGTACCCCTGTCTTTGGGACGCAGTGGGCTTGAGGCATGCATGTTGTGGTCTCACTCTGCCTGAGGCAGGAACTTGGGTACATGGGGTACTTTTACAGCAGACATTTAGGCACCTACAAATGGCAGCCGAACAGGGATTTTGTGGCTCACAGAGGAGCCTATATCTGGACTTCAGGAGTCTGTCTCTTTGTGGATCTGGAGCTTTGTGTGGGCAGAGCCCTGTCAGCTTATGTGTTTAATATAAGCCATGGTACCATAGGAAACTCTCCAGCATTCCTAGTACATGAATCAATTATATTTAATAGCCATACAGGTCTTCCAGCTAATTAGCTAAAGCCACTGTCTTTGCCAAAGCCAGCACCATTTAAACTGATTTGCCATTTCTAGGCTAACCTGTGCTTGAGATATCATGAACTACAGAGAAATCAGGAAAATTTCCCCAAATCCTTTATTTTGTTAAACCCTCATCTCTCACTAGCTAGACACTTCAGACACAGCCTGCGTATGTGCCTGTGACATGCTAGGTACGTTGCTCTGGATTTGAGTTTGGAAGGGGCTCCGCTCTTGTGCTATAATGGAAGGTTCACTTTAACCTGGATGTTGAAGAGATTAGTTTCTCCACCTGATACAAAGCCAGGGGCCCTGCATGTGGCCCTGGACATTATGTCCATGCTGGTGCTAGGAGCACCGCCAATGTTGGCTCCGTGGTCCAGAGGCAAGCCAACACTGGCATCTCCGACTTGGTGCTCGTCTTGGTCAAGGGAACATTCCCGATGCCGTTTGCTGCTCAGCGACCGTTCCATGCGTAGTCCACGTGGGTCGCCATCGACTCCCACCAGGTTCTCTGGCAGGGTTTCACCTCACAGACTCTGGGCACCACTCCGCCTTGAGGAGAGGACACCGACTGGTCCGAGGCAAACGACGCTGAACGTCCTCGTCTTACAGGGGATATTGTAGCTGGTCACAACATGAATATCGACGCTACCACGGCACCACTCCCCTAGCCCCATGCATCAATCGCCGGCGATTCCCTGTCATAGACCCACCTGCTGGAATTGATCGCGGAGCACCTGCTACAGGTGGGACCGTTCCTCCACATCAGGGTCATGGTCTCAGGGTCAGCACTGCTCTTGGCTTCTTCTAGTCCAGGGACAGTGGCAGGTCATATGTCAGCCCGGCCTCCCTTCGTAGTCGTCCATTGATGAGTGAGACCAGCCAGGCTGAACAGCCTGCTCTGCCAGTGCCACAGGCATCAGGCCTGTGACCAGCACAATGGTACCAGTGGGCACCATGGCCCCTAACGCAGCCCCCCGTGAGGTCTGCCTACCTCAGGTGCTGTGGAGTTCAAATCTTCCCCTATCTGGATGACTAGCTGGTCAAGGGCAGCTCCTGGTCGCAGATGCAGGATCATGTGGCACTCCTTTCCACGTGCACACTATGGGTCTGTTGGAAAACAGAACCAAGTCACGTTAGTTCTGGTACATAAAGTTTATGGGGGCAGTCCTTGACACCATGTTGGACAGGTTCAAGACCCAGAAAGGGGTCATCGACATGGTCACAAGATTTCCAGTGACAACAGCCAGAGCATGTCTCCAACTCTTGGGTGACATATCGGCGTGCATATGTGATTCACCACACCAGAATTAGGTCCCTCCAGCTCTGGTTGGCCTCGGTGGTCTCCCAGGTCAGAGACAGGATGGACAAAGTCCTCACTGTGCCTGAACCTGTGATTGCCTCCCTATGATGGTGGTCCTCCCCGGGGAACATGCTCCGTGGGGTCAGAGGCAGGCCCCCATCAATGGAGCTGGTGTCCAACACATCAGAACTGGGATGGGGGGCCCATGTGGGAAATGTTCAGACCTGAGGTCTGTGTACAACCTGGCCCGCCACATAAACGTCAAGGATCTCTGGGCGGTCCAGCTGACGTGCATGACCTTCCGCTTGCACCTAGAGGGCCGGGTGGTCAGGGTTATTGTGGAGAACATGTTTACATCACGGCATGTTTTACATCAACAGGCAAAGCGGGGCCTGATCCTCGTTCCACAGCCTGAGGGCTTCCTGGCATTCCGTATAGCCCACAGCATTTGCCCACAGGCCTGCCACCTACCGGGTGACCAAATGATCTGCCCACGAGTTCTGAACAGGGACTTATCTTCTCAGCAAGGTAACACTGGCCAGGAGTAACCGGGGCCTGGAGCCTGGGTGGCTGCTGAGCATGATGGGACTACCCAGGAGGAGCACAGCTGGGATAGACCTAGTACTAACTGGGGGACAGGGTGGGAGGGGAGCATGCAGCAACCATCCCAGCCTGGACCACCGCCCCTAGTGCCACCGTTGTTCTACTGGAGCAGGCTGCTCCTTAACTGACAGACTCTGCTTTCCCTGGCTGGGGAGGGAAGGAGCAGGAGCCAAGCTGGGTTAGGATTCCAGACTGGCTGGTGGAGCTCTCCTACCCTCCAACTAACCAGGCTTCCCTCACTTGGATGTTCAGTCCTAGGTAGGATTAACATACATCCGGATTATCCCAGGCATGTCCGGCTTTTTGGTTTTTAAATAGTGTCCATGAGGACTTTGTAAAAATCTAAAAGGTCCGGGATTTCCCTTCCAATGCAGAGCGCAGTGCAGCTGACGGCAGGTTTGCATCGAGGCCGTCAGCAGTCAGAACCCTTCCCCTGCTCCCCGCTTCCCCTGCAACCCAGTGCACCGTGTTGGCAGCGCTCAGGGTGGGTGGGGCTGCACGCTCCACGGGGGAGTGCAGCAGTGTGTCTGGCTCTGCGTAGAGCCAGACGTACTGTTCTGAGTGGTACGGTAAGGGGGTTGGGGGGTTGAAGAAGGGGCATGGTGTCTGGCGGGGGCAGGAGTCAAGGGACGGGGAGAAGGGGAGGAGTTGGATGGTCAGGGGTTCTGGGGGGTGGGTCTGTCGGATGGGGTGTGGAGAGGGGGTGGGGCAGTCAAGGGACAGGGAGCAGGGGGGGTTAGATGAGGTGGAGGTTCTGGGGGTGGGGCAGTCAGGGGACAGAGAGCGGTTGGATGGGCATGGGAGTCCCTGGGGGTCTGTCAGTGGGTGGGAGTTTGGATAGGGGTTGAGGCAGTCAGGGGACAGGTAGCAGGAGGGGTTGGATGGGGCCGAGGTTGGGGGCGGTAATCAGGGGACAGGGAGAGGTTGGATGGGCGTGGGAGTCCCGGGGGGCCCGTCGGGGGGGTTGGATGGGGCAGTGCAGTCAGGGGACAGGTAGGGGGCGGATTCCTAGGGAGCAGGTAGGGTGGGGGGGTCTCAGGAGGGGACAGTCAGGGACAAGAGAGGCTTAGGTAGGGGATGGAGTCCTGGGGGGTCCCGGGAGGGGGCGATCAGGCGACGAGCAGGGGGGGTTGGATGGGTTGGGAGTTCTGTGGAGGGTAGTTGGGGGTGGGAAGTGAGAGGGAGTGGATAGAGGTCGGGGCTACCTCCCGCCCCCCGGAGTGTCCTCTCTTTTGAAAGTTCAGATATGGTAACCCTAGTCCTAGGTGCTAAGCAACAGTCCCACAAACTCTGACTGGAGAGAACAGTGTGCCTGTGTGTTTTCTGGATGGACAAACTGATTGACCTGGGGTGTTGGCAGGACAATGTGATGGTTGTTTGTATCTTGCAAGTGACTGAAATAACCTTGGACTATTTCAGAAGTGATGGGTGTTAATTGCACACTTAGCAGGCAGTTGGGGTGAGCTGCTCTGTAATTATCATGCATTGCTTTCCAGTGGAAGGGGTCCTGTCAATTTCTGAAACAAACCTGTAATTTATGCTTAGTGCTAGCTGTAGCCCAGCCCAAGATCCATTTATTAAATTTGTGGACAGGTGAAATTAACACTGACCTGCTCCTTCCCTTGTCAGTTAGTGGGTAGCATTGAATGACAATCTGCCTCTCAGCTGGGGTTTAGACATGACTGTAAGCTGAATGTGAGGGGCAGCTTGTGCTCTTGCTGGCAGCATGAAAACTGCTGCTATGGACTTGCTGTCATCTGTGTGTTGTGAGCCAGGATGCCTTGCTGTTCCTAGGTTGCTTTGCCAATGTCATCAGACTGTGTCCAAAGTGGTGAGCGCTCTTGTGGCAGGAATGGGTGGGGGAGCAGGTTTGGGCTCATTTAAAACCCACTCAGAACACATGAGTTAAGAAAACCAAGGATATGTATGATAGGGATCAGCAAAAAAATGCTGCATCCTCTGGGTTTTCTTGTCTCCCATCCTAGGATGGATCAGAACCTGCTTAACTGTGAGATCTGACAGGAACAAATGCCAGGGTGGGCGGCCGTGGCTGTTGGTTTTACTCTACTTAAAAGCCTACAAAAGCATGACCCAGGTTCCCGGCAAAAGGAAGAGCCCAGTCTGATGTGGTCAGTGCACAAGTTGTGCATTAATGTTGCTGTTTTCCAGGGTACACGTGAGCCCCATGCTGATGCAGTTTTGGGTAGGCGAAAGTCAGCAGCAGCCCCCAAGGTATCATACATGGGTGGCAGCAGTGGGAAAGCAGATGGTTAGTTACAGCGCAGCTAGAGCCATGGGGAATTTTTTTTACTAACGTTTCCCTCAAATATGGCATTTCATTAAACCTGAAACCGTTCCCAAACCAGGACTGGTTTCAGTGACTCTCCCAACTCAGAATTACTGACAAAAGTTTTGAAATTCAGTATTTCAGGTTGCTGAGTCAAAATGATTTTGGTTTGGAATGTTGGTACATTTGCCTTAAAGGCTGGAGAAATGTTTCTGTTAATCTGACCTGAAGTGTCATTTGGAGTTTCAGTTTGAGATCATTTTCAAAACAGGAAAACATTTTGATACCTTGAATTTTTTCCCCAATTTCTCCCCAGCTCTAATCACATAGCGGGCTTTGTTCTGCGGTGCAACTGGAGACACGGCAGTTAAACTCCAAGAGCCTACTGTCAACATCAGTGTGATAATCCCCACGCACCTCTGTCTAGGGAACTGGAATTAGGATGCTGATTTGGAGCTATCTGCTGTGGTCTACAGGCTATAAAACACTACACTGGCTATTTTTGGGCTTCTGCAAGGAATGAGCCTGTGCTGGAGGGTTAACTGCTGCCAGTGTATGTCAATGATCTTTCTTACACAGAGACAGCCAGTGTCTCACCCTGTATGCTGTGCAGCCACACGTTTCCTCCCAGCAGTCCCGGGAAACGAAGGGCCTGTCTTCAAAGGCTAGTCTTTGTTTAAATGGCAGGAGCCATCCTCATTAGTTGGGAGCATGGGGGGAATTGAGCTATGGCACAATACTGTTAACAAGCAGATGCCAGATCTCAGTCGGACCTTGTAGAGCCTGCTGCAGGGTGCTCCTTGTATGGGTTGGGGCCAAGAGGTGAGCAGGGGTTCTAGCACTGACCACTTCCTGTGGCTCTGTTTGCTCACACTCAGATGCAAGTGTGTGCCTGGGCTCTCACCCTCTCAGAACTAGGGCAGTGACTGTGGGCCCATCCCCTCCCACTTCAGCACACACAGCTGTGGCCTCCCCAGCCCATGAATTCTGCCAGCCTGGAGCTCCAGTGTGCCCAGCCCACCTGTGGCAGAGGAAATCCAGCCAGGTAGCAGCAGTGAGGCTCTCGAAGCCCCAGGAACCAGCTCTCCTGCAGTCCCTCTGTTGAGGGTGCCTCCCTCACCTGGCCACACTCTGCTCCCTGAGCTTCCCCCTCCTGTTCCATGCCAAATGACACTTGGTTTTCCTGCCCACTCCCTTAGCTCTGCCTCTGTTCTGGAGCTTTCCCTTCCCATCTGCTCAGATGCTTACTGGTCCCCATCCAGTCACAGGCTGCTTCTGTCCTCTGGCACCACCATGCCAAGCCCCAGCCGCTGTTCCCTTCCTTCCTGCTGTCGTCTCCTTGCCCTGTTCCAGCCCAGTTGCTCTTCTCTCCCCAGCCCTCCTCCACTGCTCTGGGCCTGACCCCTGCTGGCCTGTGCCAAAGCTCACCTGCTCTAGGGAGCTCAGAGAAGAAGTTTCCACTCTCTCAGGAACTGTGTTCCATGTCCCAAGGGCATGAGTGACCACAAGCCTGGCGCCTATGCCACAAGCCCAGTGCACTGCAGGAAGCTGGTGGCTGGAAAGGGTCATAGAACTAGGCCTCCTGAGCCATTGGCTCAGCCTGGCAGGCACCTTACAGCAGACTGGGGCCAAAAGCAAGACCTGGGTGCTTTAGTAGGACAGGTACGATCTGCTCACCCAGCCAAACAGTTCCTCGCTCTTGTCTAGTGGGAGAGAGACTACTGTACGGCCGGGTTAACTGATCTCCCCGGTGTGCAGGTGAGGGAGGGGGTAAATTCTCCCCAGTTAATAGCTGCCCAAGTACTGGCCAATGGCCTTCCAGCAGGTGGGGGCAGAGTGGGGATGAGAACATAGATGGCCCTTGATCCTGGGCCTCTGCTCAACTCCCTGGAGCCACTTAGAGAGCCTCAAGCCAGCATGCCATGTACCACGACTCGGCACTGGGCAAGCACAGCCCAGCATCAGATCTGAAGGGGAATTCCTTGGCGGGGTCAGTTTCCTAATGCCACCACTGTAAATAGCCAGCACAGCTGGCCCAGCGCGAGTTGTAGGGTACGTTTCAAAGCATCGTCCTGGATTGAAAGATCCAAGTTGCCACGACATAGGACATTGATGGAGGGTTTGTGGTGCTTCCCCTTTGGGTCTGCTGGGCACCCAGGGCAGGCAATGATCTGGAAATTCATTGTCAGTTCTTCTAGCTTAACAAGCAGAGACACAGCAAACAAGGGGCAGGCTAGGACATACTTAAAGTCCTTCCTGTAGAGTCAAGGTGTCCATATGGACTGCAAGATATTGACAGAAGGCCACACAGAAAGGAAGCTCAGAACAGGGTTCTGTATTCTGGGCTGGAGAGGGACAGGACTTCTCCTGCACTGCTGCTGTCAGTGGAGTAGGGAGAAATCAGACCTACCTCTAGATACCTCCCATGGCTTCAGGAAGCTCCAGAGTTGCTGTAGTGCAGAAGTGAGGGGGACAATGCTATGACACCCTGCCAACATTTTGTGGCACACCCTCCTCCCCACCCATGACCATGTTACAACATTTGCAATTTTATAGTGTAAACATCTGGAAACATGAAAGTGACTTATTTTTCAACTCTTAGGGCTGTGAAATTGAACAAAATGGACCCTGCCATCATGCCCCTATTGACTCAAATCCAGTGGAGGAATGATGGGAGACGAACAAAGATAGATGCCTGCCATACCACATCTTTGTAGGCCTGCAGAATGGGGCTACAGGATCTGCTGTGTTACACTAATGCACCCCAGCAAACTTCATTGTTGAGAGCCCCACGTGTGTGGTTCCTCCTCAAAGCTATGAGTGCACCCTGACGCACAAGGTCACGTTCGGCAGTGTTCCCAGTGTAGGTCGCAGTAACCCCATTGCCTCTGTATGAATGTGTGAGATTTGAATTTGGCCCTAAGTGGGATCATTTCTGTAAATCAGACAGTTTCTAGTGGCTTTGTCAGGTGGTCTTTCCTGATTGTTAGAACTGTCTTTACCTCCCCCTTGCTGCTGGGCCAGAGCGGTGTGACTTGTCTGGGAGCTGATTTGACACTTGGGTGTTTACTCATGCACTTATCTCCTTGGTGGGATGAACAGAAGTTAGTGGAGTTCAGCAGCCATCAGTCCCAGTAGCTGGCCAGTCTTAGCTTCACCCTGCAGAAACAAGGCGGTGCAGCCCATAATTGTGTGTTCAGACTCTAAGGCTACACATGTTCTTAGGACATCTTTGTATGTGTTCCTCTTGGGGTTTTTACGTAGAACCAGGTTTGTTTTTCAGCACTAACTTATCCATGCTGGAGAGGGAACTAAACTAACCTGGCTTCTTCAAATCTAGGAAATTTGCTAACTGTATGGGTTAGTAATTATGCTAAATTTCCCATTCAAGTTTGTTTAAAAAATCCTGTTTCTAAGGCCAGAGACTCCTGCTCCTGTAGATCCAACCCAGGCAGAAGGGCATGAGTTGTGGCTGACTCATGACCGTTTTGTTAGTTTTGATATGGAAACCTTTTGAAAATGTGAAGCTAGGTCTGTGTACAAATGCAGCTCTCGAATCTGTCCTAGAGCTGCTTATGATATCGCAGTCACATGATGGACAGACCCTGTCAATCATGCTCCGCAGTTAATGAAACAAATCCATCTGCCTTGGCGTCACCTCGTTTTACCAGTGGGATAAATAGAACATAGTGTTATGAGCCAGCATCCAGTCCTCTTCCCCTTGCCTCCTTCCATAATACTGGACCCTTAGAGCTGGTGGGTGGGGCTGGGTTATGTTTACTCTGCTTCAGTTAGACCTAGGCTGTGAAGAATTCCCATTTTTTAAAAGAAGTTAATGGATAATATCAGTATGAATTCCAATAATATGTTTTCTATCAAGTTAAAGGTAAACTGGAACCTACCAAAATAAACAAAAATAGTGCTTAGTCTGGTCTAGGTACAGTTTCTGTCCCGGTGTAACTCTGGTGATTAGGAATGTGGGGTTTTTTAATAAGAATAGTTAGGCTAGTCAAAGCCATAATGTGAATGAATTTACACTGATCTACAGGTGCCTTTTACTGGTGTAGCTTATTTTCCCTTCCCCTATAGGAATGAACTGTACTAGTATGAGCTCATTTGTACTAGTATAAATGCATCTATGCAAGAAGCGTTCTACCACTTTGACCGTACCAGTATAGTTAAAGTGGTGCCACTTTTGTGTGTTGATTTGTTTGCATGCAGAGTTGCATGGTATGATTCTTAAACCAGTGCAGAAGACCATGTAAATGCCCATATTTAAATTTAAATCTGGTTTATTGGAATTTAGCATAAATTGGCTAGGAATTGTTGTTTGAACTGCAGTATGCCACCTGTGATACAGCATGGCCTGAGGGCAGCAGGAGAGTGTTAGAGAGGAGGCTTATCTCCTGTAGAGGGAAGAAAGTTTGCTAGAAGTTGGTTGAAGCACCTGGAGCCAATTAAGGCACCTGAGGCCAATTAGAGCACTTGAAGCCAGTCACCTGATAACCACCCCTCATCTGCTTCAATCAGACAGCGGGAGGAATTGAAGCAGAGTGGATTGGTATTGGAGCAGAGAGCAGTTTGAAGGAGTTGAAACAGAGTGTTTGGTGTGGAAGGAGAGAGCAGTTTGGAGGAAAGCAGAGAAGAGTTTGGAGAAGTGCTGTGGTGAGCTAAGAAGACCCAGACCCTAGGTAAAGGGACACCTGGCTTGTGCAGAGAGAGGGCAGGAAACTCCACAAGCTGAAGGGGAGGGGAGGGAAGTAGCCCAGGGGAAGGAATAGCTAGTTCATGTGGTTTACCACTGTCCTCAGGGCCCCTGGGCTGGGACCTGGAATAGAGGGAGGGCCCAGGTCCCTCCCTTTCCACTCCCCTCCTCTAGGATACTAGTGGGGCACTTAATACTCTGTTCAGGAGCAAGAAATGGCACCCTGAAAACACAAACACACACACACACACACACCACAAAAAGAGAAAGTGCGGGACCCATCATTATAGTGCCGGCAATTTGCCACACATCCTTAAACTTGAATAAAAGCATCAGCACAGAGGTTTGATTGAACCAGTGCACATGTCTTATGTAGACAAAACTTAAGACTTGCTGTATTTGCCCCCTACTCAGTAGATGTCTGAGAATTTCTGTGCAGGACTGTCTATTGTGCTGTCATTACCAGAACTGGGCAAAAAAAAAAATGGATCAAAATTTTTGGTGCAAAATTCAGATTCTGTGCCACCGAAACATTTCATAAATCCATGTTGATTTTTGCCAAATAGTTTTGATTAAAAAAAATACAAATTCTGGAAAAATCAAAAAATTTAGTTATTTGGCTCAAAATTATCTCTTGTTTAAAAATTTAATTTGGTTTTATTTTTTTAAATTAAAAACATTTTAAAATGCTCAAAATCAAAATGATTTTTTTCCATTTTGATTTGTGAAAAAAAATTTATTTTCAGTTTGACCTGAAACAATTGTTTCAATTCTTTTCAGAATTGCAAGTGCACTGAAAAACCTGTTTTTTCATCCAGCTCTGGCTGCTGGCCTGCTCCAATCCTGCAGCAAAAGCAGAGTCCAGATCTATTATTGCTAAGGTGAAAAAACAGAAAATAATGGGATAATTTCAGCATGTGTTATAGGATCCATTGTGCCAATGTCACCGGACAGGGCTGTAGCAGGGTTTACAGCTGTCATGCTCACTTTCAGCTGTTTTGTCCTACCAGGATACTTACTAAAAGCTGCAATGCTAAAAGTGGGGAATTCTGAGTGCTGCTGCAGTGGAATCGGATATTCCTAACATGTTCCAGTTCTGTAGTATGTAACAGCCCTGACCACCAGAGCCAGTATGCTCAACAAGTGGCACCAACTGTAGGAAGGGAGCAGGGACTGATGGTTGTGTGGTGATTGTCGATGTGATGCTATGCTGCTGTGGGAGGTGGCTTCAGAGTAGCGTTTCTCCAGACCTCATTTCTAATCTCCACCGAGGAATACTCTCTCTTCAAGTAGGCCCTGGTCCAAAGTCCCCTGAACAGGAGTCGTTTGATCATTAACTTCACTTTAGATCAGGTCCTGAGCTTCCGCACGGCCCTGCTGCAGTAGGAAGAGCTAAGTTTGAAAACAGTAGAACTCAGCCTGGGCGGGTGAGTTTGGGAATCTTTTTGGCCCTGTCTCCTGGGGTGACTGAATTGTCCTGAAATTTGGGAGTCATGCCCTGGTTGGAGATCTCTGAGTGAGGCCTCTGGCTGTTGCAGTCATGGCATTGCTGGCAGAGACAGACAAAAGCAGAGAGGTGCCCTCTTAGCTGCTGTAAGTTACAGCAGGGTTCAATGTAATTTACCTATAAGGTCAAATCAGGAAAAACAGCTACCATAGGTTTGTAGGCAAGCACTCTATCCTGCCCCTTCCTCCATCCTCCTCCTACCTCATAAACAATTCTGCCCTTCCATCCAAGCAGTGATCAGCAGTGCCACCCTGTCCACTGGTGCCCCCTTTCACATAGCCCAAGTACTCAGATGCACAATCTGTTGCTACCGTGGAAACGTTTTCTTGTTAATTTTGGCTGGAGGAAGAAATCAAGAGTCACCAGCATCCTGATTAAAAACCCATCCTGCCAGGTCTGTTGGCCTCCTCACCTCCTGTCTGCAGTAACAGTACCCCTCCCCTTGGGCCGGGCAGGGTGGGGGGAGTCTCTTTGGTGGGGGTGGGGTTCTTGTCATGAGATGTATGGCTGAGGTGGGTCACTTAGAAGTTCACCGTCTCACAGCAGCAAGCAATAAGAATAGCTTGTGCTGGTCCTTTCTCAGCTTCTCCCCTGGCCTTTTGGAGCAGCTTCCCAGCTCAGACTTTACCTGCCCGTCCTGGACTCTGAGCCTTGGGGCCATGCCCTGGGACACAGTGCTGGCCTCCCCTGCCGAGCATGCTCTGCAAGCTGAGCTGCTGCCTTTCCCTACATGTGCTGCCCCCGCTGGGGGTGGGAGCAGGGGCAGACAGCTCATTGAACCGTTGCTTATGCTGCAACTAATTTGTTGGCCAGCTTCTGCCCCCAAGCTCTGGCCGAGTCACAAACTCTGAACAGTGGTGTTGGCAGTCACTGCCACTGGGAAGATGGGGAATTCACTGGCTGCCTGCTCCTCCACTGTGTTGCCCCAGGTGTCTCCAAAGGGGGGCAGGACCCAACCCTGCTGGCAGCCCCAGCAATCAGTGTGAAGGTGGTGCATCCAGGAGCAACAGAGAGGGGGAGGAGCTGCTATGTTGTGCCACCCACCCCATGCACACAGCAGGAAGCAGTGGCTGCAAGAAAAGCCCCTGATAGTCAAATGCAGCTATAGTGGCCACACTGGAGAAACTGTGGCCTGTAAGCCCTGGCAGGGATGGGGAGGGGAGGGAAATTGCCCCTCACTGTATGTCTGGGTGGCATCCAGCATAATGGGACCCCAATCTCAGGCATGGCCTCTGGGCCCTACTGTGATACAACAGGCATGGCTAGTGCCTGTGCTGCTGATGTGCAAGGCAGAATCATATCCAGTGCAGTCTCCTGTACCTGGGAGGATTCATGCTGCTAACAATAATACCAGCACTGTTACACAGAAAGCAAGACAATGCTCATTATGGCGTACTGTTCAATCTGCAGCACAGGGTGATAATCACTGTTATTAGACAGTCACTGTTTATTACTTAGTGGTATTGCTGTGTATTATTTTCTACATTAAAGGGAACCTTCATCGTACATCTCATGTAGTTTAACAAGCCACACTAAAAACCTTCCCTAGCAGAGCCTGTGGGCCTAATCTGCGAGGGGCTGAGCACTCTCAGCTCCTATGCCCGGGTGCTTGGTACCTCTGAACCATTGGCCATTTAGCTCTAATTCACAGAAATGAGAGAACAGAAATGGCTCCCTACAGTTCTTCATAGATCTGCTCCACCTAGGCTGAGTTTGTCACTGTTAGGATTACAGAGGGCCTGGAGGCCCCCCTTGTGTTAGGTGTCACACACACACATAGAAAGAGGCTGTCCCTACCTCAAAGAGTTCGCACTCTAAACACACAAAGTGGGGGAGAGGCATGGAGGGTGAAGTGACTTGCCCAAGGTCAGCCAGCAAGTCAGAGGCAGAGCTGGGAAAAGAACCCTGCTCTGAGTCTCAAGCCAGCATTGTGCCTGCTGGACCATGCTGCTTCCTGAAGAGAAGTCAGCCTGCTTTTCTTCCCATGTAACTTACACTGACTGTAACATACAGGCCAAGCTGTGGTGAAGCTACTGCTCTGGCGTGATGGAGAGGGGTTTGGCGCAGTACTGTAGCAGACTGCGAGGGAGGCTAGTTTGAGCCAGGTTTCGCAGAGAAGTGCATGGATTTTGTGCCATTGTAATAAGTGGGGTCACGGTGCTGTCTTGTGGGCTGTAAAGCCAGACACACACCCAGCAAGGGGACCAACACTCTCTTATTGGCAGAGCTCCAGCAGCTGCTTCCCACACTGCAACAGCTTATGCTCAGTTGACTGATTCCACCAGCCTTGCTGGTGAGCGCAGGTGACAGCTTTATGGTGGTATTAAAGGGACATAACGTCCCAGGCTGGCCGAGGAGTTCGGCGCCGTGCCCATTTGTATGCTGCTGCCCAAGTCACCCCTCACTTGAGAAAATGGGCCAATAAATCACCTGTTTTCCCCACTTGTAACTCTGCCATATTAACTGCTCACATAAAAATGGACAAAGCATAAAACTTACCACTGTGTCCTGATTACAGCAGGTTCAGGTCTGCACACCTGCTAGCAGGCAGAGGCCTCTGTTCCACATGGCTGACAGGAGGGCACATCTTGGGCTCTGATTTGTCCCATCCCTGCTGTATTGCACCCTCCCACAAGTCTGGATTGTGCCAAAACACCGGCTGCATATGTGGCAAGGCATGGACTGAGAGCAGGATGTGTCCTGAGCTGCCGCCACATTCAAGTAGCATTACTGGCAAGATCGTTTTTCCCCATAGCAGGTCCCAGCTGAACCACATGCAGGTATAGGACCCAGGTGATTCATCTCCAAGTCTATCTGTCTCCTACCTGAGCACATCCCAGACATTAGCCAGTTTATCCTCCCATTCTTCAGAGAGGAAATGGAGACAGAGTGAAATGACTGGCCCAAGTTCACATGGGAGCCTCGAGCCGCGAACAGTACCAGAATTGCTTTGTCCTCATCTGGTGACTTCCGTAAGCTCCCCTTCCTCTAACCATGCTAGTTTGAGATTTAATGGCTGTTACCTAGCTTGCTGCTGTTGTACTATAGAGCAGTGTACTGGAGGGTGACATTCATAAACAGTGAAGAACAAGAACGGCCATATTGGGTCAGACCAAAGATCCATCTAGCCCAGTATCCCGTTCTCTGACAGTGGCCAATGCCAGGTGCCCCAGAGGGAATGAACAGAACAGGTAATCATCAAATGATCCACCCTCAATCACCCATTCCCAGTTTCTGGCAAACAGAGTCTGGGGACACCATCCCTGCCCATCCTGGCTAATAGTAATTGATGGACCTAGCCTCCATTAATTTATCTAGGTATTTTTTGAATGCTGTTATAGTCTTGGCTTTCACAACATCCTCTGACAAGGAGTGCCACAGGTTAACTGTGCATTGTGTGAAAAAAATGTCTTCCTTTTTGTTTGTTTTAAACCTGTTGCCAATTAAGGTCATTTGGTAATCCCTTGTTCTTCTGTTATGAGAAGGAGTAAATAACACTTCCATATTTACTTTCTCCACACCAGTCAGGATTTTATAGACCTCTGTCATATCCCCCGTTAGTTATCTTTTTTCCAAGCTGAAAAGTCCCAGTCTTATTAATCGCTCCTCATAGGGTAGCTGTTCCATACCTCTAATCATTTTTGTTGCCCTTTTCTGAGCCTTTTCCAATTCCAATATATCTTTTTTTGAGATAAGTGACCATATCTCCATGCAGTATTCAAGATGTGGATATACCATGGATTTATTTAGAGGCAATATGATATTTTCTGTCATATTATCTCTCCCTTTCTTAAGGATTCCCAACATTCTGTTCACTTTTTTGACTGCCACTGCACATTGAGTGGATGCTTACAGAGAACTATCCACAATGATTCCAAGGTACATTTCTTGAGTGGTAACAGCTAATTTAGACCCCCATCATTTTATATGTATAGTTGGGATTATGTTTTCCAATGTGCATTACTTTGCATTTATTAGTGTTGAATTTTAGCTGCCATTTTGTTGCCCAGTCACCCGGTTTTGAGCGGTCCTTTTGGAGCTCTTCGCAGTCTGCTTGGGACTTAACTATCTTGAGTAGTTTTGTATTATCTGCAAATTTTGCTACCTCACTGTTCACGCCTTTTTCCAGATCATTTATGAATGTGTTGAATAGCACTGGTCCCAGTACAGACCTCTGGGGGATATTGTTAGTATATAGGTCTGTTTGTTAGCCTGGGATACAATTTTGGGTTTGACTTTTTGATACTCTTATACTAATATGTGTAAATGATGGACAACGACACTGTGATGTTGCTTCTTCCTAGGCAGCTGGATTTGTTAGTAGAATGGGACAGATAAGAGCAGTTAAAGTGTTACTCAGAGTACACTTTAAGATTGCCTCAGCCCCTATCTCAAGACAAAATCAAGCAACCAGTGGGGGAGAAAGGGCTTGAGGGGTGTGGGGCCATAAAACACTAAAAGACCAAAGGAAATGCCGACCAGAGCACAGCCTCACTCCTTACTCTTCCCATGGGGTACAAAAGATGATGGGTTGAGGACCCCAGACCCAAAATGAAAGATGACCCTAAATTGTAAGGGGTGGGACTGTGGGCATGCACTGGAGATATATTTGGACTTGCTAAGGAGGAGGTGGGAATAGGGAATGGGGACACTGGCATGACTCTGCAGCTTCAGAGCTGGAAACAGACTCTATTAGTGTGTAGAGCTATGGACATGTTTGCTTGAAACTAACCCCAAGAAACATTGCTTTGTCTACACTTTGGACTGCTGGTCTTTTGCTGCTTGCTGTCTGCGTGACAAGAACCAGGGAAGTGGGAGGGTTGAGGGAAAGCCGAAGCCCTCTAACAGACACCACTGTTAACCCCCCCTCTCCATTCTGAAAACTGAACATTTATTCCTACCTAACGGTTGAACTGGGCAGGCATGTGTAGTGGAGAGCAGAGACATACCCACTCATCCCCAACAGGTGTGCATCACCAGGGGTACAATGTGTGTCTCTGGGCTTTGCACTATAGTGTGAACTTTCACACATGCTCAGACACCCTTCAACACCCTCATCCTCTTCCAAAACCACAACACTCCTGCAATACCCAGCCCACACTGCTAAGTTCTAGCTGAATTACTCCAGCTCTCCTCTAGAGCTTGGCAGGACTAGTATGACACTATTTCCCGAAGGGAAAAATGGGACATTGCATGGGCCTGGCCCAAGCCCTTCCCCCAACCCTCATGGAGATGCTCTCATCCTCACTATTTTTTTTTTGTTTTGTTTACAAAAGTGGGCATTTGTCCTGTTTGCTCTTGAAAAACGCATCAAGTTGGGAAGAGGAAATGAGACAAATGCCCACTTTTGCCAGCACGGTTGGGATGGCCAAGACAGGGCTTAAAAAGGGAACTGACCTGGCCAAAACCAGACATGTGGCCACTCTAGGCATGAGCCAGCAGAGCCTAAGATTAAATAGGGTTTCCCTAGTGTTTCTTGTCATCAGTAAGGACAATGGGTTTGCGGTTTTCAAACCATTTGCTGTAGCTTTGGCATCATCTCTAGACTAAGAATCTGGGGGAGGAGGAACGGGAGGATATCTGTCTCCATGTTAGCCCCAGGGCTGTTGATCTGTCCACATGCTTGATAATTATAACATGGCTCTAACCTGGAGTGGGGATTTGGCCAGTGTTGTTACGAGGCCTAGAACAGTGTGTTCTGTATTGTCTAAGGGTATGTCTTCACTACCCGCCAGCTCAATAGGTAGTGGTCGATCTTTTGGCAACTGATTTATCGTGTCTCATAAAGATGCAATAAATCGATCACCAAAGGCACTCCCGTCGACTCCGGAACTCCAGCTTGCCAAGAGGCGCAAGCTGGAGTCAACGGGGGAGCGCACTGCTGACCGCTGCTGCCATGAGGATGGCAGGTAAGTCGACCGAAGATGCACCGACTTCAGCTACATTATTCACACAGCTGAAGTTGCATATCTTCAATCGAACCCTCCCCCTTGTATAGACCAGCCCTAAGCACATTTCAAAGTATTGTCCCTTCCTCCTCACCCACCCCCATCTCTCTCTCTCTTATTTGTGCACATTTCTTTATCCTTCCTCATCGCCTGTGAAAGCTATAAACAAAACTACTTCTAGACCTTTTGCGGAGAGATTCGTGCATAATTTAGAGAGACTTTTTATACTACAGGATTCCTTGGAAAATCAGCTCTCTCTCTCTCCAACACCTGCATTTGCAAAAACGTTTATTCACAGTTGCTATCTGGTCACCCTAACTAGATGGGACTCACCAGCCATCTGGAACTCTTCGGGTTCTAGGTGCTATATGAGTCCAGGTGTTTGGGTTACTGGGGATGTTCTGCGCAAGCCCAGCTCTCTGTCTGCTTCTGCAATGGCATGGAGGTGGACTGGTGGATTGTTTTACAGTACACCTCCCCATATCGGTTCTGGTTTCATTGGCATTCTGAACTATTAGCCTGCCCAATAAAATTAGGGAGGTGGCTGTGCAGCGGTGACAGGAAAGGGCAGGCTAAAATCAGGACCAGGGTTTAGATGACTGTTGTGCTCCTGTGGCAGGTGTTGAGTTAAGGGCAGAGACGAGACTCGTCTGCCGAGGGAGAGAGTGTTTGATACTGTCAGGGAGCCTAACCAGGAGTGAGCACCCAGCCAATGCAAGTAGCAGCGTGTGAGGCATGAAGAAAGAAGCCTTATGTTTTAAGAGAGAGTAGCTGGAGGCTAGAGGAGTGAGATTGTGCTAGGGTGGCATATTAATACTCTGGTTGTTTGCAAGGCAAATGGTGATGCTGAACTGCAAGGCAACGTGCAAACAGTGTTAAGCGTGGATTTTCTGTGCTCCTTTCTCCCCACTCCCAGCATGCTTACCATTTCCTTGCTTCCCACTCTGTGCTTTGCTGGCTGCAACAAACATGTGGTCCTGTGACAACACAAGCCCCATGGGTGTTTGTGGTGTCTTCTTCCAGGACCTCAGCAGGGACCCAGGAAGAACCAGAGCCTGTACCAGAGAGGGGAAGGAGGGGCTAAGGGGCTGGGTCTCCTGGTTTGGGGAACTCCTCAAATCAAGGCACCAAGACTCCGTAGTTCTATTCCATTCCATTATAATATACCACACTCCTCAGCGGAGTATCTGAGCGCCTTCAAGCAGGGCCTTAAGTGACATGGCTAACATCTTTCCTGTGTGCATTCTCTCATTCGCTCCCCAGGAGAGGAGTGTATGCTGGGGAATAGTGTCTTGTGGATTATATAAATAATATACACACATGCAGAGCAACTGATCTGTATTTGTGTCAGAGAAGGGCTTGCACTTGAAGCGATAGATGGGGAGGTTTGAGGTGCTCCTTAGTTTCTGGAGGAATTAATTCCACAGCCTTGGACCAGCCCCAGAGAAAGTTCTATTTCTTGCACAGACAACCTTGGCTCTTATTGTTGTGAGTTCTGTTGTGACAGAGGAGCGGACCTGTCAACCGTGTTCTTTGGCATGGAGCATTACATGGTCTTTTAGATACCTTGAGCCCAGGCCATGGTGTGCCTTGAAGATAAGACTGGGAATTTGAGCTTGTAGAGGAGGACAGGTCTGATGTGCTCTCAGTAGCCTGTCTTGCTGAGATGTGCTGTGGCGTTCTGTACTAGCTGGAGTTTCCTAAGCACAGAAGGTAGGTCGTGCCCAGGTATATCGCTCTGCTGTAGTGCAGCTGAGGGGTAACAAAGGGGTGTATAACTGAGGCTAGAATGAGACCAAGCCTCCTGGCCAACTGGAGATGATAAAAAGCATTAATTGCAGATACTGCTACATGAGAACTTTTTGGCAGTGAGGAATCAATGAGTGCTCCTCAACCAGGGGCACTGGAACGGGGTGAGGGTAGGGGGCCATGGCCATCCACTTTTTTTCAGGGGTCCCCCCTCGCCCCTCTCCCCTCCCCCCACCGCCAGGCTGGCAGCTGGAGGCCAGACAGTTGTGGGGTGCCGTGCGATGGACCCTTCACCTGCCTCAGGTGTGGGAGTCAAGAGCAGTGCCTGCCCTGTGCCCCTGCCCCCCTCCCCCCCGTCCAGGGCAGGAGGGTCTGCGGTGCCTTACAGCTGCCTGGGCATGACTCTTACCTAGACTCAGCTCCAGCTGGGGGTGGGGAATCATTTCACATTGTGGGGTGTGATTGGAATTTGCTTGTTAAATGAGGGCACAAGATTCTTAGTTCAATTAGTTAATATTTATGAAGCATTTAAAACATAAAAAGATGTATAACTGTAAAGGGATAATGGTGTTTGCAGAGTTGTTGCTTTGTTGGTCTCAGGATATCAGAGACACAAGGTGGGGAAGGTAATATCTGTTACTGGACCAACTTTTGTTGTGACAGAGACATGCTTTTGAGCTACACACAGTTCTTCAGGTCTCGGGACTGGTCTTCACTGCGGGGAGATTGATGCTGCTGCAGTCGATACAGAAGGAGTTGATTTAGCGGGTCTAGTGAAAAATCGATGGCAGAGTGCTCTCTGGTAGACTCCGGTACTCCAGCTCCTCAAGAAGAGTAAGGTTAGATGACCGCAGAGTATCTCTCGTCGATGCAGCACCGTGAAGACAGCAGGGTGAGTCGATCTAAGCCACGTTGACTCCAGCTCCATTACTCACATAGCTGGAGTACCGTAACTTAGGTCAACTTATCCCGGTAGTGAAGACAAGCCCTGGAAAAGGTATGCATGCTGTGTCACAGCTAAATACAAGGTGGAACAGATTGTTTAGCATAAGTACTTAACACACATTATGAAAGGCCATTCAAAGTGAAGTGGCTCGTTAATACCTCTGCAGTCATAAGACAAAAAAGGGAGGTTGATGGATTACAGATTGTCGCAATAAACCATAAATCCAGCATCTTTATTAAGACAGTGATTTTTAGTGTCTAGCAAAGTTAGTAATTTAAGCTCCGAGGCTCATCTTTTGAAAGTGTTGTGCAGGTTTCCTTTGAAGATGAGGATTGAGAGGTGATATATGGAGTGATTATTTTGTGACAGTTGTTCACCCACAAGTTTGTCTTTTATCATTTTTCTGTGTGAGCTCATTAGAGACCATAGTGATGGTCTGTTTTCACCCACCTAGTTGTTGTTGGAGCTTTTAGGGCACTGCATGAGGTACAACACGTGATTGGCATGTGTAGGACCAATGGGTCTTGAAAGATGTGTTGTTGGGAATGCTGATCATTACAGCAGTGGAGATATGTCTGCAGGTTTTGTGTTTGTTGTTCTGGGAGGGGCTGGTGCCACTTTGAGTTGATGAGTCCTGGTTTGTGGGGAGCTAGCTTCTGATGATGAGCTTAGTGAGATTGGGTGCTTGTTTGAAGGCTACAAGAGGGGGTTCAGGAAAGATTTATTTCAAGATGTGGTCCCCATCGAATCTGGGTTGTAATTGTTTAATGATACCCCATATGGGTTCCAGTATGGGGTGCAAGATGACAACTTGGGGTGCGCAGTTGGAGGGTTTTTTCCCCTGTATTTAAGCAGATTCTCTCAGGGTATTTGAGTGACCAGTTCCATGAGGCGATCTACCTCTCTGGTGGAGCATCCTTGTTTGGAAAAGGTGGTTTTAAGGTATATATCCCAGACTTTCTCCTCGCAACATATTCTGTGGTATCCGAGAACCTGGCAGTTGAAAACAGATTTCTTGCTGTGTTTGGGGGTGGTTACTGGATCTGGGAAGGTAGGTATATTGATCTGTGCGTTCTTTACATACAGATGTCTATAGGGTTCCATTGCTGAAGCTGGTCCTAATGTCCAGGAAGCTGATGCTGGTGCGGAAGTGGTCTAAAGAGAGTTTGATGGATGGGTGGTGGTTGCTGAATGTGTGGTAGAAACTTATGAGGGAGTTTCGGTCATCTGTCCAGAGGATAAAAATACAGTCAGTGTATAGCATTGATTTTGTTGTGCATTTATCCAGAAATTCTTCCTCAATGTGGCCCATTAAGAGGTTGGCGTACTGGGAAGCCATCCTAGTACCCATGGCTGTTCTCATGGTTTGGACAAAGAGTTTGTTGCTGAATGTAAAATGGTTATGGGTAAGGATGAATTTGGCGATGTCTTTGGGTTGGATATATAAGGGTTGTCCATTGTCCTGTAGATATTTGAGGCAGGCAGCAGTGCCATTACTGTGAGGAATGTAGGGGTATAAGGCGGTGATATCCATGGTGGCCAGGATGGTGTTCTGAGGGAGGTTATTAATGTGGCAGAGTTTGCGGAGGAATTCAGTTGTGTGCTAGGGGAAGCTGGCCCTTTGTGTGGTGAGTGGTTTGAGGATGTTTCCTCTGTGTCCCAATATTCCTTCTGTAAGTGTGCCATGACCAGATGGAATGGATCTGCCTGCTTTCCCTTGCTTGTGTATCTTGGGAAGCATGGAGAAGGTCCCTGGGTGGGTTCATGGGAAATGAGTTTGTAGAGTTTTTCTTGGAGTTGTTTGGAGAGGAAATTGATGATATCCTTAAATCCTGGGTAAATTGTGGGATGGAGTCTTCTTTGAGTGCTTTATAGTAGATGGTGCCAGAGAGTTGTTCGTTGGCCTCATTAACATAGTAATCACGCTTGAGAATTACCATGGCACCCCCTTTGTCTGCTGGTTTGATCACTGTCTAGCAGTTGGCTATCAGGAACTGTATAGCTGTTCTCTTGGCAGTGGTGAGATTGTGGTGGGTGTGATGTTTGCTACAGATTTCAGTCAATTTTTTTTCCTGAAGGCAACAATCAATGTAATGATCAAGTACGTGATTTCATTCACTGGTTTGTTCAGTCAGATTATTCATCTTTCTGATGACTGTCGGTGAGGACGTGGTGGTTGTGGGTGATGTCGACGTGAGAGAATTCTTGGAGGCGGAGTCGGCAGAAGAATTCCTCTAGCTCTCCCCACATTAGTGTGGTAGCAGGGTTGGTGGTGGGGCAGAAGTTCAGTCCTTTGGAGAGTAAGGGGCACCGGAGCCTTTTCAAAAGTGATGGGCCGGAGGTCCCAACCCCTGAGGCTTCTCCCCTGCCCCTCCTCTCCCTCAGAGGTCCCACTCCCAGCCAAGCTGGAAGCCGAAGTGCCTCTCTACCCAGGGTGGGGTGGACCAAAATCAGCCCCCGGAGCGTCCCCCCGAACCTCCTGCCCAGGGCATGTGGAAGGTCTGTGGCTGTGCACAGTGTGGCTCTTACTATTGCCAGTCTGCGGCTCCGAGGCCCCATCAGCCAGAGCCAGGTTGTGGAGAGCTGGCACAGACCCTCCATGTCCACCTGCCCTGGGCCAGTCGGAGAGCTGGGGGATGCGGACAAGGGCCTGGGGCTGATTTCAGCACAAACACGAACATCCCTTCCAGGGCAGGTGGATGGTCTGCCACAGCTCCTCAAACTGCCCAGGCTCCTCTTCACAGCCAGGCTCCTCGCTAGCCTGGCTGAGGGCTGAGGCTTCAGGGTAAAGAGGAGGGGAAGGGAGAAGCGAGAAGCATGTGCCCTGGCAAAAAGTGGTTGGGCCATGGCCCTCTTCTCCCCCCACCCTCCTATTCTGGTGCCACTGAATCATATCAGTTTGTTTTGGAGTGACCTGTCACTGTGTTAAAGAATTTCTTTAGTAGAGGGGTGCTGTCATGTCAAACTTTAAAAACACCAGCCCTGACTTGGGGTGCTCATACTACCTCAGACTTTTAAAACAGCAGGAATTCTAACCATGGGACTGGTTTACTCATTGATCTCTACGCCGCTTGTTACATTCTTTCCTTTGTCTCCCCTTTGATTTGAAACCAAAGTGGAAACTGACTAGCCCAAGTCGCCCTGAGTATCTCTCACACTAGAACATACTTCAGTATCTGGGTTGCAAGGGCTGTGGGAAAATGAGTTGTCCATGAAATCTGGTTCCAGATAAAACCATCTCAGATGGAAACAGGTGAGAGAGAAATTGGGGTTTTCTTAAAATCTGACACAAACAGCCTTATGTAATCAACCAAACTGACAAAGACACAGGGCCCTGAGCTCCGCTCTGTACTGTGCACTGGAGGGGAGTTAAGGAGCAGGAGATGAGACACCTGGGGCTGGATGTGCCAAAGAGCGCAGCACATTGGAAGCATGTTGAGTGAGATCTTTGGAAAGTCTGGCTGTATGTGTCAGTGTGCGAGCTGCTGTGGGGCGGAGCATGTCTGCACACCTGGCCCTAAGGGCCTTTCCAGCACACTGGTCAGGCTCCAAGTTCTCAGACTCCAGAGTTCCTCCAATCCACCTTAACACCACTGACCTCCATTTACACAAAGTTTATCTGAGGTCAAGATCTGGCCCCATGGTCTCTGTGAGCAGCCCTCCTTCCCCCATATCAGACGTGGAAAGAGCCTGAAAGAACATTCCAGCCCTCAATGGACCCAGACAGGACAGGAACTGACCTGAAGATACAGTGAACTCACAAATGACACCAGAAAACAATGACAACTTGCAAATCCCCAGTGAGGATCATGTCGTCTGCTCCAACCAGACCATCCTCAGATAGTGATGTTGCTCCAGCCTGGCTATGCCCTTTGGGACCCTAGTGCAGAGCAGGGGGATCTGTGCAAGAGCACGTGCCTTGTTATCCCCCAGAGACACATTTTCCCCCGTGTACTGGGGATTACCCTCTCCCCTGGAGACTGGAGCTTAGGGACTGCTACTCCCAGGGTGCTGAGGGACTACTTTCACTTTTCTTGGGAGATTGACATGAGGAAGTTAGTCAGAACAAGGAAGTGTTGTGTAATGGTGAAAGCAGGCATTGGGCACCAGCAATGGCTGGGTTCCGTTCCCAGCGTTGCAAGCCATGTGAACTGCTCCATGCCTCAGTTTCCCCATCTGAGACCTGCTAATAATGACTCCCCTCTGTAGAGTGGAGGTTTTAATACTCACCTAATGCCTGTAAAGTGCCTTGAGATCTGTATGCAAAGCACTCTAGGAGGGCAAAGAAAAGAGTGGAAGAGACAGCAAGGAGGGACGACAGCTGAGCTGAATCCGAGGGCGGTGTGGACTCTCTGTCACCTTAGGTCTGTACAGCAAGACTGGCTGTCTTTCTAAAAGAGACACTACAGCTCAGCCAACAGGGCTGGGCTAGATGCGGGGCTCACGCGGTGAGCTATGCAGGAGGTCAGACATGATCAGAATGATTCCTTCTGGCCTTGGACTCTGTGAATGAGTGATTATGACTAGAACTGGTGGGAGACACCAGAGGGTGCAATATTGCAGTTTGGCAGTGATTTTAAACACCACCCCCCCACACACACACAGTTAGAAAAGCAGGAGAAGAGTAGGTGGTGCTGCAATGTCTCAGCCTCCTGGGGTCAAGGGGAGGCAGAGGCGAGAGAGAGCTTGCCACTGGAACGGATGCAACTGGAGTAGTGTGGTGCAGTTCTGAACAGGATACGGTAGCACTGCGAATGCTCCTTCCATCGCCACCATGGAGTGTGGGGAGCTGCTGGCTAGTTCAGGTGCCTGGTGGCAGAGAGAGGCAAGCAGGGGTGTGATTTGAGATAGGCCTGTGAGATCTGCTCCTATTGAATGATTCAGAGTGACCTGCTAAGAAGGGCCGGGCTGCATTTAAATAATTGATGGTGGTGTATTGCCATGGCATCTGGCCCATCATGCATGAAAACAAGCAAGAGGAACTTGGGAGCACCAGCAGAAAGGCAGCACTGTAGACTCTTCAAAGTGTGGTGCTCTGAAGGTGACCAACCTGCAGGTTTGATGGGCTGCCAGGATGACTTCCCCCCCACCTGGGCAGACCTTCAGTACAAGCACCAGATCCTCTTGGCCCCTGCAACGCAGAAGAGGTGCTCTCAGGAGCCAGGACCTAGCCAGCAAACCTAGCACCTGGAGGCAGTGGGGTAGCAGGTACAGAACACACATGCTCATGCTGACCCCTACCTTTAAGCAGCTGGCTTCAGCATGGCCTTCCAGGAGGAGCTCCTGGTAGCCAGCAGTAGGAGGAGATGGGCAAAGGGATGGGTCCTAGGCCCTCACAATCTCTAAATACCTTAGAGGAGCTGGATGAAGGAACTTCAGATATGCCCAGGGGCTGAGACTCTCCTTGGCAAGCACTCTGCCTGCGGATGGCATGTTCAGTTCATCGAGGGCAGTGGTCCTCGGTGGGTCACAACCAACATTTGGAAAGTAGCTCAGGGGCAACCAAGAGGTTCAGAGATTGTGAGGCAAATTTAGTAGCTGTAGCTCTGCTCCTTTCATGTCCATGCAAGTGCCCCTCTCTCACCATCTTGCTCCCCTCTGCCCACTCACCCTTACCCTTCAAAGTCAGATATTCCCCATTCCAGAAGCACACAGAGGTTCTATTAGCACAGAGCTGCTAGCACTGGCACACGTGATACTCTGGCTTCTATAAGGGAGTTGCAAACATTTTTGGCTTTGAATAAGGGGTTGCCAGCATGGAAAGATGGAGAAATGCTGAGCCACTGGCTTTGTCCCACTAGCCCCAGCACCCCATCTCAGCCAGACTGAGCGTCAGCCATCTTGTTCTTGTAGCAGGAAAGAGCGTGCAACACCTAAGCTCCAGGGAAAGGCGACTCAGAGCTGAGCATCACAGCTGTGCCAACAGCACTGCAGCCCACTCTGTCTCAGGGCTTTCCCTTGCAGCCTCCAGCAGGGCCCAGGAGGGGCAAGAAAATGGACCCTCTGATGGACCCTGTAAGAGGGGAAGAGTCTCCCACTCAAAAAGGGAAGACGAACCCTGCCAGGTCCTGAGGGAGGATCAGAGAGAACTTGTCTGCCAACAGAGCTAACACACTCAGCACCAACACCTGCTCTTACCCCCCTGGCAAAAGGAAAGAAACAGTCTCTGGTGCAGAAGCAGGCCTGAAAACAGGCTCAGAGGGATCCGGATGAGTTCCCTTGCAGTCTCAGCACCCCTTAGCCCTGCTGGTTGGTTACAGCTTGACCCTCTTTTGCAGACGAACCCCAGCATGGATGAGGGGGTGTAGCTTTGTCTCACCAGGAAGACCCTGTGACAGAAGAACCCATCTGGTGAGAGTGTGCCAGAAGCTTCTGTAGTGGCTTGTTCATAGTCCAAATGGGCTCTTCATCTGCTAGGCCTCCCAGGCTCAGGCTGTTGGCCAAGATGTAAATCGAGATTGGACAGATTTGGACACATGGTATTTAACAACGGAAGGACTATCCCTCAGCAAACAAGGAAGCTGAAAATTCCAGGCTTGTGAAGATGGAGCAACAGGGAAAGACAAAGTGAAAATATACACCTATGCATGATGTTCCTCAGAAATGACTGTAGTGACCCAGTTTTAGTCAGAACACTTCCCTAGTGAGCTGCTAAAGAGAGGATGTTATAAACATAAACTTCTCTATTCACAGGACAGCTTGCATAAGCAGTAAGCCCCTGCTTCCCTGATACATTCCCATGTTACTCATGATTCCATCACTAGGATTTAAAAATAAACCTTGCATGGACCATAAATATCAACCTGTCTAAAAATATATGGCAATGTAGATGTGATGAAGCTATGTAAGGTGGCTGGGGAAAAGGGCTTGCCTCAGCCCTCTTGCTCTTTTATAAACTATTAGCACCTATCCACCCCCCTGCTTAGAGTTACCTATGGAGCTGGGTGGGTGTGGCAGCAAAGTATGAGCTAAAACCACTGCCTGCTCTTGCTGGGAAGGGAAGAGCCTGGAAGCATGATGGAGGCAGTACCTTGAAGCCTGTCTTGCTTTCAGTTGCTTGAGCTGCGATGTAAATCCTACCTTCCACTTCAGAAAGACGATGGCTCAATCTGCCTTGGAGGTTGAGGAAGGGAGGGGAGCCTGAGATCCTAGTAGCGCTCCCCCTTCCCCAAATCTCCAGTCCAAAGGACCCTTTCATTGTTTACTTCTTCATTTCCTTCCCATCCCCCCCTAGCTACTAGCAGAGGATTTTGTCTTGGAAGCATTTGTCACACCTTAGACATGAAAAGACTTTAATCAGCCTCTGATCAGCAATCTCTGCATCATCTGATTTCTGCAGATGGCCTCATCTGCCAGCCCTGGCTCTCTGGGCTGTTAGTTACTTTGCGGATGGCCTTCGTTACTTGAGATGTTTGCCTCGTGATCATAGGCGTGCACACAGGGTGTGCCGGGTATGCTCAGGCACACCCTAATGTCTCAAAAAAAGAAGTGGCTTTACATGCAGAGTGCAGCGCCTTTAAAATACATACATAAATAAAATTGCCCGAGTGCACACCCTAATAAAATGTACTGCGCACACCTATGATCATGATGATGGGCCCTTAAAGGGGCAGCAAGGTGTATTTGTTTCTATCCTCTCGTGTCTACATAATGGGTGGTTCTGACAAGACCTACCACTGCTTTTGAGGGATTTGACTGGAAACCTTTTGCCCCATGACTACGTACTCTGACTGAATAAAGTGTGTTACCGGAACCAAGTCCTTTTCAAAGAGATAGGATTAGCAGCAGATTAGAGTTTCTAATCTTTGGTTATTGGTTTAAATCCAGCCCTTTCTTCAGGAGTGGCCAAAAATTGTTGACTGCTGTGGGCTGGGGTTGATGGGCATCCAGGCTAACTCCTCTGCTGTCAGAAGTCCAATGGATTGGACCATGGAGACTGAGCTACGGTGGTGCCACCAGGTCCCTGCTAGGTGACTGGTGGGGGAAGTTTGCACTCCACTGTCTGCACTCTTCTTTTTGTAGGGATAAAGAGAACCCTTGGTTCTCCAGTTCAGTCAGCCCAGCACCTGAATGAGCTCCATTAAAATGTTAGAAGTTCCTCCAGTTCCATACCAATAAGAGCCATCAGTCTGGTGTTGGAGGCCAGCGTTAATAACGAGCACAGTGAGGCAGGAAGACAACACTCACCTGAGTGCAGAGTAAGAGTTAACGTAGTTGAGTGAAACAAACTACAGGAGCCTGTAGGCGAATTCTAGTGTTCTCTGGCTCTACAGAAACTGTGCCCCACCAGTGCTCAAATTTTAAACGTTATATCACTAGGCAAACGTGGCTAGTTGGTTCTGCCCTGGGGGCATCTGGCAACTCTGGTGAGTGACCCATTCACTATTATCACTATCTGTCTAGGTGTGGAAAGCAAAGACCTTTAAACTCTTTTTGAAGGAAAAAAATGGCAAAAAAGCTCTAATTTTGGGGGGTGCACACAAATGTAAAAGTCAGCTGCATAGTGCATGAGCCGTTAGCCATTCAAACCCATTTTAGGCAGCTTTAGATCTTAGAGTATCTTCATCCAGGCTTCAAAATGTTTTCTTTGATAAGAAATTCCAGGAATTTTTTTCTCTTTTCCTTTTAAGATTTTGCTCTTTCTGTACAGTATGTTACTCTAACAGTCTAAGGGAAAAGGCCCGGGGGTGTAATTATCCATTCAATGTTCTGATTTGGTTCCCTGCTGGTTTTCTCTAGCGGTTTTCTGTTACAGTACAAATAACTGGCAGGATTCATTTGCATTTGTACCATGTGTGTAGCTGGGGTCCAAAGGATTGGCATGCACAATCTGAGTGAATAAGGCCTTTGCAACAAATTAAGATATATATCTTTTATTTATATAT